>CM034155.1:506351359-506776359 GCA_019776745.2 Taxus chinensis | reverse complement strand
GCCTGGCCTCACCCGAGACAATACCCCCCAGCCCCCTAGCATTAGCCGCCCCACCATCACTCAAAGGAAATAGTTTCAAAGCGTGGTGAAGATTTGAAATAGGGGACTCCGTCCCACCATTATTCTCCAAGATCTCGGCATGTAAACCACCACCAAGAACAAATCTAGATCCCCCCAGCCAAGAATCCACCCCTCCAAACCTCATAGCATGTGAAGAGAAAGAATTTGGATTGCTATTGATAGAAAATCCCTTTCCGCTAATAGTCTAGCCTCCACTGCCAAGAGCATCAAAACCATACTCCTACGAATAAATAACACCTTCCCCAAACGAGAACGGGCCTGAAAGATTTAAATCTAATGGTAAATCTAAAATCGATTTTAGTTTTAAATCTATTTTAATGAATGAAAAAATCTTACTTATTTTTTTTGTAAGTTTTATGATTGTAAATTTAATATTAACATATCCTTTGATTTGGTATTTTTATTTTATTATTTACTATTATATACAAAAATAATAATGATTTATTTATAACTAACATAGAATAATTCTAAACATACCAATGGGTTATTCTCTTATCTTCTCTTGATTTTTAAATCTCAAATTGGTTAATGTAAAATTATAATTTTAATAAAGTAATTTTTTATTTCAAATAATATCCTAATTTTTATTTCACATACAGGGCATGAGACTCTTTCACTCTATACTATTATTATAGAATATTTCTCGGCATAATAAGAATATTTATTTGTGTCTATTATACATATTTCTAAGGAAAAATTGTGGGTTATACATGGTATAATGAATTATAGAAGAGAAAAAAGAGTACATGTCAAAATATGGATGAGTTACATGTAGTGCCCACTTCCCTTCGACACCTTGTGATATTGATCCTGATACTACTGACTATATTATGGACATTGTTATAGTTTAATTTAGTATGATGTTAGATGTTATATCGTGGTTCATTGTGGACTTTGATTCAAATATGGTGTATGATGACTATTAGAGACATTTTAGATATTGATGTGGATATATTGTTTGACATGGTTATATTATAGATGTTGACCGGACTTGTGATATTTGGATATTTTGAGTAGACCTAGAAAATGAGAATTGAATTAAAATTGATGATGAGATAGTTGTGGATGAAATTGTAAGTGATACTGCTAATTGTCTTGATGATTATGGTGATTCACATATATGCTCATGATCTTGAAATTATATTTATATTCATTGAGCCCTGAAACCTAAACCTAAACCTAAACCCTAAACTTTGAGCCTTAAACCCTGCACCCTGAACCCTGACCTTTAAACCTTAAACCCTAACTCCTAAACCCTAAACCCTAAATCCTGAACCTTAAACCTTAAACCCTAAGCCCTAAACCCTAAACCCTATACCATAAACCCTAAGCCTTAAACCCTAAACTCTAATCCCTAATTCTTAAATACTAAACCCTGAATGCTAAAACCTAAACCTTGACCCCTAAACCCTAAACCCTAGGACCTAATCCATAAGCCCTAAGACAAAAGCCTAAACTGTGAACTCTTAAACATAAAACCTTAACCCTAAACCCTAAAAACTAAACACTGAGCCCTAAACCCTGAACCGTCAACTCTCAACCCTAAACCCTCAACCCTGATCCCTAAACCTTGAATCATTTTCCCTAAACCTTGAACCTTGACCCTTAAACCTTAAACCGTAACTCCTAACCCCTGAACCGTAAACCCTAAATCCTCAACCCTAAACCTTAAATCCTAACTCCTAAACCCTAAACCCTAAACATTAAACCCTAAGCCCTAAACCCTAAACCCTATACCATAAACCCTATGCCCTAAACCCTAAACTATAAGCCCTTAACCCTAAACTCTAAGCCCTAAATCCTAAACCCTAAACCGTAAAACCTAAACCCTGACCCCTAAACCCTAGACCCTGATCCCTAAACCCTAAACCCTAAGCCATAAGCCCTAAGACAAAACCACAAACCTTGAACCCTCAAACACAAACACTAAACCCTAAACCCTAAAAATTAAACCCTGAACCCTAAACCCTAAACCCTCAACTCTCAACCCTAAACCCTAAACCCTGATCCATAAACCCTAAACCCTGAACCTTGTGTCATAAACCCTAAACCCTTAACCTTGGCCCTTTAACCCTAAACCTTGAACCTTGAGCCCTAAAACCTAAACCCTTAACCCTTAACCATAAACCCTAAACTCAAAACCCTAAACCATAAACCCTAAACCATGAACCCTAAGACTTAAGCCCTAAACCATAAACCCTAAAATCTAAACTATGAGCCTTAAACACTAAACCTTAAACCCTAAACTCTAAACCTTGAGTCCTAAACCCTTAGCCCTAAACCCTAAACGATGAGCCCTAAACCCCAAATCATAAACCCTCACCTAAAAGAAATTCCTAAAGAAATCATTCAGCATGTTTCAGTGTGTAAGGAATAGTGTTTAAGGTGATCGATCGACTCATTTAGTTTTTATGAGAGACTACTTCCTTTGAAGGTGTAAAAACACAATTTTTGGCCATTTTGTAGTTAATTGAAAACCCTTCAAAACAAGATAAAATGACCTAGTCATGTCACTAAGTTATCAAGGACCATTATTTTTGAAGTATTAAGGCATCGTTTGTCTCCATAAGAGACATATGTACAAAAGCATGTATGAGAATCATGAATTTTATTCCATGAAAGGATGCTTTTAGAGCTACAAAAGGTGAGGAGATGATCTTTATATGGAGCACCATGTTTCTAAGAATGAGCAATCATCTAAGTTCACTTGATGTAATTCACTTGGTACTATTCGTAACAAGTCATTCAACACCTAGTAGTGTTATCACACCTTAAGGAGGAGGCACATTACAATCACCTCATTTTGGTCATAGGACATGAATCCCATTCAAGGAATAATCCTCTACTATAAAGTGAGGATCTCTTTTTAGTAAGATGTAGACAAACATCATAGAGTTAATTCATGGTCACTAAAATCAATTATGGACCAAATTTAAAAATTAGTACCGATTCAAGCAGTGTTAGGGCCAAAATCCATTTTAGAAGTTCAAAAAACCTTTAAAATGACTATACGCTTTCCCAAAAAAATACCAGCTACAATATATATGTCCTGAAAGTTTTAGGTGGTTTGTTGAAATCCTGAAAATGAGTAAGTACTGACCATATTATATTTTAAAAAACTATCTTCTGGATTATAACTGTTAGAGCTACGAGACCACTTCTATAAGGTGCAGAGTGACCCTAATTTCTTATATTTACTAAAATAAATTTAAAGTATAAGAAATGATAAAATTATAAGAAATAATAAAAGAAAAATGCGTACACATTTTGACTTATTTGAAACGCGTACACGTTATAGGTTTGGTGATTCCTGAGCCAAAAAATCAAAATACGAGCGCATTTTAGAAAAAAGCATACGTGTTTTACTTTTTTCCAATTATTGTCCACTTTTTGGCTCCCCAAATTCATGCACTTACCCCACAATGAGTTCACAGTGGTACCTTTTGGCTTGACCATCACCCCTGTAATGTTTATGATTTTGATGAATGGGGTGTTTAGGACCTTCTTAGATCACTTCGGGCTCATATTCCTTGATGACATTTTTATTTACTCATGTATGCGTTAGGAGCATGAGGGGAACCTTCACCAAGTTCTTCAATGTCTTTAGGAGTAGTAGCTTTACGGAAACTTGGAGAAGTGTGCATTTTTCAGACAGAGGTGGAGTATTTGGTTCATATCAATTCTAGGGAAGGTATCACCGTCAATCCTTCCAAGATTAGAGCTATTATGGATTGGCCAGCACCCACTACTATGACTAAGGTGCATAGATTCATGGGATTAACAGGTTACTACAAGAGATTTGGTTAGCAATTCTCTTGGATTACGCATCCCATCACTTCCCTTTAGCATAAAGGGAAGAAGTTTGTTTGGTCAGACAGGTGTGAGAAGGCCTTCAGGACACTGAAGAAATGTCTCACTACAACACCTATTCTTGAAGTGTTGGATCCACAGGGTGATTTTTTCGAATGCACGAATGCTTCTTTGGTAGGACTTGGAGGTGTATTGATGCAGGAGGGCAGAGTGTTGCATTTTGAGTCTCGCAAACTCAAATATTATGAGCTTAACTATCTGACTCATGATTTTGAGATTGCGGAAGTTGTACATGCTTTGGTTTGATGGAGGCACTTTCTTCTTGGTTAGAGATTCACACTCAGGACAGATCACTTGAGTCTTCGCCTCCTCTTCACATAGCCCAATCTCAACACTCGCCAATGACATTGGATGGAATTTATTTTTGAGTATGATATGGAGATAGAGCATGTGAAAGGGAATGAGAATGTGGTTGCAGATGCTCTTAGTAGATGGAGACATGTGGTTATGGCCACCCCACTGAGCATAGAATTATGGAGCAGGATTCTACAATAGCTTCTACATTGGAGCCTAAGCAGAGATCGAGTCTCAGAGAACCCTTGGAGGGAAGTTTGATGGTTTTTATTTAGAGTTAGATGGCCTTCTTAGGAATAGAGGTTGGATTTATGTTCCCAAAGATGGAGGATTGAGGTAGGACATCTTGGCAGAGGTACATTGTGCACCCTATTCAGCCCATCTCGGGGTTAAGAAGATGCACGCCACCTTGAAACAAATTTTTATCTAGAAGGGAATTCATAGAGATGTGGCTCGATTTGTGTCACACTATTTAGAGTGCTAGAAAGTGAAGGCCAAGCATCAACATCCAGTTGGCCTTCTCTATCCTCATGCTATACCGAAATGAAAGTGGGACACCATTTCCATGGACTTCATTATTGGGATACCAATGTCGAGATACCACCACGACGCCATCATGGTCATGGTGGAAAAATCTACAAAATTGGCTCATTTTTCTCTGGTAAAGACCACTTAAACAACTAGTGTAGTAGCATGGGTATACCTTGATAAGATTGTCAGGTTACACGGGATTCCGTAGAATATCATTTGTGACCACGATCATTTGTATACTTCCCATTATTTGACCACCATGCAGTATGCCCTCAGGACAAGGATCAAATTCAACACATCATATCACCCTGAGATGGATGGCCAGACCGAGTGGGTGAATTAGATATTAGAGTACATGCTTAAGATGTACATTATGGACCAGCAGTCCAAATGTAGGAGTACCTGTACTAGGTGGTGTTTTCCTACAATAATAGTTTTTAGAGCTCCATAGGCATGGATACTTTTTAGGATTTGTATGGTAGAGAGTGTAGGACACCCCTTAGTTGGGATAGGTTAGAGGATAGTGTTTCTCTAGGACCAGCTTTATTGCAGGACATGGAGCGGTACGTGGTTATGATCAGACAGAGGATGTAGGAGGCACAGAACAAGCAAAATAAGTACATGGATCAACATAGGAGCAACCATAGTTTTGATGTGGGCATTAATGTTTTCCTTTGTGTCAGGTCACACAAGATCCCTATCCGTTATTGAAAAGGTTCTAAGTTATTTCCTAGATTTTTTGGTCCTTTTGAGATCTTGTCGTGAATCAGTCCTTTAGCCTACCATCTAACATTGCCACCTTGCTTGTCTTGAGTACATGATGTGTTTCATGTTTCCTTTCTTAGGAGATATGTTGCATATCCTTCTCATGTGATAGATTGGACATCATTGTAGGTGTAGGATCAGGGGCAGGTGATGGTGGATCCCATTTGCATTATGGACCACAAGACACTGGCCCTTCGAGGTAGAGAGATTGATCAGGTCTGGGTGTAGTGGGATAGATATGATGAGACTGCAGCTACATGGAGGGATGATAATTTTTTATGAGTTCAATTCTTGTTACTATGAAATCACAGCACCCCTAAATGAGTTATAAGGTATGCTTCTTTAAGGAAAATTCATCCGGTGTGATTACTTAACATGGAACTTTTCCTAAGGAGTGGGACCTTGTAAATTGGAAAATCTCTCCAGATTAAAGGATGGTTCCTTATTCCTCTGTTCAGGTACATATGTGAGGATTTGCAGAGGATCTATTTCTCATATATAGTCTAAACTTTCCAAGGGGACAAGGATAAAGAATACAGGAAATGAGAAATAACTAAACTACCAGGTGATGCACAAAAGGAATGATGAACACTTAGTTTGCTTTCGACATGAACCAATAAAATGCATACCATAAACAAGCACATATAGTTAGATCTTTAATGAGAGACCAGATAGAAGCAAAAGAAACAAGAAGGATCTAAAATTGACCACAAATGTATTTTATTGCTCTATAGATTGATACAGTTCATTACAAAATAGCTGAAAGGAAGAAATGTGTTACAATTTTAATGGAAGGTGTGAACCCCACAAATCCTTTACTGGAAGGAGTAGGGAGCCTAAAAAACTTAGAATATCCAACCCTTTACAATGAACCCTGCATTTGTCTTTATAATTCATCCTGAGAGAAGAAAGAGAGAGAGAGAGAGAGAGAGAGAGAGATAAGTGGGAACTTGTGGGTTGAGGCTCAACCACCACTGTTAATGAATTTGCTAAAATCTGCCCCAAATCCATCTATACTGCATCGATCCTTGGATCAGCGCCTTGAAGGAAGATGAAACGACGGAAATAGATCGAATCTGATCTAGTTATTGAGACTGATGATCCTATATTGAAAGCTCAAAGATGTTTCTCCATTTTACCTCCACCTAACTTCCCAAAAGTTAAAGTTTCAAACTCCCATGGTGTAGAAAAGATCGAGATCTTTCCAACGATGTTAGATTTGCAATATTTCAAGCCCTGGATCAAAAGATATGTCCCTTTGATGTTTGAATCGATTTCATACAAATGGGAGGGAAAAAAATTTGAAAAATGGGTCTCCCTTTTAGATTGGGACACATGGTAGCTAGATTGGAACAAAATTCGGGCCCATGGGTCCGCAATTCACCTTTTATCTCTTTGCGCAAAAAATGTAAAACATAAACAATTCCCATAGCCCCAAAGCTCTACATAGACACATGGCTCCTTTTGGTTGGATGGGAAATGCGCTCCCATTTTTACCTTTATGCTTTTTGGACAAAATGAAAACTTATACTTTTTTCTCTGACTCTCCGCTTTGGCTTTGGTTCGAGTCTAAATGTTGACTTTTTCCCTGGGTAGAGTTGTGGGCCATTTTGTAACTTTTATTCCCTTTTAAGGCAAAGGGTGAAAAATCAACTTTTTCCCCGATGCCCCACTTTCCTTTAGGACATGTGTCACTCTAGCACTTGTTTGCAAACCTTTTCTCTATTTGACCCTTAAATCAATGCCATTGAGACACTTGGTAGCCTCCGCTGGCCTCTTTGTGCATTGACTATTCAACTAACTCTGTGTTTGTTAATAGAACATGTGGAGGCACCACGCTTATTTGCAAACCTGACCCAAAGTTTTCCATTGGACGAGCATCGAGTTGACACTGGTTAGCCTCCACTACTTTGTGGACTTTTCAACGGTTCCTCTCATTTTTTCAACTTTGGGCTACGTGGCGAGCTTGTGCTCATTTGGGTTTCCACCTTTGGTCCAACTCTTAGAAATGCACCAAGATGACACTTGGCACTCTCCACTTACACTTCTATACTTAGCCAATTTTGAGGCCTGTCCTATCCACCTTTTACTCTGTTTGACCATTTGACTGTACCTATGTCTTGCCCTAGGATAGGTGGAGATGTGGTACTTGTTGGAGCCTCTCTATTTAGATCCATCTTTGGAGAAGCACCTTGTTGACACTTGTCTCTCTCTGCTGGCTCCTTGAATACCTTTGAGCATTTACTACGTGGAGGGCCGACGTAAGTTTGAGTTCCTTCCTTTGGATTTACAAGATTTGACGCATCATTAGGACATGTGGTCTCTTCCACTACCTTATCCATACTTAGTCATTTTTTAGGCCTTTTGTGAACTGTTTCAAGCCCAAGGACGTCGAATATTTGTCATTCTTCTTTCTTCTTGCTTCTATCTCTTTTGTAGCATCTTCCCTACTTGTCTAACCCTATTATTTGATGGTTTTTCCTACTTGTAACTCAGAGAATGGATTTAAAGCATAGAGATGGACTGACAGAGTCATTTCCTTCTGTACAGGATCCATTTGTCTTTCTTCATCTCCACCACTTCATTTCTGAACCCTTTTTACAACCAATTTGTAGGATTAAAATGAGTTCTCTTAGTCCCTTTTATACGGGGTCATGATTTGATCTAATATTTAGCTTGGGTTGAAATACGGATAATAATTTGACAACTCATGGGGAAATCTTCCTAATAGATGAGGATATCAGTTGCCTTGTTGTATTTTTTGGGAATGGAGTCAAAAATAAGAGTTTGATACTAATTCTGCCTTTGGTTCACGAGCCTGGCCACTTGTATTCTTAGATTTTATGAGAAAATTTCGAAATGAAGATTTCTAAGAGTTGGAAATTGTTTCAAATCTAGGGATTTTTCTGTCTCTCTGAATGGACTGCATAAGAGCAACAAAACAACACCATGACTATGTACAAAATTTAAAATCATACATTCTCCAAATAGAACGTGTAGAGCGTGTAAACGCACTTAGGAGAAAAGCAATCTACACTATAGCAATACAATGTGTAGAAGAACTTGAAGGAAAAGAAACTAAGCTAATATGCATAGGGTGAGACTTCCCTTTTAGTAGCATTGTTTAAGATAGATCGCATTCACTAGAATCTGTAACTCTTTTCCCTCCAATGTGGACAATTGGAAAGCATTACTACTTTTGCATCTTGTTATCATATAGGGGCCACTCTAGATGGCATTGAACTTAGAATGTCTTCCTGGTTTTTCTCGATCTACATCCCATTTCAAAACCAGGTCGCCTTCCTAGAAGGTCCTTGCTCTAGCCTTCTTGTGAAAGCATATTTTAATTGAGGCCTGGTTCTTCTCCAATGCTTAGAGAGCATTCTTTTTGGCTTCTTCTAATTCTATCAGCTATTATCCAAAATTCACCCCTCAAGGTAATTTTGATAACGTGCCACAAATTATTTAGTCTCGAGCAAGAAAAATTGATTCAAGGCCCAAAATCGTGTTTTTTGGGGGCCCCTTGGCTTCTCTCTAACTTCCCATCAAAGGAAAAAATCCAAAAAGTTAGGAAAAAATCAAAAATATCAAAAAAATGAAGTGGCTTGTTTTAAAGCATTGCGGGTTTGGAGGATATGGGTCGTACTAGTGCGAGTCGTACCAAGGTTCATCATACCAAGTTTGCGGCCGAAATATAAAGGAATTGGTAAAGTTAGAACTTTTTGTCCCAAGCGGTCCGTGGGACAGTTGGGACGTCGGGACGCATGGGACGCACAAAGCCGAAATGGCTGCAGGTAGTGAAAATCAGAAAAAATGGAATTTTTTGTTCCATGTGGTCAGGGATAGTCAGGAAAAAAGTACGCGCGGGACGTGAATTAGCCAATTTTTCACAAGTTAGCCTATTGCAGGTGGTGCGGAGTTTTTTGTCAGGGAGAGTTGGGACAAAAGTACGCATAGGACGTGAAAGGGTAAAAAGGCCAAAAAAGGGGAATAGGAAGCCCAAATCGGCCAATGCATAAGAATTTTTTCGAGATAGCTAGGACACGCAGACCTAATTTTTCTGAAATAGCCACAATTCAAAGGAAAAGTCAAAGTTTGACCTCCTGAACTTCAAACAACCATAACTTTTGACTCCGAGCTACGATTTTCATAAAATTGGACTTTCTAGAATGAGCATGATAATTTTAATGAGGGTAGATATATTTAAATAAAAGAAACATATTTGGCCACATTTAGTTAATTCTCAGTTCCATCAAATGACAGAAAATGCCTGCCAGACCCAAAATAGATGCTCACACTCAGAAGGCCATAACTTTTGCATTTCTCAATGAAATCACACAAAATTGGCACTATTGGAATCATGGCTTCAACGCCAAAGCACAAAAATCATGAAATTATATATTTGATGAGAAATTGATCAGGATTTTTCATAAAATGTGGCCAGTTTCATGACAGTGTTTTATTTGGTAGGTGGGAGTGCAATTAAGAGGCATGGTCATCATTCCTTCTGTACTGCAGCACCTAGGACAATATGGGGAGCCTTTTTCAAGTAACATACAATCATTTCACTCCATTTAGTGTCTCTTACAATTGGTTGAAGGAAAAATTTATTTATTTCCATTTTTCCCTTCTCTCTCTTCTCATTGTCCTATAAGTTGGAGTGTTGGGTTCATAGCAGGAGGCGTTTTCTTGTAGCAAAGCTCTATCAAAATTGATTTGTGAATCCAATATACTACAGGACCTTGTAGTGGACTCCTTGCATGGTGATCCAGGCCTTTATCTTGTAATATATTGAAGTGTACATATCATGAAGCAATAAAATATATGTTTGTGGATGCATCTTCCCCTACTGTGTTTTATTACATTCTTCTTGCCCCTTCGACCATGATTACAAGTGTATTGTGTTTATATTTATGATCTTGCAAGGATCCATTATTATTATGGATGTATGAAACATTTTTGTGAATGCATTTTCAAATTGTGGAGAACTATTATCACTCCTTCTAGTATGCACTTTACTCCTAGTTTTCACACATTGGAAGACTACTCTCACACCCCTCCTTTTCTGGTGTATCACCACTGTAGTGTAGGCTTTCATTTTTTATGCATTCTCTCTCCTTGGTCCCTTAGAAAGTTAGATTAGGAAAGATAGTTTTTCTTGCATTAGAGTAGATTGTGGCAGGTAGTTTAGGAGCAAGAAACAACTTTCTCTAGAGGTCTATCTCAAGTAGCAAGTCCCACAACTTGGAGATAGTACCCATGTTATCCAATCACACCGTGAGCTCAAATATATGCACTTTTGTAAACATAAGGGTGTTGTGACTCGGTGATAACATAAGCTCCATGTACCTAGCCTCCATCGGTTCAAATTCAAACATTTCTAGTTACTTACAAGCTCCAAAGATGGTAATTCAAGTGATATGGACAACACTGCTTCTTTCCCATAGACAACCTTAAATGGGGAGATTCCTATAGATATCTTAGGTGTTATTCTCTCTGTCCTTAAGGCCGTTTTGAGATTTGTGTGCAAGGTCCTCTGATTTTCATCAAGGGTTCTTCTGATGATCTTCAACATGTTTTATTTTGTAGACTCAGCTTGGCCATTACCTTGAGGGTAATAGTTTGATGAAGTACTCAAATAAGTCCAATTTTTAACAATCCATCCTATAATTTTGGAACATATGAATGCTAATGCATTATGTGAGATGATGGTGGCTAGTACCCCAAATCTAGTCACCATCCCTTCATAGAAATCCAAGATACTAGACTCATTTTCTTCTTTGAGTGCCACTACCTCGGTGCACTTGGTGAAATAATCAGTTGCTATCAGGATCCAATTGTGACCTTAGCTTGAGTTTGGGTTGATGACTCTAATGAAGTCCAATCCCCATTGCATGAGAGGTTGGTCTACTAATATTTGGTGCAATGGAAGTGTTGCTAGCTTCTCTTTTCCTTTGAATAATGCACAACTCTTGCACCTTTGATCCATGTGAAACAGTCACTAAACACTCTGGGCCAATAATATCCTGCTTTCATGATTTTGATTGTTATCACTCTTGGATTGAAATGGCCTCCAGCTGCTTCAACATGAAATTCTTATAACACTCTCTCCACCTGATCTGTCCCAATGTATCTCAGTAGAATACCATTAATGTCTCTTTTGAACAAGACACCATCAATAAGGACATATGGGATGGCCTATAGCCTAAAATACCTTATTTTTTCTTTAATCATCCAATGAGGACACATGCCCATTTGGAGGAAGTGCACCATGTATTGGGTCCAACAAGGGGTAGGTATTTCATCTCTCCCTTCTCCTTGATCATCTTGTAAGATAAGAATGGCCTCTTTATCACTGCTTGTTTCATCTTCTAGAGCAAAGGCTAATTGCTCACATAAGCCCCTCCCACAGACCAACTTGGGGACCCTGATATCAATGTCATATTCCATGACATGAGTGATCCACCCTACACGTTTCTCATTCAGGTCCTTGTTAAGGAGGAATTATTTGACTCCTACATGGAAGAACAATAGTTGGATTTTGTTGTTTGACACCAAATTCCTAAACTTCTTCAATCCCCTTATCACTGCAAGGACTTGCTTCTTAATGAAGGAATACCTCGCCTCATAGTCTTCTAGACTTTGACTGAAGAAAGCAATTGGATAATTTGAGATTTCTTTGTTCTTCTCAACCAGGATTGCAGAGATAGTGTCACTACCACTAAAGGCATACAATATGAATTCCTCAGAGAAAATATAGATTTACAAGAGTTGGGGCTTGTCATATGGATTATTTTACATCTTCAAAGCTTTCATTTCCTTTAGTTGTCCATCTAAATGCTAAGATCTTCTTCAGCATTAGTGTTATTGGCTTAACCAGAGAAAAAACGTTTGGGACAAACCTTCAAACAAAGTTTATCTTCCCTAGGAATCTTTAAAGAGCCTTCTTGTTTCTTGGCAATGGCAGTGCTCTTTTTTGCTTCAACTCTTTTTGGATCAATTGCCAGACCTTCCTTAGGCACAATGTGGCCTAAAATCCTTCCCTCACGGACCAAGAATATGCATTAGTTGGGGTTCAAATATTCCCCAAATCTTGTGCATGTTTGAAACACTTGCCTTAGATTTAAAAGGTGGTCTACAACACTATTTTGTTGATTAGCCCTTTGAATGCCATATCCATGGCTATTTAGAAAGTAGCACCAGCATTAAACAGTCCAAATGGAATTTTTTTGTATGCATACGTGCCCCATTTGGTGGTGAAGGTAGTTTTGAACTAATCATATTCTTTCATGATGATTGGATTGTATCCTGAGTAGCCATACAAGAGATAAAATCTCTCTGAACTAGACACCACTTGCAAGATCTATTCGATTGAAGGGAGTGGGTAGTGATCTTTGGGGGAGGCTCTATTGAAATCCCTCAAGTCAACACATGGCCTGATTTCTCCATTTTTCTTTCTGAATGGGACTAGATTTGTAACCCAAATTGAATGCTTAATTAAGAATATGATACTTTCCTCTATTAGTTTATTCATCTCCTTCATCAGAGGCTCAATATGTGGGTTGGCCGGTCTCTGCTTCTACTTGATAGGCTCAACAATTGGGTCCAATTCAATCATTTGTTATGCTAGTTTTGGATTGGACTCTCTTAGGTCTTCATAAATCCAAGTAAACACATTAGGTAATTCTTGGCAAAGTTTTATGAATTCATACCTTTCTTGCTCGGTGGCCACCTTGCCAATTTGAAATATTTTGTCTTCTCCAACTGGGATTAACTATGAATCCTCCCCTTTGATTTTCATGTTAGCCTTCTCTTTTCTGAACTGATCATTAGGATTAAAAATGGATTCCAGTGTCACTAAGCCTTTGGGAAGCTTGTTTGTGTGCAGCTATACTATTTGATTCCTGTACTACTGCTCTAGTTTTCTCTAGTTTCTAGCTGAGAATTCAGCTTCTTCTTGTAGAAAGTTAATGATTTGTTGATCATTCTAAAACACTTGACAACATGTATCATTATCTGGCACTGCTGGCCTCACAACCACATGGATATGCAGTTGTTCTTTGTCTCTTTTTATGCAGTCCACCACATCAAAGGCTGCTCCAACTACTGCAAGTCTATTAGCAACTTCATTTTCTTTTCTGGGTATGGAAACAATGTTGAAGGCTTAGAAATACTCCATAAGGTCCCATACTTTATTCTTATAGTTCTTGAGTAGGTCATTCTTGACAGCATTAAGTCCTCTAACTTGATTGGCAACCAATTCACTATCACCAAACACCTACAAATTCTTGATTTTTAAACTTCTTGCCCAATGAAGACCTTGGACTAAAGCCTCATATTCAACAACATTATTTGAGAAATCAAAATGAAATCTAAAGGCTGAATAATACTTCATACCTTTGGGAGACACAATCATAGATCCTCCTCCAACTCCTTGTCTACTCCTTGAACCATCAAAGAATAATTTCCATACCTCATTTTCATGTTTATGTTTTGGCTTGATTAAGGTAGGAAGGGGGTGGTTTTCTTCATGTAGAATGTAGAAACCCAACTCATATTCTTCCATTTCTTCATAGGGTTCAAAAGCATGTCTTTTTCTGGCCCATTCATATAGAGTCAAGTCTGGGATACATTCCAACTTGGTATTTGCTTCATTAGTGCTTAGGAGTTCTTCTTGATCAAAAGCTGAGCAGTTGGTATTGATTGGGCTAGGCACATAGGATTTAATATGATAGTCAGCAATAGGTTCATATTTCATTATAGCCTTTGCCCCATACCTTGTCCTAAAGAGCATATGTGACCATTCAACAAACAGGTAGCCTCCAATTTTGGCAATGAAGTCCCTAGATAGGCACAAAGAAAAATGTGGTGGCGAATCTATGATGGACACATTTTGCAATACAATCACATTAGGGCAGGCATGTAGGGTGAGGCTCAGATATTTGATGATTCACACAGTGGTCACTACTGTCCCATCTAATTGAACTACTCCTCTAGAGATAACCTCATATTGGAGATCCAACTGGTCGGCTATTTGTTTGGGCATCACAAAACTACTAGCCCCAAAGTCAATCATTCAATTTTGCACTAATTTGTACACAATAATTAATGAGACATAGAATGGAGGGGGTCTCAAGTTCTTACCTTGTTGTTCTCCTTGATTCTTATCAGGTTGAGTTGCATTGGCAAGCACTCTCTCTTGTTGATTAGGGGCTTGATTTGAACTTGACCAATTATGCATGGTAGTTTGTAATAGATCCCTTTGCCCTGGAATGACTAATGACTCGCATAGTGAAATGTTAACACTTTTCATCTTCATTTACTCAATAATATTGAATGAGCTATCTTTTTGCTTCCCTTTCCTAGAAACATTTCTTTCTTGCACATAGGTTGTTACAACCGGTGCCTGGCTAGATTTGGAAGGTGTCTTGGATTGGTTCTACATGTTGGGGGTTACACTTGAAACACCAAGACCTTGTGGAGTGATGGAAGGTTGAGGATTACTTTAGTTCAGTTTTTGGCCCTCTCTAATTCTTCTCTTTTTGGACCATGTATTGGCAGCCACACTTTGAGGAGGGAACTAATTCATCCCACAGAAATATTCAATGTGCTAATTTACAAGCATGGTCTCTCCTGGAGGTTCACCCTGTTGAGATCCTTACTGTTGATATTTCTCTTGACTAGGATTTTTTGACACCATACTAGTTTGTACCATTAGATCTTGATTCAGAGCACCATTAAAACACATGGATTGGTTATGTGGATAACTACATGGAAAACACCAATCATATTCCTGTGCCATATTGTTCTGTGCAGGGACCAATGCCTTTGATGTTGAGGCTTTACTAGGATCATAAGAACTAAAAGGTCTAGCAGCCTGAGGTTGTCCTTGATTTTTATTTTGGTTTACAATCTGAGGTGGTGGCCTATTTGGCTTGTATTGGGGTCTATCTTGATATTGAGCATGAGGTTGAAATGGCCTAGAGCTCTATGCTTGCTTCCTTTTGATGGTCACTAGTTCATTTCATAGGTTTTGCAGTTGCTTCATCACTTGTTGAAGCTTTCTAGAGGTGTTAGATGATGAAGTGGAAGCTTCAGCTGAGCTTTGACTCCTCAGGGTTGATATAGGAGCTAATGCATGTGTTTGGTTAGTATCTGGGCTTCCTAACTCAAGGTACAGAGGCATGGATGGCCTAGGAGCAATTTTTATAGCTTGAATGAAATGGTTTTCCTCCCCTATAGAGAGGTTATAGGCTGCAGGTAATGTAGTGCCCCCCACTGACTGAATCATTAGGGAAATATCGGAATTTAAAGCCCTAAGAAAGTATAAAAAGGCACCTTCATTAGTGGGATTTACTACTGTTGGAATCCTATCCTAGGTTCTGCTAAAATCTGAGGTTGAATTCCAGTCAGCTACTTCATTCAGGGCTCTCTTGATTGTTGTTACCCTGCTCCAACAAAGACAAGTTATCACCTTTTTCCCTAAATTGATTGTGAAGGGTCCATGCACATCTAGTTCCAATTTTGGATAAAGTCTTGCTTCAAGACTCCTGAACCATTTTGAAGATCCTTCCCTTTGAGTGAAGAGGTGAGTAGTTTGAATGCATATGTCCATCTCATGGATTTCATGGATTATGTACAGACATTTGCAATATCTTGGACATGGTCACTCAAGAGAAGTTTGATTTTCCCTAGTGAAATATGGGATGCTCCTTTAATACTGCAATCAGAACTAGTTTTTTTGCATTCAAGGCGAGTGGACTATTGTCAGTGAATTTCACATATGGATTTGGTTGATGCCATTCTGATTGGCCTAAGCAATCCTCTACATAATAAAAGAAAGGCCTGTACAGGTGGAGGTGTTGATAAGGTTCTACTTGGTGGAGATGGAGACCTCTGAACTCTTCTTCCTCCTCCTTTCTCTACCTGGGGATAAGTATGCAAGTATTCCAAATATACCTTATTTCTCTTGCTCTAGACCATGTGAGTATTCTTCTCATGAATCTCCCAAGCTTGGGCTGCTAAAACCAATAGATTTGTTTCTTTAATGGAGTTGCATCAAATGTATAATTTTAAGGCTTTTTAAAAGCCAGAATCACAACAAGTTTACATCAATTCCTACTGTAATAATACAGAGACTGTATTGATCCCACCGGGCATGCCAAAACTGTTAGTGTGAAATCACAGCACTCACCCCCAAATGAGTTATGTAGGTCTACTTTTCTAAGGTAGAATCATTTGGTGTGATTGCATAACATTGAACTTTTCTCCAAGGTGTGGGACCTTGCAAAAATGGAAAAGCTTTCCATGATCAAAGGCTGGTTCCTTATCCCTATGTTTAGGTGCATACGTAAGGATTTACAGAGGATCTATTTCTCGTATACCTAATCTAAAACTTACCAAGGAGACAAGGATAAAAGACTATAAGAAATAAGAAATGACTAAAGTACCAGGTGATGCACCAAAGGAATGATCAACACTTATTTTTCTAATAGACACAAACCAACAAAATGCATACAATAAACAAGCATAGATAGCCAGATATATAATGAGGAGACCAGATAGAAAGCAAAAGAGATAAGAAAGGATCTAAAATCGATCACAGACGTGTTTTATTTTTCTATGGATTGATACAATCCATTACAGAAAAGTTAGCCAAGAGGCAGAAATGCGTAATGCAATTTTGATAGGGAAGGCCTAAACCCCACATATCCCTTTATTAGAAGGAGAAGGGATCCTATAAAACAAAGAATGTCCAACCACTTTACAAAGAGCAGAGCATCTTGTATTTATAGATTCATCCTAAAAGAAGAGAGAGAGAGAGATAGAGAGAGAGAGAGAAGTAGGAAAATATGATGACAAGGCTCGACCACTAGTCATTAATTCATCCTGCTAAATCTGTACACTGAATCTTTTTTTTTTTTAATCCATACGATGCTTGCTTTGGTGTATTAGAGGAGGAAGAATGGAACAACGGAAATAGGTCAAAAAATGATCTAGTTGTTGAAGCAACTGATGATCCTACTTAGAATGGTGTGAATATGATTTTTTTTAGTTTTTTCCTCTATCTAACTTCCTGCTGAAAGTAAATACTTTATGACTTCCTATGGTGTAGAATGGAGGTCCAGAGCTTTCCAATGGTGTCAGATTTGTAATATTTTGAGCCATGAGTCAAAATATATGCCCCTTCGAAGTTTGTATCGAATCCGTACAAATGGGCAGGAAAACAATTTGAAAAATGGGTACCCCTTTTGGTTTGGGACACGTGGCATCCAGATTAGAACAAAAGTTGGGCTTGCGGGTCTATAATTTATCTTTTATCCCTGGGCGGAATTACGACCCATTTTGTAACTTTTACCCCTTTTGTGCATAACCAAAGCTCCGCTACAGACACATGGCAACTTTTGGTTAGATGGGAAATGTGCTCCGCATTTACTCTAGGACACGCGTTATGTCTAGCGCTCGATTTAAGGAAAACTTATACTTTCTTCTATGACTCTCCACCCTTGAGCTCAGCATTCTAGTCTAAGACACTTGGCAGCCTTCACTTGGCCTAGAGCTCATGCATGTGACTATTCAACTAACTCTTACTCCCTCTTGATATAACATGGTGAAGGCACCGCACTTTTCCTTGAAAACCCAACCCAAAGTTTTCTTTTGGAGGAGCATCAAGTGTCACACTTGTCGGCCTTTGTCTGATTTGTGGAACCTTTTCTCTATTTGTCCCTCTTAATTTTTGGGATTGATGGACGAGTTGGAAGCCTCTGCTGGCCTAGTTTGGGCATTCCCCTTTTGAACTGGGTCTCACCTCCGTTGATAGAAGCATCATGGAGGACACATGGCTCCTTTTTTGCAAACCTCTACGACATCACCCCTTCCTTATCTAGGAGCACCTACTATCCCACTAGTTAAGTCTACGCTACTAACTATGAAGAATGAAATTAAGACATAGAACGGCTCGACAGAGTCGTTAGGCTTTTGGCTACATGGCGTCCTTTAGCGATCATCTTAGCCTCCACCACTCCGTGGTTGAGTCCAAATCTATGCGACGAATTTGCTAGGATTTGAATGATTTCGTACTCAGGTTTACTTACTATGTGGGGTCTATGACTGATCCAATATTTAAGGCACGGGGGTGAAATATGGATAACAGTTCTTTGACTTTGTATTGACCATTTGACTCTGCATCAAGTCAAGTCCTGAGAAAGAGCTAGTTGTTATCACTTACCCAAAATGTGTGAACCTCTCTATTTAAATCCATCTTTGAAGAAGCGTAATGTCGACCCCTTGTCTCTCTCTGTTAACTCCTTGACTTGCTTTTGTGAAGTTGCTACATGGATTGAAAAGTATAGCAAGTTTGAGTTTATTCCTCTAAGTTGATTTGAGCCTTTTCAGTGTTGAGACAGAGCGAACTACAGGTTATGAAGGAACCTGGAGGAACAAGTTCCTCCAGGCCTCCAGGATTCCCCATCATTGTCCATTATAATTTCTGTAATGCATTTGGTCTCAGTGTTGTAACATCGATCCTTTCCTACTCCAACCATTGGATTTGATGGTTCTGTATCCCTATAACTTAGAGACCCTGGATTTAAAGCTCACAGATAGCCCGACAGAGTTATTGCATTATGTTCTAGACCCATAAAACCTTTATTTATATCCGCAACTGCATTGTTGAACCATTTATGCAGAGAAATTTGTAGGATCAGAAGGAACCATTCCACGGAAACCAGTTTCTTTCCCGCATCCTCATGATTCGATCCAATATTTAGCTTGGGGAGAAATATGGATAATAGTTCCCACATCTGTTCCAGTGACTTCTAGGAGGAAGTCGAGTATAAGGGGAGGGGGATGTAGTGTCCTCATCCCTTTGACACCTTGTGATATTGATCTTGATACTGTTGACTTTATTATGGACATTGTTATAGTTTAATTTAGTATGATGTTAGATGTTAGATCATGGTTTATTGTGGACTTTGATTCTAATACGGTGCATAATGACTATTAGAGACATTTTAGATATTGATGTGGATATATTGTTTGACATGGTTATATTATAGATGTTGACTAGACTTGTGATATTTGGATATTTTGAGTAGACCTAGAAAATGAGAATTGAATTAAAATTGATGATGAGTTAGTTGTGGATGAAATTTTAAGTGATATTGCTGATTGTATTGATGATTGTGGTTATTCACATATATGTCGATGATCTTGAAATTATATTTATATTCATTTGGATGTTCTAATATGGTCATGAGGCCGAAGGAGTTATTTTTATTTTACAGGTTTAAAACATTACAACAAACATCGGGGAATTGGAGACCAACCACTTTGGAATTCTAGATGAATTCAATAAGGTCACCATGGAAACTGTATTGTTTGTGTGTGTTTGATTGTGTTAGGGATTTCCATGGGGGGTATCATCTTTAAATGTGACCAAGAGGTTTTATGTATTTTCTTTTATTTGGTTCCTTTGTTAATGTTTTCATGTGTTTATTTTGTGGTGCTTTAACCCCTTTCATTATTTATTAAATGGTGTGTAATATTGTGAGTAATCTTGTTGTTAAGTTAATTAATTAAAATATGTCATAAGAAAGTAATTAATAGAGTTGTTTGCCTTGAAATAAAGTGTTGTAATAAATGTGTAAGAAATGTGTAAGGGATATGTAAGTTGATTTTAGATTATGAAACACTCCTCCTTCTTAGAAATTCGAATTTTTCCTAGAAGGCTGATTCTAGAGGCTTGTGGGACAAGATGAACTTGTCCCATACCTCTTAAATTTATTTACCAACCTTGCCTATGGTTGGAGGGTTAAATTTAGACCTTCTTTGTGCATTTTTTTAAGTCAAGCTGAATGTTTTAATTGCACTTTCTTACATAATTTTTAATTTCAATCCTTATGGGGTGTGGGATTGTCTTGGAGTGTGTTAGTAAGTTGTCATATTATTCACCCACCTATTTATTGTTCCTTGGAGATTGAATTTGACTTATGAGTTCGAGTTGAGGATGTGTGATGTGGCATCCCACTTGGATCCACCTCATCCTCATCTCTTCCCTCTCTATCTATTCGAACTACTTAGCTTATTTTTGGTTGTTGATTCACTTTTGCATACTTCATTTAGGGAAAATTCTTTTTCTGTTTGGAGCTCTGCCTGTGTTTCATTGATCTTGGGTTGTTTTGCATTGGAAAGCTCGTTGTTTGGAACTTGGCAAAAACTCCATTACTGAGAAGTAAGAGCTTGGCTCTTGAAATTTGTTTGCAAATGTTATTGTTGTGAATGTTTTGGCATGTGTGTGAGATGTTTGGGTAGATGGGCTAGGGTTGGTGTAGGATAAGACTATGGTTTATTTCTATGGGAGGCATAAGTGTTTTGGGGAGGTATAAGTGTGGAGGAAGTTGGGATTTGGGTTCCATAGTACAAATGAATAGCTTGCATTTATTTTCTCGTTATGGGGTGCCAAAAGAGGTTGGGGAGGCATAAGGAAATGTGAGGAGTAAGGGGTACTTGGGGGAGGCATAAGGGCATGTCAAGGAGTTGAAATGATATATATAATTTTGGTGGTTGTTCTCAGGTGGTGAGACCCATTTCCCCTTGGAAGGTATAAGTAGCATACCCCATAGTTTCTTACTCCTTTAGGTTGCATGAGGAAGCTTGAGTGTTGTTTGTTAACTTTTATCTGTGGTTGCAAACTACAGTTTTTTTTGGAAAATGTTTTAAATGTGAAATTTCATGTGTGTTGTGGAAGTCTATTGTTGTCATGAGTTGAAGCACATTCCTTATTGCATTGTGGTTGGGGCTCATGGGCCAATGAAAAATGATGGCTTCTCCTTTTAAATGGATGTCTTGGTTGGGTGGAGAGTGTTGCCTTTCCCCTACTTTTGTTGTGACCAAATTGGAAAATGATGAATCTACATGTTGATGTTCTGGAGCAAGGGAAAAAGACAAGTTTTACAGTCCTTGTGGAGATTATTCTTATTGTAACTCCTTTCCACTTGAATTGGATGACCTTGTACATTATGGGTGATGGAATTATGTTTTGTATTGGCTATGTAAGTTTCAATTCGAAATGTGAAATAGATATAATTTTTTTTCTGGTTTTGAATAAATGTGGAAGAAATTGTATTTTTTACATTGTAATTAAGGAGGAAGACAAAGTTCTAACAGTCCCTTATGAAACTTCTTTTTTAACATTTCCCACTTGAAGTGGATTACCTTGTATATTATTGTGTTGAAAAGACTACTCTGTTTTAGCTATGAAAGTTGTAATTGAATATGGAAGAATATATTTAGTATTAAGTTTTGTGAAATGAAAGGAAAGATATGCATTTGGTATGTTGTATTTCGAAAATAAATGGGGAAGAATTTGTAAGAGATTTATTTGAATTAATAGAAGTATTTTTCCATGTTCATATGATATTATTTCCATTGGAAATCTGTATTGGATATATAATAGGAAATATCTATTGTCAAAGTGAAAAGGAAGCACGTATGAAGAAATATTGCACCGCTTTCTCTCATTTGAAATGTTTAAATTTAAAAAAAAAAATAGATGTTGCATTCTTGTCTCTATTGGTTGATTGAACGAAAGAAAAATATTTAAAACCAACATAGAATAAATTCAATGTTTTTATTACATAACAAAAGAGATAGTTTGATCTTTGTTCTTAAAGTGTACAAACCTCATTTCTACTTCACTGTATACTTCACAAATTTATTTTAATCAAATGTACAAAACAACCCTGCAAGTTTATAAGAGACAAATGAATTTTAACGACCACTATCACAACCTACTTGAGACCCTAAAACAACCTACTTGAGACCCAAGAACAACCTAGGATTAATTAGGAAAAAATATGGAATAATTTTTTTTATTTAAAACACTCTACAATTGGATTACAAGGCAACAACTATCACTAACAAGTTCAGAACAATTCTAATTCACTAGAACATGATTTTATTTTATTAATAATTATTAGAGGTCATAAGGTCCATAATTTAGGGTTAGAAGGCACAATAAGGTTCAGAGGGTAATTCCTCACCATACCCACTCACTAACAGGCTTCAAGGTTCAAATTTATTTTTCTCAAACTTAACACATTCAAAATTTCCCTAAACTACTCCCATTAGATAGGAAATTTTCTCACCTTTCCATTGATATAAAGAAGTCCTCCTAACTCCTCATATTTTTCAAGTTATGCACTGAAAAGAAAAACTAATTCACACTCGCGCACCTGCGGGTCCGCCAGTCCACTAGGGACACATGGCACCTCCGAAGTTAGCACAGGGAGAGTGGGGCAGTGGAAGACATTTTGAAATATCCTCCTGCATGAGATGAAAGCCAAATTTTTGCCCGCACTGCCGCAAGTCTGCAAGGGACATGTGACGTCTCCTAAGCCAACACAGGGAAGGCGGGGTGGCTGGGAGAAAATTAGTTTAATTCCTAGAAGGGTTAAGAGGTTAGAATTCACCCACACCTCCGCCAGCACCTTGCGATGCCATGTGGTGGCTCTTGATTAGCTGCGGGTCGGTGGGTGGTGGGGGAAAATTTTGAAAATTTTCTGAAAACGTACAAAGGAAAAAAGGAACCCACTCTGCCGTCAATGCCTCATGATGCCATGTGGCATCACCTGATTGGTTATGGCTAGTTGGGGCGGCGGTGAAAATTTGGAAAATTTTCCCATAATTTTTCAAGAGCACTAAGCTTAAGAAGGGGTCCGCCCCTCCACAGACACCTTGTGGTGCTACGTGGAAGCCTTTGATTGGTTGCGGATCAGTGGAGAAAATTAGGAAAATTTTCCCAAAAATTTTATGAAGTTCTAAGGGAAAAATTGCGGGCCACGGGCCTGCCAAGGAAATTTTTCCCGGAAATGTTTTTTGACACTAAGTGAAGGAAAAACTTTAGAAGGCCATAATTTATGATATAGGGCCCAGTTTTGGGAAAATGAGGAATTTCTGGAAATATCTTGACGTCCTCTTTACATAGAGATCATGAATTTTTTATTTTGATTAATTTTAAAAAGTCAATTTCATGAAAATGTTCTTCAGGCTTTTACAGTGCAAACTGGTAAATTTTAACTTGTTAAATTTGTTAAATTTTTTCTTGTCCCTCTCTCAACATGTCAAATAGACATGGAAATTTGTTCTTAGGTGTATTTAAAATATATTTCAAGATTCAATTTGTCTAATTGATTTGCAATTTGATCATTTACATTTCTTGATAACGGCACGACTGCAAAACGGTTGAGCCCGATTTTGCTAAGTTTTTATAAGAATTTCCTTAAGTTTTAATATCTAGATGAATTCGATTAGATCTTATTATGCCCAAATTAATGTTTCATTTGTTATTCCTTTGTTATAGATTCAGTCTGAGCATTTGGGATTAAATAATTGTCAATAGGAAATACAAGACAGAGTTCAATTTTTTTAAAAAAAGGTCTATTTGCCATTGTCTTTCTCCAAGTATTATAATGTGCTCTAGACCTAATCTAATGCATTTAGTTAATTCAATCCAACTATTCAAAACTACGATACATATCCAATTTCCAGCTTTCACATATTTCAAAGAAACTGAGTATTACACTTCCTTTCAAACAAAGATTACATCTTGCATCTAATTGGTTTAAATTCAACCCAATAATAAAAAATGAGGAATATTATGCAATCCTTTATCTATTCCAAAAGACAAATTTACAACTTCCTTATTTTATTCTTTCAAAATACATATATTATATACATGAATGAATAATACATTTTCTTTTCACGTGTTTCACTTTTCCACTTTCCAAATAGGGATTTCATAGAGCTTGTTAAGGATAAATTTCCAAAGGAAAGAATTTTATATAAATAAGGAAAACACTTCCATTAATTCAAATGAAACTCTTACAACCTCCTTTCCATTTGATTTCAAAATACAACATACAAAACACATATCATTCTTTCTCATTCTTTCCAACATAGAATACAGAGTATAACTCATTTACATTTCAAATTTCAACTTTCATTACCAATACATAATATCTTTCCATGATAATGAATACACAGATCATCCACTTCAAGTGGGAAAGGGGCTATAATAAGATTTCATTTCACAAGGGACTGTCAAACTATCTATATCTCAGCTCCAGAACATCAACATCTAGATTTCTCATTCTTCCAATTTGATCACAACAAGAGTAGGGGAAAGGAAATTCTCTCTACCCAACCAAGACATCCAGTGAAGAGGAGAAGCCATCCTTCTTCATTGCCCCATGAGCCCTAACCACAATACAATAAAATATGTGATCCAACTCATGGCAATAACAGGCTTCCACAACCACATAAGCAACATAATCACAATAAGAACACAGTCCAAAATAGAATGTAGTTCTACAACTACATTAAAACATGACAAACAATACTAAGGCTTCCTCAAGCAAGCCAAATGGAAAGAAACTATGGGGGATGTTGTTTATGCCCCCCAAAAGGGGAAATGGGTATCACCACTTGAGAACAAACCACCAAAATATGTATATATATATATATATATATATATATATATATATATATCATTTTAAATCCATGACTTGCCCTTATGCCTCCCCCAAGTGCCTTTTATTCCTCACATTTCCTTATGCCTCACCAACCTCTTACGGAACCTTATAATGAGTAAAGAAATGCAAGCTATTTATTTGTAAGGTGGAACCCAGATCCTAACTCCCTCCACTCTTATACCTCCCTAAAACACACTTGTGCCTCCCACAAAATAACCCCATAGTCTTTTCCTACATCATTCCTAGGCCATCTACCCAACAGGCCACAACCATGCCAAAAAATTCATACATTAACACTTACATTCATAAAAGAAGAGCATTTCAAGAGTAAAGCTGCTACCTCTCCATGATGGAGTTGTTCCAAGTTCCAAAACAACAAGCTTTATCCCAATGCAAGCAATCCAAAAATAGGCAAGCACAAGCATGGAAAAATCTTCCCAAAACTTCTTCAAGCAAGAGCTCCAAAACAAAAAAAGAATTTCCCTAAGAAAATGAAGTCTCCAAAGTGAAGCAACCCCAAAACAAGGAAAGCCATTCGAATTTTATAGAAGAGGGAAGGGAAGAGAATGAGGCAGATCCACGTAGGTTGCCATATCACATCTCTTTAACCCCAACCCAAAATTCAACTTCATTCTCCAATGCACAAGAAATAGGTGGTTAAATAATATGATAGTTTACTTACACACTCAAATCCAACCCACACCCCAAAGGACTAAAATTAAATCATGTAAGGAAAGTTCAATTAAAACCTACAATTTTCCTTCTAAAAAAAAAAACATCACAAAAGTCAAATCTCAACTCCCCAACCATAGGTATGGTCGGTAATTGAATTTAAGAGGTATGGGACAAGTTTAACTTGTCTCACAAGCCTCCAAATCAGCCTCTAAGGAAAATTTTGAATTTTCAAGAAGGTGGATTGTTTCACACTCAAAAGTTAACTTACACATCATTTACACATCATTAATCATGGCCAACAACTCTATTACTTACTTTCTTATGACATGTTTTAATTAACTAACTTAACAACATGATTACTCACAATATTTACACACCATTTAATGAATAATGAAAGGGGTAAAAGCACCACAAAATAAAGACATGCAAAGATAAACAAAGGGACAAAAATAAAAGGAATACATAAAACCCCTTGGTCTCTGATGGCAAACTCTTATTGAGTGAGCTCTTTGGGAACTCTGTGCCCTGTTGGGACCCCTAGGAGGAGGCCCCATACACCGACCTCTCTGTGCATAAAATATTTTTGGAGGTATATAAGGTGGATGGGACTACTGTTGTGGTCTAAAAGAGGACTGTGTTGAACCCTTTCCACCACGAGGAAGTGGTACTGACCCCATCGATCTGTTGTCTTGCATCTTTTGTATGTGGCTACGTACTCGGTCTCTAGTCTGTTGGGTCTTTCCCCAAGTCTCCTCTGTTATATAGGCCTTCTTGATGGCCTCAACTAATGTTTGTGGAAAATTGATCCACACTGCACCTCCAATGTCTAGATTCAGGCCCCGGATGAACCTGTGAATCTGCACATGCTCATCCTGCATATAACCAATATATTGGAGTAGATCCAGAAATCTACTCTAATACTTAGCCACTGTGAGAGATTCCTGTCGAAGGTCATGGAACTCATCTATCTGTTGTTGTATGAACCTCTGTGACAAATATCTTATCCGTAAATGCTCCTCAAAGAGCTCCAAGGTAACTGTTCAAGAATCAGCAAGGAGCTTCTGCTCCTCTATGCGCCACCACACACCAGCTCCATCTATCAGTAGATGGATCGCAATATGACCTTTCGTGTTGCTAGAACAAGGACAAAATTTGAAGCACCCACTCAAGCTCACTAACCAAGCCTCTACCTGAAATCCACCTATGTCACCAGAATAATAGGATGGCTGAAGTTTCAGGATCTCCCTGATGTAATCTACAACTATGGTCTGACGGCCTCTAGGTCTCTCTGTATGCTCATCCCTAAGCCTAAGGCTCTGAGACCTCTCTCTATGTCCTTAAACTTGATCACCATGTCCCCTTCGTGGTGAATTTAATTTTTCTGACTCTGTATGGGATTTCTCTCCTCCATGATCCTCGTTATGTTGAGGTGATACATGACCCTCAATGGAAGGAAATCTATCATGTCTATCTGTGTGCACTCCTATTGATCCTCTACGTAGAGTGACATTAACATCCTAAAGATTCTATAAAATTTGGGGTAGGATGGCTGCTACAGCATGATCTGGTGGTGGTAAGTCTAGGTCTATGTGAAAATACCTCTCATCCCGTCTGCGCCTCCTGCACAGACCAAGGCGAGAGTTAGTTCACCTTTTTAAGTTTTATTCAGTTTGCATGTTTACTAGAATATGTAATTTCTAAACTAAATTGTTTTATAGTTTTAAAAGTGTGTTGGGTTTAAGGTTCATGTCTCAAGTTTCTACTGTGCCCAATGGCCCAAGCTCTTGAACCACTGCTATGATACCAAGTGTAATGCCTACTAAAACAACCCACTTGAGACCCAAGAACAACCTAGGATTAATTAGGAAAAATTATGGAAAAATTATTTTTTTGGTTTAAAAGAGTCTACAACCAGATTACAAGGCAACAACTGTCACTAACAAGTTTCAGAACAATTACAATTGACTAGAACATGATTTTCTTTTATCAACAATTATTAGAGGTCATAAGGTTCAGAATTTAGGGTTATAAGGTACAATAAGGTTCAGAGGGTAATTCCTCACCATACCCACTCACTAAAAGTCTTAAAGATTCAACTTGATTTTTCTCAAACTTAGCACATTCAAAATTTCCCTAAATTATTGTCATTAGATAGGAAATTTTCTCACATTTCCATTGAAATAAATAAGTCCTCCTAACTCCTCATATTTTTCAAGTTATTGGCCGGTGGGCCTTAGGGTGAAAATTTTCCCCAAGAGCGGGCCTGTAGGCCCAGGCGTGAAAATTTACCCCAAGAGAGGGTCGACGAGCCGCACAAAGACTTTTGAAAATTTTCCCATAAGAGGTAAGAAAAGAAACTTTGTGCCCGTGCACTCATAGGTCCATAAGTCCATTAGCGACACGTGGTGCCTCCCAAGTCAGCATGAGGAGAGCGGGGCAGTGGAAGACATTTTGAAAAATCTTCTTGTGTGAGGCGAAAGACAACTTTCAGCCTGCACTCCTGCAAGTCTGCAAGGGACATGTGGTATCTCCTAAGCCAACGTAGGGAAGGTAGGGTCGGTGGGGAGAAAATTAGATTAACACCTAAAAGGGCTAAGACAGTAGCATTCACTCGTGGCTCCGTTGGCACCTTGCGATGTCACATGGTGGCTCCTAATTACTGCGGGCCGGCGGGCAGTGGGGAAAATTTGGAAAATTTGGAAAATTTTCAAAAAAAATTCCAAAAACATAAAAAGGAAAAAAGGGACCCCGCTCCACCGCTGCTGCCTCGTGATGCCACATGGTATCACCTAATTGGTTGTGGCCACCCGGGGAGGTGGGGAAAATTTGGAAAAAAAATTCAAAATTTTCCGAGAGAGCTAAGCTTAAAAAGGGGTCTGCCCCTCCTCCGACACCTCGTGGTGCCATGTGGCAGCTTCTAATTTGTTGTGGGTTGGTGGGGAAAATTAGGAAAATTTTCCTTGAAATTTTCTTAAGTTCTAAAGGAAAAATTTGGCAAGCAAAAACTTCAGAAGGCCGTAACTTTTCATAGAGGGCTCAGTTTTGGGAAAATGAGGAATTTCTAGAAATCCCTCGACGTCCTCTTTACACAGAGATCATTAACATTTGATTTTGATAAATTTTAATTGGTCAATGTTTTGAAAATGTAATGTAGGATTTTGTAGTGCAAACTGGTAAATTTTAACTTGTTAAATTTGTTCAATTTGTTCTTGTCCCTCTCTCAAAATGTCAAATAGACATGGAAAAAATTTCTTAGGTGTATTTAAGAGAGATTTCAAGATTCAATTTGTCTGATTGATTTACAATTTGAACATTTACATTTCTTGATAGCAACACGATTGTAAAACGGTTAAGTCCAATTTTGCTAAGTTTTTATAAGAATTTCCTTAAGTGTTAATATCTAGATGAACTTCATTAGATCTTATTATGCCCAAATTAATGTTTCATTTTTTATTCCTTTGTTTCAGATTTGGTCTGAGCATTTGGGATTAAATAATTGTCAACTTGAAATACAAGACAGAGTTCAATTTTTTTTTTAAAAAAGGTCTATTTTCCATTACCTTCTTCCAAGGATTATAGTGTGCTCCAAACCTAATCTAATACATTTATTTGATTCAATCCAACTATTCAAAACTAAGATACATCTTTGATTTCCAAATTTCACATATTCCAAAGAAACAGAGTATTACACTTCCTTTCAAACAGAGATTACATCTCACATCTAAATGATTAAATTTAACACAATGATACAATTTGAGCAAGATTATGCAATCCTTTATCTATTCCAAAAGACAAATTTACAACTTCCTTATTTTATTCTTTCCAAAAACATATATTATATACAAGACAGAATAATACATTTTCTTTTCATGTGTTTCACTTTTCCACTTTCCAAATAGGGATTTCATAGAGCTTGTTAAGTACATATTTCCAATGGAAATAATATCATATGAACAAGGAAAACACTTCCATTAATTCAAGTGAAACTCTTACAACCTCCTTTTCATTTGATTTCAAAATACAACATACAAAAAATGTATCATTCTTTCCAACACAGAATACAGATTGTAACTCATTTACATTTCAAATTTCCATTTTCATTGCCAATACATATTATCTTTCCATGATAATGAATACACAGATCATCCACTTCAAGTGGGAAAGGGGGTACAATAAGATTTCATTTCACAAGGGACTGTCAAACTTTCTATATCTCAGCTCCAGAACAACAACATGTAAATTTCTCATTCTTCCAATTTGATCACAACAAGAGTAGGGGAAAGGCAACGCTCTCCACCCAACCAAGATATCCAATGAAGAGGAGAAGTCATCCTTCTTCATTGGCATCTGAGCCCCAACCATAATGCAATAAAATATATGATCCAACTCATGGCAACAACAGGCTTCCACAACCACACAAGAAACATAATCACAATAAGAACACAGGCAAAAACATTCATACATTAACACTTACATTCATAAAAGAAGAGCATTTCAAGAGTCAAGATCCTACCTCACCATGATAGAGTTGTTCCAAGTTTTGAAAAAACAAGGTTTATCCCAATGCAAGCAATCCAAAAATAGCCAAGTACAAGCATGCAGCAATATTCCCAAAACTTCTTCAAGCAAGAGTTCCAAAACAACAAAATAATTCACCTAAGAAAATGAAGTCTCCAAAGTGAAGCAACCCCAAAACAATACAAGCCATTCAAATTTTATAGAAGAGGGAAGGGAAGAGAATGAGGAAGATCCACGTAGGATGCCATATCACATCTCTTCAACCCCAACCCAAAAGTCAACTTCATTCTCCAATGCACAATAACTAGGTGGGTGAATAATATGACAGTTTACTTACACACTCAAATGCAACCCACACCCCAAAGGACTAAAATTAAATCATTTAAGAAAAGTGTAATTAAAACCTATAGGTTGTCTTCTAAAAAAAAATCACAAAATTCTATTCTCAACTCCCCAACTATAGGTATGGTTGGTAATTAAATTTAAGAGGTATGGGACAAGTTTAACTTGTCCCACAAGCCTCCAAAATCAGCCTCCAAGGACAATTTTGAATTCCCAAGAAGGTGGAGTGTTTCACACTTAAAAGTTAACTTACACATCTTTAATCATGGCCAACAGCTCTATTAATTACTTTCTTATGACATGTTTTAATTAACTAAATTAATAACATGATTACTCAGAATATTTACACACCATTTAATGAATAATGAAAGGGGTAAAAGCACCCACAAAAAAATACATGCAAACATAAATAAAGGAATCAAAATAAAAGGAATACATAAAACCCCTTGGTCACAATTAAAGGTGATCCCCTCCAATTGGAATCCCTAACACACACAAACACACACAAACAAATACTAGTTGTCATGGTGACCTTGTTGAATTCATCCAGAATCCCAATGTGGTTGGTCTCCAATCCCCCAATGTTTGTTGTGATATTTTAACCTACAAAACACAAATACCTCCTTCGGCCTCATGGCCATATTAGAACATCCAAAATAATATAAATATAATTCCCAAAATCATTTAGATGTATGAATCACAACAACATCAAAGCAATTTAACAATATCATTTATGGTTTTATCAACAACTATATCATCATCGAATAATTTCCATTTCTATGTCTACTCACAATATCCAAATATCACAAGTCTGCACAACATCCATAATATAACCATGTCAATTAGTATATCATCATCAATATCCAAAATGTCTCTAATATTCATCATGCATCATAACTGAATCAAGTCAACAATAATTCATGATCTAACATCTAACATCATACTATAATAAGGTCCATAATATAATTAGTAGTATCATGATTAGTATCAAAAAGATGTCAAAGGGAAGTGGGTACTACAGAAATATTCATTTGGACTTAATGAGATCAAAATGATCCCCAAACTAAACTAAAACACTGAAGAAATTTTTAAAGAACCTTTCAAATCAAGTAAAGGTGAAATTTCAGGTTTTCTGCTGTGTAAACATCAGTAATTTTTGAATGCAAACCAATCAATAAAATTTTAACTTTGCAATCTATCCTAAAATTTTCCAAGTAAAATCCTTCATGCCTGTTTGGCAAGATGAAGAAGGATTAATGGAAAATTTGAACAAAATTGATAATTTAAAAATACCAGATCACTTCTAACTGACAGAAAGACGTTTTCTCAAAATTGACCCTGTAAATTTTATCCAAATCAAATTCTTAAGGTTTATGTGCAAAGAGGACGTCCAGATCTTTCCAAAAAGTCCTCATTTGCCAAACCCGAGTTCCCTATCAAAATTTATGGCCTTCTAAAGTTTTTACTTTGTTTGGTTTCAAAAATAATCTAACAATCAAATTTAAATGAATAAAATATTCTTGGGCGGACCCGTGGGCTAAAAATTTATTTTTTTGCTTCTTGCCAAAAAAGTGTAAAGTCATGAACTTTTTTTCCGCTCCGCTGATCCATAAGCCTTCATTTTGTCTAAAAATGATCTAACTCCAAAAACATTTTTTGGAAATTTTTTCTCCGTGGCCCCGCCACCACGTAGCTAATCCTTAATCGACATGTGGTTTCGTTGGGCGCCGGTGAATGCTTGGATCGATTTTAACCTTTCGCACTTTCAAAAATAAATTTGGAAAAATTTGTAAGTTTCCCTCGTAGCCCTGCCGATTTGCAGCCAATCAGGTGCTACCACGTGGCTTTACAAGGCATCGACAGAGGAGTGGATCCTTTTTTTTAGACTTAACATTTCAGAAAATTTTTGGGCAAAATTTCTAAAATATCCCCACTGGCCTACCAACCCGCAGCCAATGGTTGGCTAACACGTGACATCTTCTCATGTCGGTGGAGGTGTGGGTGAATTTTACCCTTTTCTCCCTTCGGGGTGATAAATTTATTTTATCCCTGCCACCCCTCTTTCTTCGTGTTGGCTTAGGAGGCACCACGTGTCCCTTGTGGTCTTGCAGAATTGCGGGTGCGCGGGTGCAAAGGTGGTTTTTCGCCCCATGCGGGAAAATTTCCAAGACTTCTCACCCACTCCGCTGGTTCATGTCTAGAAAGATATTTCCTCCCTTGCCCCGCTAACCCGAATCCTCCTCCTTTGGGGAAAATTTCTCCCCGCGGCCCGTAGACCCGCACTTGGGGAAAATTTTCTCCCCCTTGGGAAAATTTACCTCATAAGGTCCGCCGAACCATAACTTTTGAAATACAAGGAGTTAGGAGGACTTCTTTATATCATTGGAAAGGTGAGAAAATTTTCTATCTAATCAAAAAAATTTCAAAAGGTTTAAGGTGTGTTAATTTTGATAAAAACTAGGTTGAATCTCTTAATCCTGTTAAGGGGTGGAAGAGTGTGAAATTACCCTCTTAATCTTAATGATTATTCTAACCCTAAGTTTTGACCCCGTAAATTTAATAATTGTTGTAATGGGAAAACTATGAGCTAATATTTTTATTTAGCCTCTAAACCTTTCTCGTGGCAACAATTGTTTTGTAACCTGGTAGCAAACACTTTTAAACAAAAAAATTATCCAATAATTTTTCTGACTAATCCTAGGTTGTTCTTGGGTCTCAAGTGGGTTGTTTTAGTAGGTGTTACATTAGATTTATAATCCCAGATTTTAAATTTTTCGCAATACCTTATAAAAATAAACAAATTGTTAAAAAAATGCGTCAAACAACTTATTTTATGTACTCTACATATATTGGGGTCACTAATCTAGTACAAATATATTTAATACATCTATTTTTAAAAATGTAAATATGTATGAGTTTTGAGGCTTTTATCTTGATTACATTCTCTTCATAATCTTTGCTTATGGTTAAAAAGGAATGGGAAATTTTTTTTCAAACTCTAGCATGTGGGAAATATATTACTAATTTCGTATGACTTCTCAAAAAAAATTAAAAAATAAAAAAATTGTGATGGTTAGTCAAATTTAGCGTAAAGAATAGAATTTGAAATGGTCACATGATTAGATCCTTGCTATATTTTTTCTTTTGGACATGTTCTAACCTATATGATTACATTATGAGAACACCTTAGATTAGTTTCATAATCTAATTTTTGTTAGCTTCTAAACAAGATTCAATTCAGAAAATTAAAATTAAAATTAGAAAATAGACTGCATAATTGAGAAAATATTTATCTATAGTTGGATGTGAAACTATGTTGCAGGAGAGATAAAGGTTGTTGGTGTAGATTTCACGAGTGATGTTGATGGCGTCTTTCATAATGTATCAATTAATCAATTGTCACAAAGGAGTGAGGTGATTTTGTCAGCAAGAACCATAGGCAGCAATCAACTTCTTCTCTTAAGTGGAATTGGTCCATCAAAAGAACTCAAACAATTGAATATTACTATGCTATTAGATTTACCATTTGTAGGGAAAGGGATTTCAGATCCACCTCTTGTGAGTGTCAATCTAGAATCCCCTAAACCCTTACCATCTGTTTCAGTACAAGTTGCAGGCATACTGGATGATTCACAACTCTATATTGAGGGTCTTAGTTATTCTATAGATAATAATGCCACAAACCGTCAATACATTATACTAATTGGTAGTAAGGTGGCATTTCCCTTATCTAGGGGTGAGCTTCGAATTAATATCACAGATCCCAAAGTCACTCCCTCAGTCCCATATAACTACCTTTTTGACCCTTTTGATCTAGAAAAATGCATGCTTGGTGTAAGGGTAATGGCTAATCTTACCGCTACCAAATCTTTCCAAGAATATAAATTTACTAGTAGTGACAACTCTAGCACATTTCAATTCCTTGGACCCACATTACCACAAAATCAATCAAAAAATGAAGACCTTGTCAACTTCTGTAGAGATACATTAGGTTCATTTTTTCATTACCATGGAGGGTGTCATATTGGTTCTGTGGTTGATGAAAAATATCGAGTGAATGGTGTCAATAATCTAAGCATCGTGGATGGTTCAATTTACAAAGACAGCCCAGGGACTAATCCACAAGCAACTACCATGATGCTTGGAAGGTATTTATTTATGCTCGTACATTTAATTTCTTTTAGTGTTAATTATTTTTTATGTCATCATATTATTGATAACTTACCGATTCAAAAACAATTTTTGCAGGTATACTAGAATTCATATCATCCAAGAGTGGAATTTGTATCATTCAACATCATAGGAGCACTAAAAATACCTAGCTATCAGCATTGTGCATCAATAAAATCATTTTCATACTTTATTGTTGACCTATAAATCATTGAACATCAAACCAAATAATACCATTGAAGAATTCTCAATTATGTTTGGATTCCTCTACCACATGGTTAGCTTTAACTATAGTAGAATAGATCCATTGTAAGAAAATATGATTAACAACATGAATAAATCATGCATTAATTTTTTTGTTAAATGGAAACACTTAAATCATGATATTTTGTGTATTAAATTTGTTGATATATTGAGGATCTTTTGAAGACTCCATCGAGAAATTGAGGTTTTCATTCTCAATAGAGTGATATTCGATTTTATAAATACTTATTATTATAGCTTTCATTTCTTTTCTCTTTCTTTCTTATTCAACTTACATACAAGGCACTTTTTATATGAAATTCATCATGGAATCACACTTGAATTTGCCTTCAATTGTCTATAATTGTTATTTATTATTTATATTGGATTATGATTTAACAATTCTACGTAATTTATGCTTCCATTTTTTAGCTTCATATATATTATTGTTTCTTTAAGATCGAGTAGAAAGTGACCTTGTAGTGGGTTTGTTTATATGAGAAGATCCATGAGGATATGACATATTTTCACATACATTTGTTAGAAGTATTCTTGTACTAGACATTAATATTATTATTTTATCTTATCTTTTTTTTAATAAACATGATGGGGATGGTATTGAAAGTGGAACCCGAAGATTAACTTACTGGTTAAAGGGATTAAAAATAATGAAAAATACAACATTTATAAAAATTGTTGGCCAACACTTATCTATATATTTATTTAAGTAGACCCAGCCATATTATAAAGTAAAATTAGTATTTTAACACATATTAACATAAAAACTTGTTACTTTTACACTTACACTATTGCGTCCAAGTCATTATTGTGTGATTCTTAAATAATGTTTGATTTTAAAATGTAATGCTTCATCTATATTTCTACACTTACAAAACCAATCACACCCCTTATCAACATCAACTACAAAAGTAATAACTATCCCTCTAAAGCAAATAACGTACACCATTTGGCATTCACATTACATTGTACACATATAATTGTTAGTTTACATTGGATTATGGTTTAACAATTCTACATATTTTATGCCTCCATTTTTTAGCTTCATATATATTTTTGCGATTAAAAATAGCATTTCAAATATTTACATTCCATTCAAAATAAGAAGACATTTTTGGAAAAAAAAAAACAAAAAAACAAACAAGATTATAACACAACTCATACGAGTTCATTAAACTTCATGAGGAAACATGAAAAAGAAAGTATCATATTTCTTATAAAAAAAATGATATTAAAACAATCTAAAGTATAAATAATCACAAAGAGAAACTACGCCGAATTAAAAATTCCTGTTAACAAAAATTTGAGAAACAAATTTAGTCTCATCTATAGATTGTATTTGAAGAGATTATGTAAAGTAGAGTGTATTTGCAGATATTATATGTAAAATCCGTAATTGATTGTTCGCATTATATATATTTGAATAAAGCATATTATAGAGAATGAAATTAGAGGGGAGCTATGAAATAATTAAGCCATAAACTACCCAAATATAGGGATACACAAACTTCAGCAATAAGCTAACCAAATATAGTGCTTTCCAAACTTGATTTCAAAAAAGACATTATACAACTATACTATCGCATTTATTTGTATCCCTACTAAATTACTAATGGCTTATACATCCATCGGATTAGGAGACCTCTTATAAAACATATGGTGATGGTGAATATTGCACAATAACTAGGGGAGAGGACCCTATAACCGAGCGGGTACCAAAACACGTACATCTCTTTTCACCATAGGTTGTTGACAAAAACACCAAGTTGTTCACTTTTTGGTTAATTACACTTTTTAAGAGTTAATGAGAATGTGACACATAGGGCGCTCATTCATTGGTCCTTCTTTCAAATGCTTTATATTGATTTTCTTCATATTAAATCAATTCAAAAATTACTTTTCCCTCCAAATTAACACGCGAAACAAAAATGTCAATATGGCACGATCATACGTTACATGATGATATAATTTTTTTATGCTATTGACATACCTACATATATTTGCGTGCCCCTAAAGTTAGGTGCACGATTTGAACCATTGACCAAATACACTAAAATAGTTTTTAGGCTTAGGCATGACATTTTGTGGTAATTAATGTTTGCGGCATTGGGAAAAGAGGGAAAATATTTTTTTATGTGCGCACTTAAATTTTCTAATGATGTAGCTCATCCAAGGTTATAAATAGGGAATGTTTTAGTTAATTGTTTTAAAGATTATAACTTGATTAATGTATCGTGTTGCTTTATACTTGTTTGAGATTTGTTTTCTTGGTTATGATGATGTGGGTTGTGAATTGGGGAGGGCTAGCTGGATAAGAACCTAACTTTAGCATTTTCATTTTCTCCTAGACACAAATTCCAAACATTTAAATACATGTAACAGAGATTCACTATGTATGAAATCACAAAAAAATGCAAGTTTGGAGGTATCTGATGAGATAACAGAGAAAAGTGCAAGTTTGTTGGTACATGTAAAACAAATCAAGAGTGTTCACAGTCACTATGAAGTCAAAGTGTTCAAGTTTTTTAATTGGATTGGATTTAATTTGACATATACATCTTTACCTCCAATTGGATTTGTAAACACATTTGTTATTCGCCCTGTGTAAACTTTGCGAGAAAGGAAAATAATATCTACATGCATCGATGAAATCAGAAAGATCATGAGAGACGATGTAATAACCAAGCATGTACCATTGTTTTTGGTGGTGAGAGTTGTGTACTTTGTTCAATTATTTACTGGTTAGTGAACAAGTGGATCTTGGGCTGGACAAACTGAGAATATGTGTCTTATCATACTCATAGTTGGCCATCACTTTGAAATATTTGTGGGCAGAGCCAAAGATTACGTGGGAGGCAGTCTCGAGTTTGAATGTCAAGTAAAAAACAAGATTGAATCTCAACTCGACGTCTTTAGAAGTCTTCAACAAGGAATGTAAATCCATTTTACTATCAATTACTTAACCAGCGTGTTGATGGAAGAGTTGCAATTCCCAGCGGTTGGAATAAATGGCATTAAAAAATAATCCACATTGATAGATACAATGTGTCCATTCAATGACCAAAACTGTAGCAGGAATTCACATATATGATGGGCAAAAAATTTATCCACTATCATTTCATCTAAAAAACCCATTATTTACATATCCCATAATAATTGCAATTTATCAGACCACAAATGTTTCAGTCATTTTTTCAAACAAGTTTCATGCTTCCACATTTTCAGGCATTTGCAAAGGATGTACTTACTCTAAATTGAAGCAGCTGATTTCTCACCGATTGTGGTCATGGACTTCGTGAACAAAATAATCTGCAAGTATATATTAATGGAAAAGTTTGAAACTTCAAGCATGTTGATCTAAACGCGATCCGACAAAGATCTAACACCAAAAAATAAAGGTCGCTTTGCTCACCCATAAGAAGAGGAATACAGTGACCTCCAACGTTGTCTAGAGATCTGCAATCAAGTCCCCTTTTGAAGCATTCCATTATGGTGAAACATCCATTATGGGAGGTGGTGTTGGCAGCTCATCCGTTTCTAAAAATTGGTATACGAGTTTATGGAGATGAAAAATTAAATTGCTCGGGAAGTCCTTAGGCGGGCCTAAAATAGCGATGATAAAGCTTAAAACCAAATGAAATGCAGATGCTCTACCACAGAGGCCATGTTCAGTAAAGCGAGACGAGGCATGTCAGGTGAACCAGTGGCCAAAATTTTAAACAGTTGTGATGAAACTGTACTTTAATGAAACTTCAGATCCTAACCATTTATGTTCAGATGGTGTCAGCAGGTTGCAATTAAATAGAAAAATGCCTCTTGCGTAATTATATCAAGTACTATTTTTTATGGTACATTTTATTTTCCTATTATTATTTGATATTTATATTTGTTGGTTTGATGGGAAACAGTTAAATGATTAGAAGAAGAAAAAAACCACGTATTCAAATCATCATGGATTATATTCATTAATATCTTGATCTACACATGCTACATGCCTGGTAAGTGCACAAAATAATTTAAAATTGTAGAATTTTATAAATGAATTTCATATTACAATAGCTACGGTGATTGGAAAGAGCATCCATGTGTGAATATTTCAAAGTAAATCTGAAACAAAATTCAATTTGATCTAGCTAAATGGTGAAGCCAATTTAAGTGAATGAATGAAGGAATTCACTAATACAACTCTAAAATTGGACACCACCATACATAGGGTCAAATTGTAGATTATGAAAAACAATGCACCTAAAATTTTATAATCTTGATAGTTAAAAAAAGACCCTCATACACACATCAAATTGGGTAGTAAAAAAATACATTATAGACTTTTGTTTTGATCCTCCTCACTCTAATACTGATTGTGAGAAATACAGATCAAATATATAAATAGATAACACATAATATATAAATAGGATTAAAAATATCCTATGATAAAGGAGGTTGATATAACAACATTTCACAATGGCTAACCATATCTATAAGCACTGAAAATTTTTAATGATTTTGTTATATGTAGTATTAAAATAATGTTACAAGATATTACAAAGTGAACACTAGATCAATATTCCTAAAATTCTCAAGTACATATGTTCTCTCAATAAACACGTCAATCAATAAATTTGACATATAGTTTCAGAAAAGATGAACTATGTAGTTTCTTTCATTATTCAAGGATCATTCTTATGTGTTTCGTAAATAAAAATGTAACGGCCATTCCAAGTAAGGCTAATTACTTGTATTTTTAATGTAGTAGCCTTATAATATTATGTACTATGATTATATATCAAGATGAAACTTCATTGGTATATATTTTTCTCAAATTCGGTGAATATTTTGATTATGAAGCCTTCCATTGCAACTGGGCCACTTTTATCTATATATGACATTAGAAACTCTAATCCATCAAATGTCGAGTAATTATTCTATTAAATATAAAAGAGGATATACTAATGCATGTATTCACTTGATGTTTGTATAGATAATGAGTTATATTGTTTAGTTGCTTCTTGAGTGCATTAAGCATTTAATTTCTGATACAATTATAATGAATAAATTAGATATAGTAATACATTTATTCATTTATGTTTTGCAAAGATAATGAGTTCTAGTGTTGATTTGGTACTATGAGGGAATTAATAGACTCGTAGGGTTTATTGCAGAACCATTCAATTCATGATACACTTACTTATATAATTCTATTTTAATCAAACATGAGTTTTTGATGTCACCTAGTTGGCATCGACAAAGAACATAATATGGTGACTTGACTGCTAAAAACAAAGGATGAATAGACCAAATATTGTTGGGGTTAGGACACCAGTTGTAAAAATAATACATCAGATCTAAGAATACATGCAAATAAAACTGGATATTCTACCAAAAGAAATATACATAACAAGAGATATAAATCAACACCAAATTTAACGTGGTTCACCCAATGTAGGCTACATCCATCAAGAAACAAGCCAATCTATTATCCAAAGCTTTCACAAGATATACAATAAATATTTACAATCTTCCACACCTCTCAGATGTATAGTATTGTCTTACTCTCAAGATTTTGCTTCTTCACCAAGAATTCTCTCTCTATCACAATTATTCTCACAATAATCATCAACTTTTGCACATTCTTCTTAATTATTTTGTTCTAAACCCTATCTTTCATGCTTATATAGGTGTATACAAACTAGATCTAATTCCCGTGAGTTAATTAAAACACTCACACACAGGTAACCGACGCTGGCTATCCTTAACCCATGTTGATTCCTCCTATTTCCTGACCGATGTCAATCATGGGTGACCGACGTCAGTCCTTCCATAACTGATGCCGGTTACTATTTTTTCCAGCAAGTTTCATATTACATGCTAATCTGAAGTAATTGAGCTCCAAAACTCAACAATCTCCCTCTTGGAGATTAATTTCTACACTATACCTGTACAACGTCATTCTTGGATCCTTCCTTAGCTTTTTTTCTTCATCTTCAAGTCTCAAAACTCGAAGATCAACGGAAGTGGAGTGTAGCTCCAACTTCTCCTTTGTTAATGGCTTCGTTAGCATATATGTAGGGTTTTCACTCGTAACCCATCCTCCAATATCTGTCGTATGAAGTTATACCTCAACTGAATGTGTTTCTTTATTCAGTGACATGTTGAGTTATTTGCCAAATGAATTATGCTCTGAATGTCAGTGAACATTTTACAATCATCTTTCTCCTTTCCTAACTCTTTCATGAACATACTCATCCATATAATCTCCTTACTATCCTTTGTAGCTGCAACATACTCTAACTCTATAGTAGACAAAACCACAACCTTATGAAATCTTGAAATCCAACTACCTGCCATCCCACATACTATGAAAATATATCCAGTTCTTGTTCCTCATACCATCCAGATCTCCAGCCATATCTGAATCAACATAGACACATATGGAAATATTCTGATCCTTCATAGCATAACTGCATGCTAGATGTCCCCTTTCAAATACTTGATTATCCATTGGACTTCTTTCCAATTATCCCTACCTGGATTGGCCATATATCTACTCACAACTCGCACTACCTGTGCAATGGCCGGTCTGGTACAAACCATAACATATATGAAAATCTAAACTACTGAAGCATATGACACTTGTGTCATGTATTTTACCTCCCCATGTTCATGATGGACACTGATCTTTTCTTAATTTGAAGTGTCTAGCCATAGGTTTACTAACAGGTTTTACATTCTGCATCTTGAACCTTTCTAACACCCTGTAGATATAATCCTCCTGAGACAAATACAATTTCTTGTTCTCCATGTCAAGCTGTGTATTTGCATACCAGGGATTCTATTTTTAGCTCTTAAATCCTTCATAGCAAATGTGTGAGATAGATTTCCCTTAAGCTCACCAATGTCTTGATGTGCATACTAGATCCTATAATAAACATATCATCCACATACAGTAAAAAAATAATGTAGCTCCCATTTCAATCTTTTTCAAATATACACAATGGTTAGATTCACATCTCGAGTAACCATGTTCATGCATAAAACTATCAAATCTCATGTACCATTTCCTTAGAGCTTGCTTGAGCCCATATAGGCTCTTTTCCAACCTGCACACAAATTTCTCCTTACCCTTGACTTCATACCCAAGCTGCTACTACATATAAATCTCTTTGAATCTAAGTCACCATGAAAAAAATTCATCTTCACATATAGTTTCTCTAAATGCGAATCATGTATTGCAACTAAACTCAATACAGTACGAATAGAAATCATCTTAACAATAGGAGAAAATATTTCACCAAATTCAATACTGCTTTCTGTGTAAATCCCTTTACTACAAGCCTTGCCTTGTACCTTTTCTTTCCACCCTCTTCTTCCTTGATCCTATAAAATCACTTGTTCTGTAATTTCCTCTTACCTACAGGCAACTTACCAAAATCCTGATTCTCATTCTGTTCTAAGGATTCCATCTCCTCATCAATGCCATGCTCCCACTAGACGTGGGTCTCGTCCTGCATTGCTTATTCAAAACTCTCTGGTTCACCATTATCAGTCAATAATAAATAAAAAAGGTGTAAATCTTTCAAGAGGTTTACTTACCCTTTGTGACCTTCTCATAGGAGTTTGGGGTACCGGAGGCTCATTCTGGACCTCCTCGACATTTGTATCCAAATCTTCCAGTGACTGATGCCAATCAGCTATAACCAACATTGGACTACTAATCGAGGCCACTTTGAATCTTATATAACCGATACTAGTTCTACTGACTGATGTCGCTAAGGGGTAAACTGACATCAGTTACTGTATAACCCTATCGGTATTAGTTTTAAATTTGACAGTTCATTTTCATTCACAAACTTCTCAACCGGTTCGACCTTCGGTACCAAAATTTGATCCCTATCTATTTTATTTTAATTCCATTCAATGTCATGACTCCTACTAATTTTAGAATTCTATAAATCCTAAAAATGGAATCCAAAATCATCAGATCCATAACCAATGAAAGTGCATATTTTTTATTTTTCATCCAACTTTTTCCTATTTCCCTTATCAATATGCACAAAATCTTATGAACCATAAACTTTAATAAAATAAATATCTACCCTTTCCGGTCTAAGATTCCTCTGGTATTCCTCCATCTATTGAACTTGAAGGCCCATAGTTAATAAAATAAATCATTTTATCAACTGCTTCTGCCGAAAACTGCAAGGGCAATCAAGAATGTATCCTCATACTTCTAGCATGTTCCATGATTGTCCTGTTCATTATTTCAACAACACCATTCTCCTGTGGTGTTCTTGGAACCATTCTTTCTCTAGGTATCCCATTCATTGAACAATAATAATTGAAATTATTTCTACAGGATTCACCACAATTGTCAGATCTAAGGCACTTTAACTTTGAATTTGATTCATTCTCAACATGAGCTTTCCATCTTTTAAAAGTTTCATAAACATCAGATGTAACATAATACTGGGATCCTCTATAACACCCACTAAAATAGCCCGCATTGAACCCAAGAACAACCTAGGGAAAACTAGAAAAATTATGGAATAATTTTTTTTTTGAAAAACATGCTGTCAGAAAGGGTTTCGAATTAATAGTTGTCACATTCTTGTTTCTAAGTTACTTTAAATTAATAATATAAATTTACTTTTTAATCCCCATTATAATAAAATAATAAAACTCTCAATACCTTTTAATAAACTTAGTTAGTCAAAGGCATGGTTTAGGTTTCCCCTTAAATTTGATTCAATAAACAATTAAATTCCACTATAGTAAAACTTGCACAAATTAATCCCAAGGGTAAAGGGGTCTATTCAATTAAATACTAAAGTTATATAAATCCCACAAGGTGACAAGGCTTAAAAAAATTAACGAGGCACTTAATTTATCATAAGGGTTAGAAAAAAAACCCCACCCCTTACACAACTAAAGTGCCCCCCTAAAAATTCAATCCATGCATTTTAAATTTAAATTTCTCTCACCCACTCCCCATCTACTTTTTGTAGGAGTGAATCTCATCCATTGGATGGATTCATTTGGGGCCACAAGATCAAGGGATTCCACTAACCCTAAGTTTTTTTATGAAATGCTTCTTTCTCTTTGTTTGGCTTATTATTTCTTTGTTTTGTTTTTTAGATTGGTGGAGGAGGATGAGGAAGCCATGAGAGACCATCTCAAGCTCAAGAAGGATGCACATCATTTCTTTCATTTTTTTGTTTTATTTTCACCATCCTCTAGGGTTACATAATGGTTATTTATTTTTCTTATTTCAATAATGTAGCATTTTCCCAAATGGGCATGTGGATATTTACCCTATTTTAGCAAAATGGTTAGAATGGTAGTTGTATTTACTTGAGTAAAAGAATACATACATACATACATACATACATACATACATACATACATACATACATACATACATACATACATACATACATACATACATACATACATACATACATACATACATACATACATACATATATATATATGTATATATATATATATATATATATATATATCCGTGTGTGTGTGTGTGTGTTTCACCTGATTCTACATCGTTTCTCTGAAGTATTGACAAAACAAATAGGGTAATGGGCGTAAGAGGAATACCTGTTCAAATGTTGGTTGATGGGTTGTTACATGCGTATGACTTCCGAATCCACATCTGATTGTGAGAACTTATTTTTGGCTAGGAGGAACTACCTGTAATAAAAGCAAGACCACTAGAGGGAATTAAACAATATGTGCAGTGAATTTCCTAGCATATGCTAGATCCAGGAAGTGTGATACTTCCTAGATGGTTGTCAGTCCACCATTTTAAATAATTTAATGTGGTAAACAAAATAAATCCTATTGTAATTCGAAATGATTTAGGTATCTCACTTAAAACACAATAAGAAATAGATCTAATCTAACAGGGTAGGCTAGAATATGATCCAAAGGTCAAGTGACTAGTTCTGGATCTCTATAGGTCTGACAGAGGTCTCAGGTAAATCACAGGTGGATGAGGGTGAGGTGAAATTAGGTGGGTAGGTCTCTGTTCTTGGTTGTGTGGGAAAATACAGAGACCGATGTCGGTTAAGGGTGACCGACAGTGGTTAGGTGTAACTGGTACCGGCTACTGTGGAAATATGGGAATGCCAAAAAACAAGCTTTGGGTCTCCTTTGTGATTACACAAAGGACTTTGGTTGGTCAGAATGAGGTATTAGGTGGTTTGGGAAATATTTTGTGAGGTTTTGATGGGTATATGGAGGTGAAAGTTCTGGAGGTCAATAGGTGGATAGGTAAACAATAGATGATAAAATAATGATGAAATGAAATAAACTAGAGAAGTATGACGTTATACTTATTGGGATTCTGGTCTTGGATTTCTGTGAGTGAGGGATGGAGGTGTTGATGAGAGGTTTGAAGGCTGAAAGTGATCACCAACTTGAATAAAGCTTCTGCATGGGCTGCATGTACATTCCTCTTTGCTTGGTTAGATCATATCATGGCTGGGATGGTTGTGCAAGAGAAAGTGTTTGATCTTCTTCCTTACATGGGTGTTCTCTCTGGAATGTGTTAATGTTTGTCAACTTTCTGCCAACATTTTCCAACCTTCTTTTTTCAACTTCCAACCTTGAGAATAAGGTTTTTTTGGGGTTAAAATGGTAATTGACGACGGTTCTGGCTTAACTAACGACGGTTAGGAGTAATTGGCGTTGGTCAAGGTGAGATTTCCTAGGTTTACTAAACTAGGGAGATCCTCTTGATTTCCGTGGATCTCATGTCATTCACCCACGGATTAGATTGGGAGCTTCTTGTAAGTATGCGGTAGTGTGGTTAGAGGGAATGTAGGCATTGATTTTTAGGGTTTGTGTAAGTCTTAGTTAGTTATGACAACTTACTAAGAAGAGGTCTTAGGTTGAGCTGGCTTGGTGAGGTGTCTAAGTGAACTCTATGTGTGGATATTATTTAAAATAAGATATTTAAATAATAAATATAGTGAGGATAATGAACTAATTTAATTAAATTAATATTAGTGAGGTGAAAGGGGCCATGGCTAGGTGAATGTGATGAAGGGTGTTCATTCATTGAGGAACCAAAGGGGAGTGTGACCTAATTTTAGTGTCTACATTTTGTCCCTTTTTGTTGCATAGATTGTATTGGTAAGCGACGCTAAAAAAAATAAGATGTGGTTTCCCCATGTGTGGGTGAAGTCAATCCCCCTTAAACCAAGAATTGACAAGGCCATAGGCAGAATTAGTGAGTGGTTTGATAAAAGACAAATGTGAGGAAAAGGAAGGTGGGCACAGAGAAAAAGGGTAAGAGGTTTACTCAGGCCATTCTAGGTAATGGGTCAGGGTCAAAGGTAGAAACAGTCAAACACATGCACATGTCTAAACTGCAGCACGCTACCGTGTTGAAGAGAAGGAAAACTCTACATCATCTAAGGTCAAGAGGTTTATCCAAACAAGGTTGAAGTGATTCCGGTATCCAAGGTATAGAATATGGTCAAGAAACATAATGTAGGTTAGGTGTAGGAATGTTTAGGTATGTTGCAATACACCAAAGGTAGGGTCAGGATAAATGGTCATGACAAGAGGCTAGGTAAGGTCATCAGGTCAATCAACATAGGTAACATTGTTGTAAGGTATAGCAAACACATGAGGTCAAAGGTCACTAGCAATGGTCCAGCTCCAAATATCTAGGTCACAACATGGGTAAGGCCAAGGTAGGGGTTAAGGTGAGGTGGGGTAAATGATGAGGGTTAGAAAGGTGAGGTAAATGGGTAAGGGAAAGGCGGGGTGGGGTAAATGGTTAGGGCAAAGGGTGGGGTGGGGAAAATGGTCAAGGCGAAGGGTGGGGTGGGGTAAATGGTCAGGGTGAAGGGTGGGGTGGGGTAAATGGTCAGGGTGAAGGGAGGGGTAAGAGGCTAGGTAAGGGTGACGATCTAAGAATCAAGTGAAACATTTTGGCACACCCGGTGGGACCCATCTGGGGTTCCTTGCATTTCATTCATTCCTAGGAAAAATTGTGTGTTTTTTTTCCTTCTGAAAATCATACACATTAATCTTCTTCCTTTGTAATCCACCTTTTCTTTCTATTTGCCCTAAAGGAAACCTTTCTTTTGGTGTAATTAAAAGGAACCATTTCTTCATGTTTTCTGCATTGTAGTTAAAGATCATCCCTCTTCCTTTTCATCTTATTGTGTCATCCAACTTCACACTTCGATTTTGGCTTAAAAATAAGTGCATTGGATTCTAATTTATCGCATTAGCTCACATTAATTGAGGGCAACCTATACGCTAGAAGTCATGACCAGCTGATGGTTAACAAATGAAGCATAGAAAAGCACTTCATTCCTTTTCTCTTTCTCTGAGTCTTACCAAGCCTCACAAAAAATTCAACTATACACATTCTTAAACAACATCTTACTGGGAAGAATTTGTAGGTGATCACACGATCATGGAAAAGTGGGTACCCAGCTCACTACTCTGTTGATTCATACTTTAGAGCGAAGCCCACCCCCACCATAACATACTTGAAACCTCACCTTTTAGATCTCCTTCTTTGTAGGAAGCCATCCTCACAAAAAAACTCTATTTCACAATTCATGTGTCAGTCCTTAAATAGCATAAGCTAAACAAACGTAATAGAAAAGGCACTCATAGGATCACATTTTTCTTAGTGTTTCTACTTGGCTTGCATTTTGAGGTGAGAGATCACGTTCTTCATTTTTCTTGTTCATCCTTGCATGCTCCTCATCATAGCTGGTGTATTCCGGCTTCACCTGAGTGTGCCTGGGCCATATCATCATCATTCTTAGAATTCTGGGTTTGATTCTACATCAGATTTTAATTCAAAACCAATTTTTTCATCATTGTTTCAATTTCATTGTAACCATCGTCGGTTATACCCAACCGACGTCAGTTCCAACCTACCCAAAAGGAAATTTTATTCATTTTTTTCCGCTTTTCACAGTCCTTTTCACTGCCATCATTCTAATTGACATTGTAAAACACCATCAGATTTGGCATACCTATCAGATTTGACCTTCTGCCTGGTTTTTCACTCACTGACCATTTTCTACAGTGACTGGCAGCAGTTACCCCTGACCGGCATCGGTTTTCTTTAACCGGCATTAGTTAGCCTGTTTCAATTTCCAACGACCATTTGGTACCTAATCCACTTTTTACCATTAGATTCACATGTTCCTGTTTTTTTCTATGTCATTCACAGAGAAGAAGCCCTACCTGAACAGTACTGGTTCACATGGTGTTGACCCCAAGACAAGCAAGCACACTCGTATTTCACGCCAGTTGTCAACCACTCCCACCAAGTCCCTCACCACCTTCTATTTTATCACTATCCATGGATCCCATCCAACCTATCACTATCATTACCAGAGATGAGGAGTTTGCATGACTCCTTGACCAAAACCCTGCTACCTTGCATTTTTACCTTTCCCACTCGTCCACTCAAGATGCCTTGGGTCAGTTGATATACAACATGCTCGTATCTATCCCCCTGAATCTCACTCCCACACCTACATCAGCCCCATCTGGCTCTGTGCTTCCCACATCTACCTTACCCCTAGTCATTTTGTTGCTAGGTCATATACCCGCTATGGATACCACTTCTGCTACCTCTGTGGAACTCGTTACATCTACCATGCCCACAACAACTACCCAAAACACAACCTCATATGCCCCTAATGTCTCACACATACCTATATCTATGCTACCACCTCCCATGTTGGTGACCCCTACCCCTTTTCAGAACCTGGTCCATCCATTCCACAATCATTAGCCCCCATTGTCACTAGGGTTACCACGACCCTTCCACCTCTATATACATACTACCAACAACCTTCTGTTTCATCCATTATTCACACCGGGTACATACCCCATATTTCACTACCTTCTTCTCAATCAACCTACATGGTAGCCCCATACACTGGAGTGCCACCCGTGTTATACACCCAAAACCAACCCTCTCACGCTACGGGAAGTGCCCAATTGTCACAACCTACCAATGACTTAATCAAATTCATGTTGGACAAGATGCAGATATTAGAGGCATTAGTTTCTGGCTCCTTCAACACTCTCACCTATGATGAGATTTGTAATGAGCCCATCCACCCATCCATTCATATTTGCTTATACCCTGTGCATTGGGAAATGCCTAAATTCAATCATTTTAATAGAAAAGAAGACCTACAGAAGCATTTGCGGTTCAAACATGAGTGTTATCTAATCGCTCATGATGATGCCTTGCTCTTGAGAACCTTTCCCATGTCCCTCACTGGAACTACATTAGATTGGTATAGTGGATTACCTAGACACTCTATATTTGTGTATACTAGACCTAAATTAGATTGATAGAGAGTCTATATAACGTAGAGAGTCTGGACCTACATTAGATTGGTAAAGTACATCTACAACATATATAACTTCTCTATTTTTGTTCTTTTTTTGATAAACTATTGAACATAATTGAAAGAGCAATTATTTAATATATCTAGACATTGACAACTAAACTAATAACGAAATTAAAAGAAACAAAGCAGCTGAGTATAGCTACTTCCCTGTGCAGTTGTGAATCTATTCTAAATAACCAGATAACTGATCTAATCTATTTGAAAGACTCTTGATCCTACCTCAGAAGTGAGGAGTGAATCATATTTTCTTAGAAACTATCAATCCCCACAGCTTCCCTGGCGATATCGAAAGTGAATTCAACTGAAATGAAATGATTGACTACTCTATTTGATATACTTTAACTAGAACTTTGAAAGCTTGAACCTAGATTTTGCATAACAGTGGCGAAGCCGATGGTGTGTGGCGTTGTCCCCTCAGTGTGATCTCCTCGTTCCTTCGTGCTCATGTGGATCCAGAAAAGCGTGTGATGTTAGCATCAATGAAAGTTGGTATCGAAGTAATGACAGCTTAGGATGCAGACTGAATAAAATGCGAGTAGGAGAGGGATATCGTAAGAGAATAGATCTTGGCTTATGTAATTCCTAGCGGGATTTAATGTGAGTCATACAACATAAAACGTCCAGAACCTAAAACTATCCTTTTTGATGAACAAAACCTATAACTTTAACGACTTCCTACTAAAACTTAAACTGTCCTACTCTAATTGATTGCATGAAACAGTAACAACACTAGCACAAGAAGATTATGTGGATTCCTAACAGCAAGATAACACTAACTATGCATGTAATAAATAAAACTATGAATTCCTAAGAAATACTGAAAGACTAAGCTATGAAATGAGAAAATGAGAGGCAAATTTGAGGGGCCTTTTACTTGAGCACAAGCCAACTATTTATAGAATTCCCATTTACCTAAAGGTGAAAACCAAATTGAACTCTTTAACCATAAACAATGCAAAAACATTATTCTAGGGAACCAGAATCATAAATACAAGAAAAGGCGATGAAAGAAGATGGTGAACATTGAATTTTTACATGAGTCACATTAAAATGAACATTATGGAAAATGCGTGAAGGACTGCTGCCTTGCCTGGGCGGCGGTCACGAGATCGCTGCCCAGGCAGGGCGGCAGTTTCGTAACTGAAGACCAAAACTGAAAGAAAAGGAGGGGAGAAAGAGAAAAAAAGCACGTAGGGGCTAAGCGGGACATGAGGGATGTTAACGCATACTTGGAGAGAGTTTTCGGATCCTGAACACCTTGCAAGGAGACCTGTATCATCTTTGGGGCACATGTAGCGTTGTTCCGGCAGTGCAGTACCCTACAATTTTGGGTATGTACATATTGCCTCCTTGGAGAAGCGTTTTAGCCATGAAGAGGCATAAAACGGTGGATCCGAGTATGGCGGTCCTGAAATGAGAAGTTAGGAGTTATACCTAAGATGTTCGCATGTCGAAATGACGTCATCCAAAATTCCCACTACCTACAAAATGAAATGAGGTCTCAAGTGCAGATAGACAAAATAAATAAAAAAATAAACACTAAAATAATATGAAATGAGGATGTACCATTTGTGCGGGGATAAGAACTTACCTCCGTGGGCACTCCAAACCTACGAAAAGCGCACTCAAACCAAGTTAGGATGTTATATATGTAAAAGTGGGCCCATTTTCCTATTCATTTACGCGTGTCGATTTGGTTGATTTTGAGCTCTGGGACCCACGGTGATGGTTTCTGATGAGAGTATAGTTAAAACATTCTGGAAGATATTGTGATCATCCCTCCACGAGCGGAACACCGACCTATGAGATCACAGGTTAGTTTTTCTCGATTTACCGTTTTTATCCCCAAAATGTTAAAATGGTGAAATCTTTGTCATGGGGGGATTATTTTGGAAAATATCAGTTTTAATAGGGTCACTTAGGGGGGCACCTAATGGGTAGGCTTTGTTTTGGTCAAAATAGTCATTTTTTGTGTTTTTAGGTGTCATCTAGGGTATGTGACCCGTGTGGAAATTTGGGACATGACCGCCACCTTGAGTAGGGTGGCGGTTACACGATCGCCGCCCTAATTAGGGCGGCGGTTATAAGACCGTCGTGTTTAAGGCAGCAATTACGGAACCGCCACCCTACTTAGGGTGGTGGTCCTTCATAGAATGCCTAAATAATACTCGTTTGAATTTGTTTTTGCATTTCTAGCATTTTTTACCTACTTTTATGATTTTTGTAATGTCATTTGAATAATAACTTACTCCCTTTTGTGTGTTTTTTAGTGTATGCAGGAGAAGGAGGAGTATATCCGATGGAGCCGAGAGAGAGAGAGAGAGTGTGACTAGCTTCCAGCAGTATTGGATGCCCTTTCTTAGGATGAGCACAACACTCTTCAGAGGGTCGATATATTATGTATATCATGGATCCAGCATGTTGCACCGTCTAGTCACATAATTTGTGACTTGTTTTCATATTGGGATGCTGATCGGAACACTTTTTGATTTCCAGGAGTCAAGGGTGAGTGGACCATCACTTTGGAGGATGTTTACAACATCTTGGGGGTCTCGATCATCGGGAGACGACTCACACTTGAGACAGCAGGGTCACAGGCTCAGATAGCACATTGGGCTTCATATATGGGAGATGCAGTTATCTCCATTGGTTCAAAGAAGGGGGTGAGGGTCTGATCTATTCCTAGCCTGCATATCCCCTTGATTCGTCAGGACATTATAGGGATCCTTGCCTCGAGATTTATTGGGGACAAGGGAGGAGATACTTTACTTTATTGCTAGTCCCCAATTATTGCACAGATTGAGGGACATGGCCAGATTTATGCCTGGGGAACCGAAATTCTTGGGACCACCTATCATGATTTTTACTAGCTGGTTCATTTACAGGGGCAGTCATTGAGCCATCCGACCCTAGTTATGAGCTGGGTCTACGAGCGTTTCATCCCTTATGGGAGAGGTGTAGAGGTGGCGGATCCCAGAGCTGTGAGGGCAGCCAGATGGATAGATATGTCAATGCTCAGAGCACCCCACCATCCAGTCACATCCTTGACTACTGATGATAGGGAGGCCATACCCTATCAAGCCATGGCAGGGTTATGGGGTGAGGAGGCTCTTACTTTGATCTCTTACTCCACCATAGGGTAGCTTGTGGATAGGACAGGGAAGGTGGAGATACATCCTTTTGGTCGAGTGCCTCAACAGTTTGGCCTTCCTTACATGGGTATGATTCCCCCAGTGGTGTCAGTATAAAAATTAGTTCAGGAGGCTAGGGGAGGTCCTAGAGGCCGAGGTTAGACTGTTGTTACTGTTGGTGTCCCCATTGCAGCTAGGAGGGTAGTACAGACTCGAGGGAGAGTTGGTGCTCCTCAAGCACCTTTACTTTACATTACCGCCAGTCCCACCCACAACAACGACAACCCCATCTATATAGACTCTAAGTTCGAGGAGTTCACAGGGGGAGAGACAGAGGAGGGGACTAAGGCTGAGGTCAGTGAGTTAGGTGGGGAGGAGGACAATGATCCTGAGTGGCATGACACTCAGGATATCTTACAGGTGGAGAGGGCGGAGTAGAGTGCAGAGAGGGTGACTCTAGTTTCAGAGGAGCCACTTTCTCAGGGCTTGGGCAGAGAGGATGAGTCTATCTTTTTTTAGGATTACCTTTTTTGTTATTTATCCTTTTTTTTACGTTTGTTTCTATCTTTTGATTATTTCTAATTCATTTTTCTCCTTTTCTTGCAGAGCCTACTGATGAGTGGCAAGAATTGATTCACCGGGTATGCACTGATACCTTGATGATCCCTATGGAGAAGACTTGTGCGGAGCTATCCATGGATGCAGGGCAACCTTCAGTAGCCGGTAGGCATACCGATGTTTTTTTTCCCCTGTCCGACATGTGGCCAGGATGGTGACTACCCTCCATACCGAGTTGGTAGGATACAAGACAACAAAGCACCTAATGAGGAGTCACTCTCATGGTGAGGCCGCAACTTCTCCTTGGGACCGTGAGTTCTCTGTGCACTCAGAGCGTTGACGTAGCCGGAGTCCTAGATGTGGATGTGTACCTTCAGAGGGATCTCATAGGGGTTGATAGGCTGTTTGGCTCTCTTAGATTATTTGTATGATGTATTTTTTATTTCCCGGGCTCTTTGAGTGTTTTGACCATGCCTGGCGCATGATGGCATTGTACAGGAAACTTGATCATATATATATATATATATATATATATTCTTTTTAGATCAGACCCTTGGTATCTATGATTTTGTGATTCGTTTCCACATGTAAACTATGATGTTGTCTTTATATGCTTCTCAGAATGTATGTAATGGAGGAAAAATGATACAAATGCTTTCTTTCCTTTTGGATTTCGTGATGCTGGTGTATGATGATGTAGACACAATGTGATCTTGAAATTTAGTTTCTATAAGCAATTTTCCAGTACTTCATATTTATTCTGACAAAATGAGATGATAAATTGGTATGATGAGCAGATGAACTTGCACCGCTCCTAACTCCATGCAACTAGTAAGATGCGAGGGCTCACCACAGAGAGCTAGAAAGGGAACAAGCTATGAAATTTTTTGAATGGTAGTGATGAGAGATAGAAAAATATTTAGTGGAACCAAATTAGGATGCTACAAACCTACTCTAATCAAGTGACTTCATAGTTTAGAATGTTACTTACTTTTTGGTTTATCTAGAATTAGATCCGTAGATGGCCACATGGTAGAAAAAATATGGTCTTCGGGGTTTTGAGCTCTCTTGGAATTTTGGACATCTGATTTATTTGTGTTTGACTTAAGATTGCAAAGGTTTACTAGAATTTTTTGCTAATGACCTTTAATGTTTATTGTCAAGAGGACCCCCCACACCTTGCCCCATAATAGTAGTAAGAAGCATGGGCTTATCACCATGGACAAGGCATAGGTGAGTAAGGACACTTCCATCCTTTCCCAACCCTACGTCACTAGTAAGATACGCAAGCTCATCACTGAAGGTTGGTAGGGCAAGGAAGTGTGTAATAAATTTATTTGTTTGATCGATATTTGACTTGATTATTTGAGCAAAATGTCAGCATGTTCTTATTTCCAATGAGATATATGTACGGGATGGATGTGACACTATGAAGCTTCTAGAACAAACCATAGGCAAGACACCCATCCTAAGAAGAAACCAAAAGTGAGAAAAAGCATGCAGACCTTGGTATGGTTCATGTTAAGACTTTTTCATATCTAGCTTTATTTGATGAAACGACTGTGAAATGATTGATGATGTCATGAAAATGAAGAAGTATGATTGGAATGCTTATGCTAATATCATCAGAAGTTTGTAATGAATTTCTTTGAGAATGAGTTCCTTGATCACAAAATTGTATGAAACAAGTGGACAAAATGAACCTAACTACATGAAGATGCAATGTAGATATAATTATAGTTCTGGTCACTTATGCATAGAATCATTTAAGGTGCAAGGAATTGACAATTTCACAAAATTCCTCACCTTCTAGTGTACATAAGAGATATGCACCATTTCCATAGTATTTTGTGACTTGGTATGGGCCCAACCATTTGGGCCGGAATTTCCTTCCTTCGCCGGTCTTTTTATCGATCCGGTTGTCTAGTCTTAGAACCAGATCTCCTTCATATATATCTCATTCATACACCTTTTTGTTATACTACCGGCACATCCGGTCAGCATAGATTTTTTGACGCTATTCAACATCTAATCTGGCCTCATCTAGGATTTCTAGTTTGGAGAGACGTGCTTCTCTATAAGCTTCTTCATCTAAAATCCCTTGTAATGAAATACAGAGACTAGGTATTTAAACCTCAAGTGGGAGAACTGCTCTGAATACCAGCGAGAAAGGAGTTACTCCTGTTTGTGTTCTTATTGTGGTTCGGTGGGCCCATAAGGCTGGATATAACTTTAAATGCCAATCTCATTTGTTCTCTTTCACCATTTTAAGGAGAATAGCTTTTAATGTTTTGTTTGTTGCTTTAGCCTGCCCGTTGACTTAAGGGTAATAGAGGGAGGCCGTATGATGATTTATTTTAAATTTACTGTATAGCTCATAGACTTCATCATTATTAAAGGAAATATCATTATCTAAGATAATGATTTAGAGGACACCATACCTATAAATGATCTGGTTTAAAATGAACTTGGTGATCATGGAACCTGGTACAGTGGTAAGAGGAATAGCCTCTACCCACTTGGTAAAATATTCGGTGGCTATGATTATGAAATTATGGCCATCTATTGATGAGGGAGAGAATTTCCCTGTCAAATCTAGGCCCCACGTAGAAAAGGGCCATGGAGTAGCGATTGGTTGTAGAGCTTGTGCCAGCATGTGAATCTCGTGGGAAAATTCTTAGCATTTATGACACTTGCGTACAAACTCTACTGCGTTGTGTTCTAGAGTGGGCCAGAAATAGCCCATCCGATGTATTTTTCAAGTGGTGGCATGACCACTGAAATGGCCTCCACATATTCCATAATGAGATTCATGGACAATCTTCTTGGATTCATCTGTGTCAACACACCTTAGGAGCATTCCATCGAAATCCTTACAATAGAGCACTTGTTCTATAATTACGTATTTAGCTACGATAATGCGTAACCATCTTGTTTGTTGCAGTGTATCACCTTCTGGATATGTATGGTCCATGATATAATTAATAATATCCATATACCAAGGACATTATGAGATGGGAGGTTTGGCTTCAGTGTAGTATATGCATTTATTGGTAAATTCCAAATCTACTAGATCGCCTTCGTTTAATGGGTTTTCGGCTAATCAATCTGCAATGATTTGTCCCTTAATGGACTTTTTGTTTATAAAATTTAATTAAAATTCACCCATTAAGGTTATAAAGCATCCATCCTTTTTAGACAAGGACGCTTGCGTGAGGAAAGTTTGTAAATGGTCTATTTTTACAATGACCCTAGTTTCTTGATTTAGCATGTAATGTCTTAAGCGTTTGGTTATGAAGACTATGGCAAGGCATTCTCATTCTGCTTGCGTATAACATGTTTCATAGTCAAGCAACATTTGGATAATGAAATAGATCGCGTGTTCTCTCTTGTCATTGTCTTCTTGAGCCAACATGCAAGCTAGCAAGACATTGGTAGCTCGTGAATATAAGATTAAAGGGTGGTCTAGCTTAGGAGGCATTAGTGTAGGTGGTGACAACAAGAAACACTTAACTGCTTCAAAAGTGTCATTGTAATATTTGGTCCAATCGATACTATAATCCTTCTTGAGTAGATTGTTGATTGGGTGAATGACAAAGCTTAAATTCGGGATGAATCTTCGGATTGCACCGAGTTTCCCAAGAAACGACCTGATTCTAGATTCATTTGAACGTGGGATCATTTCAAGAACAACCTAGATTTTGGCTGGGTCTACATCGATCCCTCGTGATGATATGATGTAACCCAGGAGTTTCCCTCCTGTCACACCAAATACACATATTTCTAGGTTTAGTGTGACTCCATGTTCTATTAATCATGAAAGAATGATGTGGAGCACTTTCGGGTGATCATAGTGCTTCCTCACCTTGGCCAACAAGTCATCTACATAGGATTCCATGATTTTGTGAATAACATCATGAAATATATATGTCATTGCCCACTGGTATGTAGTGTCAGCGTTCTTGAGACTGAATGGCATAACAACGTAGCAATAAGTTCCCCAAGGAGTTATGAACATGGTTTTGGCTTGGTCTTGTTCAAATATTCTGATTTGATTGTATCCCGAGAATCCATCCATGAGAGACAAAAACTCAAACCCAGCTATTGCGTCAATGATGACGTAAATGGATGGTAATGGGAAGTCATCCTTGGGGCACACTTTGTTAATGTCTCAAAAGTCTATGCAAATGCGTATCTTCCCATTATTTTTGAGAACGGGGATGATGTTAGATACCCATTGAGAATAATTGATTGGCTTGATGAATCCTACTTAGAGGAGTTTCATTACTTCTTCCTTCACCATGAGAGCTATCTTGGGTTTCATTGGTTTCAATTTTTGTTTAATTGGCTTTGTATCTGATTTGCTGACGAAGTTATGTACCACGATGTGTTGTATAACCCCCGTCATTTCTTTATAATTTAATGAGAAATAATTTTGATGTTCTTTGAGGATTCGCGTGTGTATTTCTATTTATTCTGGATTTAACGAAGATCCTATCTTCAAGATCGTTGGTTCTTCCTCCATTCTGATGTTAATATCAATAGTTTCTTCGATTAAAGAAGCTCTACCTTCTTCAAACTTAGGTAGGGCTGGAGGCAGTTCCAGATCTTCTCCAGTCTCTACCATGTATATGTCGAGTTCCTTTTATGGGGGAAGCTCTATCATGGGATTTCTGAAATAAGAGGATGAATGTGGGATTAAAGACAAATCTACCACGTGATGGGTGAGATGTAACACTGCATAGGTGTTTAAGTAATCAAGAGTGGCTCTATCACTATCAATGTGATCTAAGATAGTAGATTTTTTCTCAGCTATGTTCGTTAAAAGAGGGTTTGACATTTTTTTCACTAATGGTTCAGTATGAAGGGATAGCATGAAACGTGTGTCTTCCAACTCACTGTTTGGAGTGAAGCATGATGCTGAGGTTTCTATCGAATCTGTGAGAAGATTTTGTTCTCTTGGGATTGCTTCAATTGATATGAAGTCAAACTCTATGCTCAAATCTAATACTGTTGTTTTGTAGAGCTGTAAATGTTCGGCTCTAGTCTCATACACCTCATAGACTTGGTTTGCTACTAATTGAGAGTCTCCTAATACTCTGATGTTATCAACCTCGAGCCTCTTAGCTAAGATGAGGCTAAGGAGGAGGGATTCGTACTCAACGCCATTGTTTGTACATTCAAAATTTAGTTTAAAGGTGAATGGTAACATCTTTCCCTTGGGAGAAGTAAAGATCACACCTGCCCCAGCCCCATAATGACATCTAGCTCCATCGAAATGGAGAGTTCAATATTTAGTTGGGAATATGGACGTTAGGACATTTGTTCCATCTATTTTTTCGATTTCAGTTACCTCTACCGTGCAGAGATCCTCTGCTAGCAGAGAACCAAATCCTAAGGTATATCCCATGCCTACAGAATCAAATGGTAGGAAAATTTGTAGATCCTATTCTAGCAATTCGACAATCTTTACAGTAGTTCCTAATGATATTGTTTTGACAATGTTAGCCTCATCCTTGAGGGCTGGGATATTCTTAATTAGGTTTGTAACTTCTACTTCTGTTGTAGGTACCGAATTTTCTTCTGGTTTTGCGTCGGTTAGTTTATTCAGTTGGTTTGTTGGGAGTTCAAACTCAGAGTGAACACCTAGCCTTTTCTTCATGTCCCCTAGGTGTATATTGAATGGTTTCGGATCTCCTTTTGCTACGAATACCTTTCCTAAGTGCAAGAATTTTACTTCTTGAAATAATGTAGAAGGGATTGCCTTCATATAGTGTATCCAAGGTTGGCCGAGGATCATATTATAGTTGGTTTCCTGATCTATAATATAAAACTCAGTTAGGATTGTTTTGGGTCCTAAGGTGACTGGTAGTATTATAGTCCCAATTGATGCGGCTTTAAGGCTATCATAGCCTCTTCGTGTATTCCAAGTCATCGAACAATTTGTTTCTCCATACCGTAGCTTTTGAAGGAAAGAGAAGGGAACTATGTAAATGTAAGGTTGGATCACCTCTACGTGCAATCTCAACATTTGTTGGCATTTTGTTTATTTTGAATATAAACTCAGTATCCCTATCCGGCTGCTACAGAGGGTGAATATCAAAGTTTATATGGTTTACGTGTGTTTCGGGAGGTGGAGTGATGTTGATTAAATGACCTAAACCTAATGCCTCTAAAAGAGCAGCCCTTTGGGTAGGAGAGTTTCTCAGTAAGTCCAAAAAGGAGATGTGAGAGAATGTTTTTTTTAGGTCATTAATTAAATCATAGGCACCTACGGGTTTTACTAATATTTATTGGATGTTATCTGTCTCTAGCGGGTAACTTAGATTTGGCTAAGAGGAATACTCTTGTGTCCTTGTTACAACTTCTACGTGTAGTTCAGTGTCTAACTCCACTAAGCTGACTATCTTGGGTAGTGGATGACTTCCTAATTGTGGTGCAACTAGTGGATTTAGTGAAGTCGAGGCTTCATGATCATTGTTTCCTGCCATTACACCCTTGTTTGTCCCATTTGGATTTAATTTGTTGTTATTGTGACTTGGGAGTGGATCGTTGAAGATCTTGAGGGGTGCATTTTGAGGGGAGACTTCTCTCGTGAAAGTATTTGGCATAGGTGATGTAGGATTTGCTAAGAACATATCTATGAAAAGTTGTCTCTATTCTTCTGGCAGAAATTGCATGAACTTATTGTAATCACAACATGTTTTAGTGTCATGGCCTTGAATCTTGTGGAAACTGCAACATGAATTAGGATTGTAATTCCTAGGTTGCTGGTTTGGCGCATATTGTGGCCTAAAATTCTGATTAAACTGTTGATCATTAGGATTGAATTTTTGCACTTGTTGTTTTTGGTTTTGGTTCTAGTTTTGATATCCAGTTGGGTTTTGGCCTAGACCTTGTGTCTAGATCCACTGTTTTTGTTGTTGTTGTGGATGATTAAAATCCACTGTATTGATTGTTGGGGTAAAATTGTTATTTTGTTGATTGTTAATCAGTGGTGGAGTATTTACAACATTTTCCTTTTTAGCTTGGTCAATTACTCCATTTGTTGTTGTGCCGTGCTTTTTGTTAAGCATTTTAGGTCCTTGATTGACGTTTGTGGTAGTAGGATAAGTCATAGTATTCTGGCTGGGGGTGATTAACCTCCCATTTGTTCCATACGTTTTGTGACCGCTATCTATTTCCACTTGATCTATTTAGAGGGCGCTCTCATGTACTTCATCATAAGTCCTTAGTGGGAACTTTTGGACTTCTTCCTTCACCTCTCTACCGAGAGAATGAAGCAATAAATCACATAGTTCCATATTATCCATGTTTGGAGCACTTGCCAAAGAATAAAGAATTGTACGCCATGTTTGGATGAAATGAGTGACAGATTCATTGTGTTCTTGCTTAATGTGCAAGAATTCCCTGATTCTTGTTCTCAACAGTTTGTTCATGTCAAATGCCTTGATGAACTATGAAATGAGTTGTTTAAACAAATGGATGGAAGCTTCAAGTATTCTGTAATACCAATCGAGGGTGATGCCCTCAAAAGCTTTGGGGAATATTTTAGCAACAACCCCATCCCAAGGGAGTAGTTCTCAAATGGCTGTTGCATAGACCTTGATATGTGCGTTCGGGTCTCCCTCCCCTTTGTATTTTGGAAAATTAGGAAGAGGTCTTGGAAGCATGATGCTTCGTATGGTAAAGTCTAAGGGTTCTTTCAAATATTCTAAATAATTCTCTATCACGTAGGTTTTGACCATTGATGGTGCCTGCTGAGGGGGTGGAGGTGGAATGGGTTGTTGATACGGTGTAGCATATGTATTTTCAAGGGCGTAAGGAAATCCATGTATTTGAGTGAACATCCCAGGAGGAGAGAAAAAATCTACTTATGGTAACTTGGAGTACATGTTTAAGTATGGAGGAGTATTGCCCAGGAGTTTAAGTTTGAGAACGCGGTTCTAGTTGGCATTTGTTTTGAATACTGAGGAGGTATGCCTAACGTGCCTATTCATATGAGGAGGTCTACTTGTCTAGGATGATGTGGAGGATTGGAATTTCCTGCCTGCATGAATTGAGAATTTTGACTTGCTTGAGCAAGTTCTAACCCTCTAACTATTTCTACTAAAGTCGAAATGACTTCATTTGGTGAAGTCATAGTATTTTTCCTTAGTGGAATTTGTTGTATATTATGAGGTTGTATAGGCATGTGATATCCTGTTATGAACTGATTGTTGCCATGCCAAGTTTCCTCGAGGGCATTTCCTATAGGTAGTGCATGGAGGTGTTCATTTGAAATGAGACATTGGGTTGTGTTTGTAAACTTCTTATAGGTGGGTACATACTCTGCGAGCATTGTTCATTCCTGGCATAACGCGCTAAATGTTCATCATCTATGAACAGGTATGGATCTGATTGTCTACTGATTTGCAGTCTAAGCAACACATGAGGAGATGAACTAGATTCTAAGACTTGGATTCTAAGATTCTGATCTATGTCAGTTATCACTGTAACAAGATTGGGTTGAGGCATGATTGGCTCGAATACATATTCTCTGGGCTCCCTAGGTCCAGTGATTGTCATATAAAAGAAAAAATGTAACTCTAACTGCAGCAAATCAAAATTAACTATGTAAAGTACATCTACAACATATATAACTTCTCTATTTTTATTTTTATTTTATAAACTATTGAAGATAATTGAAAGAGCAATTATTTAATATATCTAGACATTGACAACTAAACTAATAACAAAAGTAAAAGAAATAAAGAAGCTGAGTATAGCTACTTCCCTGTGAAGTTGTGAATCTATTCTAAATAACTAGATAATTGATCTAATCTATTTGAAAGACTCTCAATCCTACCTTAGAAGTGAGGAGTGAATCATAGTTTCTCAGAAACTATCAATCCCCACAGCTTCCCTGGCGATATCGAAAGTGAAGTCAACTGAAATGAAATGATTGACTACTCTATTTGATATGCTTTAACTAGAACTTTGAAAGCTTGAACTTGGATTTTGCAGAACAATGGCGAATCTGATGGTGTGTGGTGTTATCCCCTTAATGTGATCTCCTCGTTCCTTCATGCTCACGTGGATCCAGAAAATCATGTGATGTTAGTGTCAATGGAAGTTGGTATTGAAATAATGACAGCTTCGGATGTAGACTAAATACAATGTGAGTAGGAGAGGGATAGCGTAAGAGAACAGAGCTTGGATTATGTAATTCCTAGCGGGATTTATTGTGAGTCATACAACATAAAATGTCCAGAACCTAAAACTATCCTTTTTGATGAACAAAACCTATAACTTTAACGACTTCCTACTAAAACTTACACTGTCCTACTCTAATTGATTGCATGAAATAGTAACAACACTAGCACAAGAAGATTATGTGGCTTCCTAACAACAAGACACCACTAACTATGCATGCAATAAATAAAACTATGAATTCCTAAGAAAAACTGAAAGACTAAGCTATGAAATGAGAAAATGAGAGGCAAATTTGAGGGGCCTTTTACTTGAGCACAAGCTAGCTATTTATAGAATTCCCATTTACCCAAAGGTGAAAACCAAATTGAACTCTTTAACCATAAACAATGCAAAAACACTATTCCAGGGAACCAGAATCATAAATATAAGAAAAGGCGGTGAAAAAAGTTGGTAAACATTGAATTTTTACATGAGTCACGTTAAAAAGAACATTATGGAAAATGCGTGAAGGACCGCCGCCCTGCCTGGGTGGCGGTCATGAGACCGCTGCCCAGATAGGGCGGCGGTTTCATAACTAAAGACTAAAGCTCAAAGAAAAGGAGGGGAGAAAGAGAAAACAAAGCATGCAGGGGGTAAGCGACACATGTGGGATGTTAACACATACTTGGAGAGCTTTTTCGGATCCCGAAGACCTTGCGAGGAGACCTATATCATCATTGGGGCACATGTAACATTGTTCCGATGGTGCAGTACCCTACAATTTTGGGTACGTATAGTGACCTCAACCTAGGTTTCCTGAATGTTGACTTTCCCTTACCTAGTATTGACCAATTGGTTGACCTTACCACTGGCCATGAGATGTTATCACTCATGGATGGATTCTGGGGTTATAACCAAATCCTACTTGCCCCAGAGGATCAACACAAAACCTCATTCATCACCCCTTAGGAGACCTTCTACTATTGAGTCATTGGTTTTGGCCTTAAAAACAATGGTGCCATATATCAGCAGGCTATGACTTACATCTTCCATGACATCATGCATCGCATATTGGAAGATTATGTGGATGATCTCTTGTCTAAATCTAAATGCCACTCCGAGCACCTAACCATCCTCAAAACCATCTTTGACTGCCTCATTAAATATTGTGTCCGCCTTCAGCCTAAGAAGTGGGTCTTCGCGGTTCTCTCAGGAAAGCTCCTAGGATTTATTATTTCCCTCTGTTGTATAGAAGTTGAACCTGCTAAATTCAAGGCCATTCTCCAAATTCCTCCACCTACGAACCTTAGAAAACTCCATAGTTTGCAAGGTAAGTTACATTCCATTCGTCGTTTCATTTCACAATTATCGGATCGGTGCCAACCCTTTCATCATCTACTCAAGAAGGATGTCTCCTTTAAATGTGATGATGACTACCAAAAAGCTTTTGAGGCCATAAAACAATACCTTCTCCAACCACCCGTACTCATCCCACCTAAATACGATTAACCTTTTTACCTATACATATCCACTACCGATCACTTCTTGGGAGCAATGGTCGCTCATCACGATGAACAACACAGGGAGGAGGCAGTTTATTACATCAATGATACTCTTTTAGACTACAAAACCCGATACATCCATCTTGAAATTTTTTTGTTAGCCTTCGTTTTTGTTGCCATCAAACTCCGTCATTACCTACTCAACCACAAAAGCTATGTTGTGACCAACACCGACCCCTTACACTTCATGTACGCCAAACCTTATCAAAATCAGCATGTTGCACGATGGCTTATGCTTTTAGCTGATCTTGACCTTGAACTCATTCATAAAAATTCCATCAAGGGCCAAGCTATAGCTGACTAATTTGTCGATGCACCTATTTCTAGGGATCAACCCTCTAATTTTGAATTTCCTGATGGGTCAATTGCTACCCTTTCCCTGGACAAACCTCCTTACCAAATGACACTCTTTTTCAACAGTTCCAAGTGTCAGCATGGGGGTGGGGCTGGTATTATCCTCATTCCTCTTAATGGTGAACCCATGCCTTTTTCTTTAAAATTAGATTTTGAATGTACCAACAATATTTCCGAATACGAAGTGCTCGTACTAGGTCTCCAAGCCGCCTACGCCCTAGATGTCAAATTAATCAACATCTTTGGTGATTCTCAATTGGTCATAAACCAAGTCAATGGTATGTACCAATGTCATAACGAGATACTTCAAAAGTATAAACATCATGTAGACATACTTTTGACCACCTTTGATTGTTACACTATTCAAACCATCCCACGTTCAACCAACAAATTTGTAGATACCATGGCTTGTTTAGCTTCCCAAACACCTGCTTCACCTTCCGATTCTACAATCTTCATCACTGTACAATGACTCTAATCACCTTCTTATTTACCTCATGATGTTTACTCTATTAGAACTGATACCCATGACCCGAGTGACCTTTGGTATCAACAATACTCCGACTACCTTTCTCTTTCCATCTTACCCGTAATGGGCAACACGCCTTCCTTAAAAAGGTCTCTTGTTACGTAATCTTGAGGGGACTCCTCTATAAGCACGACTTTGATGGTATTCTCTTACGATGCCTCACAAGTTTTGAAATTCCTTTTACCATTAAGGAGGTTCATGATGGCATATGTGTAGGTCACTTTAGTGGCCTTCATGTTGCTAAGCGTATTCTTCACCTACGCTATTACTAGACAACCCTTAACCATGATTGTTGTGACTACATCAAATGTTGTGTAAAATGCCAACAACATTCCAATATTCATCATACACCCAGTCATGCCTTACAGGTCGCTCGTGACCTTTGGCCCTTCTCTCAATGGGGTTTGGATCTTGTCAGAGAGATCAATCCTCATTCGTTCCACCGGGCATGCTAAAATGTTGTACCTGATTCTAGATCATTTCTTTGAAGTTTTGATGAAACAAATAGGGTAACGGGTGTAGGAGAAATAATTGTTCAAATGCTGGTTGATGGGTTGTTGCACTCGTATGAATTTTGAATCCACAATTGATTATGAGAACTTCCTTTTGGCTAGAAGGAAACTACCTGTAATAAAAGAAAGAGCACTATAAGGAATTAAACAATATGTGTAGTGAACTGCCTAGCGTATGCTAGATCTGGGAAGTGTGATACTTCCTATATGGTTGTCATTCCACCATTTTAAACAATTTAATGTGGTAAACAAAGTAAATCCTATTGTAATTCGAAATGATTTAGGTATCTCACTTAAAACACAATAAGAAATAGATATAATCTAATAGGACAGGCTAGAATAGGATTCAAAGGTCAAGTGACTGGTTCTGGATCTCAACAGGTTTGACAGAGGTCTCAGGTAAATCACAGGTGGATGAGGGTGAGGTGAAATTAGGTGGGTAGGTATTTGTTCTGGGTTGTAGGGGAAAATATAGAGACCGATGTCAGTTAAGGGTAACCGATGATGGTTAGGTTGTAACCGGTACCGATTATTGTGGAAATATGGGAATGCCACAGAACAAGCTTTGGGTCTCCTTTGTGATTACACAAAGGACTTTGGTTAGTCGGAATGAGGTATTGGGTGGTTTGGTCAGGATTTGGCAAGATTTTGATGGGTATATGGAGATGGAAGTGTTGGAGAAGGTTAATAGGTGGATAAATAAATAATAGATGATAAAACAATGATGAAATGAAATAAACCAGAGAAGTATGACGTTATACTTACTGGGATTCTGGTCCTAGATGTATGTGACTGAGGGATGGAGGTGTTGATGAGAGGTTTGAAGGATGCAAGTGATCACGAACTAAAAGATAGCTTTTGCATGGGCTACATGTATATTCCTCTTTGCTTGGTTGGATCAGATCATGGCTAGGATGGCTGTGCAAGAGAAAGTGCTTGATCTCCTTCCTTACATGTGTGTTCTCTTTGGAATGTGTTAATGTCCGTCAGCTTTCTACCAACATTTTCCAACCTTATTTTTTCAACTTCCAACCTTGAGAATAAGGTTGTTTTGGGGTTAAAAGGGTAACTGACGGCAGTTCTGGCTTAACCGGTGACGGTTAGGGGTAACCAGCGTCGATCAAGGAAGGATTTCCTAGGTTTACTAAACTAGGGAGATCCTCTTGATTTCCTCGGATATCATGTTGTTCACCTGCGGATTAGACTAGGAGCTTCTTGTAAGCATGTAAGAATGTTGTTAGAGGGAATGTAGGCATTGATTTTTAGGGTTTGGGTAAGTCTTAATTAGTTATGGCAACTTACTAAGACAAGGTCTTAGGTTGAGTTGGCTTGGTGAGGTGTCTAAATGAAGTGTATGTGTGGATATTATTTAAAATGAGATATTTAAATAATAAATATAGTGAGGAAAATGAACTAATTTAATTTAAGTAATTAAATTAATATTAGTGAGGTGAAAGGGGCCATGGCTAGGTGAATGTGATGAAGGGTGTTTATTCGTCGAGGGACCAAAGGGGAGTGTGACCTAATTTTAGTGTCTACAATATGTATATACATTCACACACACACACACACAGACAGATACACACATACATATACACACATATATATATTAAGATTATAATAAAATATAACCTGAAATAAGGGTGTGAGCCTCAAATTATATATATATATAAGTTTGAGTTAAGACGGAGTTCGACTTGTAAAATCTTAACTGAAAAGAAATCCGTGGCCAAACTGTATCAAAAAATTCACATTCAACAAAGTAAAAATGGAATCCCCTATTTGGGGTTTGTAAGTATCAAAACTATTTTGGAGGGGGTGGGGGTGGGGGGGGGGGGGGGGGGGGTCACCAACCCCACCCCCCATCATTTCCTTTAAACCTATATATTCAGGCCATGACACAAGTTTTAGCACTATATTTTTTTGTTTAAAATATATTTCTTTGGGGTTGTTTCATATGTGTTTAATATAAACACTTTTCTTTATATATATATATATATATATATATTATATTATTTTAATAAATTTATTAATAATATTTTAATATTAGTATTATTGTCAATAAATAATAATAATTTATGGTGTTAATAGGATCACCTAATGTAAATCTTATACTTTAAATTTTCTAAAATTTTGGTGGTAATATTGTTTGGAGTGTGACTAATTTTACTTCCTTTATAATTTATTAAGAAGACGATAATCACTTTATACAATCAAATGAGGATACGGTCTAAGTTGTAAATAAACAATTTCTCTACTCCACTAGATTTAGAAAGTGTCTATTTTATTAACCAAGAAAAAGACATAGAAAATTGAAGTTCTTTCCATCTACACATATAAAGCTTAAAATTTCTTTCAACCACTATAAGGGAATGAACAAATATAATTTTCTTCACTACCCTATATGTTTCATGTAATATAATGGGAGCAACTATTTCTTTGCTTTTACAAACTACAAATTTGTAACCATTCTCACAAGAAATTATACCATGATTTCTCATAGTTTTAAAATAACAACTACTAATTTTCCAATAATAAATACGCACCCATTTGATACAAGAAACCAACTACAATGAGGACTAAGTGGCTTTCCTTTCAATCTCAATTCCATTATACAAAAAAATAACTCACTAAAATTGTTTCTGTTTCCACATACATTACAATCTTAATAACCAAAAATCAATACAACTTTTCTTTCAAGAGCAATACAATAAATCTTCCACTTGAAGTGGGAATTTTACAAGAAAGGTATCTATAATGAGATATATTTTTTATTCTATTAACGCTCCAAGAATCAAATATACAATAAGGCTCCATATTCTCTTCCCTTGATCACAACAACAAAAATGGGGGAGAGGGAACACTCTCCACCCAACCAAAACTCCAACGGAAAAAAGAAGAAATTCTTCTCATTTTCCCCCAAGCCCCAACAAAAAAGCAATAAGGGATGGATCCAACACATGAAAACTCTACAATGCTTCCACACTTACTTTTAAGAAACAAACACACAAGAAAATATAACTACAAATACTCATTTTTAAGGACAAAAACTTCCCAAAAAATGGATCTAAAACGAACCAAGTAGATATAGGAATATGGAGACACCCTTGTGCCTCCCAAGAATTTGGATGCCCACCTCTAAAATTCTCCAAAACAAAATCAAACCCAAAATCTCTTGTCTCCCTACAACAACAAAAATATCTCTCTTGTGCCTCCATCACTCTTATGTCTCCCTCTCTCTTATGGCTCCCAAAATGCACAAAATAACAAAATAGAACAAGGTGGGGTATCCAAAAAACACTCCCTCCACAACACACAAAGAATATCTTATGCCTTCCAATATATTTCATCCCCATTTCACTATCTCAACAAAACCTAAATCCATTTCACTACCTAACACTTCAAGCAAGAAAAAAAATCCATACAACACATAAAATACAAGAAAACAAGAAGAAAACAAGAGTGCAAGACCCTACCTTTCCATGGTAAAGCTCCACTTTTCAAGCAAGTCCCAAAATCTATCAAAATCAAGAAACTCCAAGGTCCCTTCAAATCCAACAAGAAATCATTCCACAAAATCCAAGATCCAAAGATAAGCAAGTTACCCCAAATACTTCCCAAAATTCCAATAAATAGAAAAGAGGAAGTGGAACACTATGTGGCTCCATGTAGGATGCCACATCATTTCTTCTCCATCGCACATCACTCAAGTCAAACCCATACCGTAAGTCATAATAAATGGGTGGTTAAGATGTATGAAAAACTTCTTACACACACCACTCCAACCCACACCCTTTCGGACAAAGAAATAAACACATGTAAGAAAGTGCAATTAAAACTCACCTTTTGCCTTTCAAAACACATAATGGGGTCTAATTTTGACCCCCCAACCCATAGGTAGGGTTGGTATAAGAAATAAGAAGGTGTATTACAAGCTTATCTTGACCCACAAGCCTCCAAAATTGGCCCTTAAGGCCAAATCCGAATTTCTTAGGTGAGTTATAGTGTACAACACTAAATTTACTTACACTTAACTAAAAAAACACATAAACAAAAGAACCATCTAATATAAAAAATGACTTCTTTTTGTCTCATCCATAACTAGTTTAGTAACATGATTAAATTAACTAGTTTACTAATCTAGACACATAAATTAATTAATGATAAAAGGGAATTACATCACCATAAAATCACATACTCTAAAATTAAATAAAGGAAAAGATAAGAACAACACACAAACCCCTTGGTCACAATTGGAGGTCATCCCCCCATGGGAACCCCCTAACAACAAATAAAACACACACAACATAACACAAGTTTCCATGGTGAGCTTTGTCATATCCACACAGTATTCCGATGTGGTTGGTCTCTAATCCCCCTTTGATTGTTGTGATATAATCTCTTGCAAAACACACAATACCTCCTTCGGCCTCGTGGCCACATCGAAACATCCAAGATAAAATATATGCATATAAGCCAACAATCATCCATACATAAATTAAATCATCATCAAGGAAAATAATTTTACTATTTTAAAATTCCAACAACATCTAAATGCTATATTTCATCAATACCAATAATATCACAAGATTACTTCACTTCTAAATCCTACTAAATATGACGAAAATGTCAAATGTCAGAAATATATAAATACGTCAACAACACATCATCATCAATATAAAATGTCTTTCTAAGAAATCAAAACAGATAATACTATGAATTAAAATCCATCAATAATCAAAGTATCTCTATCATCTAATCATCATGCTAAGACAAAATGATATAATAATATCCATTTATATAACCAACAGTAATCGAGATCAAAATATAATAAGTTTCAAAGTGAAGTGGGAACTACATCCCACTCCCCTTAGACTTGACTTCCTCCTAGAATTCACTGAAATAGGAGTGGAAACTGGAATCGCAGCAATGTAGTATCCTCCCATGTAAAAACAGTCTCATCATACCTTTCCCACTATAATCAAACCTGGTCAATCTCTCTGCCTCAAAGGGCTAGGGTTCTATGCTCTAAAATATCGATGGGCTCCACCATCACCTGCCCCTGATCCTACACGTACAATGAGGTCTAATCTAATACATGAGAAGGATCTTTAAGGTATCTCCTAAGCACAGAGAAATGAAATACATCATGGACATGAGACAAGCTAGGTGGCAATGCTAGACGATACCAACGAACCAGTACGATCTATGATCTTAAAGGGATCCACAAACCTAGGAGTAAGCTTAGATCCTTGTTCGTAACTGATAGAGCTCTTATATGGCTTGAAACAAAGAAAAAAATTCATGCCCACCTCAAAACTATGATATTTCCTATGTTGATCCACATAATTCTTCTTCCTATCCTGTGCCTCCTATAATATTTTCCTGATCATAACAACATGCTTCTCCATATCCTGTAGTAAAGCTGGCCCAAGAGAAACCCTATCCTCCAATCTGTCCAAACTCATTGGTGTCCTGCACTCTCTGCCATACAATGCCTAAAAGGGATCCATGCCTATCAAACTCTAAAAAATATTATTTTAGGAAAACTTCACCAAATACAAGTACTCCTCCCACCTCGCCTGATGGTCAATAACGTACATCCTAAGCATGTCCTCCAGGATCTAATTCACCCGCCTAGTCTTTCCATTTGTCTCAGGGTGATAAGCTGTGATGAAATTGATCTTTTTCCTGAGAGCATACTACATCGTAGTCCAAAAATGAGAAGTGTAAAAGGGATCGCGGTCAAAAATGATCTTATGTAAAATCCTATGTAATCTGACAATCTCGTCAAGATATACCCATGTCACTGTACTAGCTATGTAGGTGGTATTCATTGGAGAAAATTTGACCACTTTCATCAATTTATCCACCATGACCATGATGGATTTGTGGTAGTATCTCGATGTCGGTAACCTAACTATGAATTCCATAGAAATGGTTTCCCATTTCCACTCCAATATGGGATGAGGGAAGAGAAGGCCAACTAGATGTTGATGCTTGGCTTCACCTTATTACACTCTAAATAGGATGACATGAACTGAGCCATGACTCTCTAAAGTCTCCTTTAATGTTACAACTGTCTCAAGGTGGCGTGCATCTTATTCACCCCAGGATGGGTAGAATAAGGAACACGATGAGCCTATGTGAAAATGTCTTATCTCAAGCCTCCATCTCTAGGAACATATATCCAACCTCTATGCTTGATAAGGCCATCTATCTATAATAAAAATCTATCAAATATCCCCTCAAGGGGCATCTGAGACTCAATCTCTTCTTTGGTTGTAAGGTAGAAGCTGTCATGAGGAAGCTGCTACAAAATCTTACTCCATAAATTTGTACCCACTAAAGTAGCCATTGCCACATGTCTTCATTTACTCAGGGCATCTACAAAAATTTTATCCTTCCCCTTCACATGCTCTCTCTTCATGTCATACTCATAAACCAACTCCATACAATGCCACCAAGGAGCATTGAGATTGGGCTACATGAAGAGGTGACAAAGACTCAATTGATTAGTCTTGAGTGTAAATCTCCAGCCAAGAAGGAAATTTCTCCATCGCACCAAAGCGTGTACAACTGCTGGAAGATCAATTTCATGATTCAGATAATTGAGCTTATAATCCTTGAGTTTGTGAGACTCAAAAGAAACTACTTGGCCCTCCTACAACAACGCACCTCCAAGTCTTGCCAAAGAAGCATATGTGCAAATGAAGAACTCACCCTGAGGGTCTAGCACTACAAGAATAGGTGGTGTTGTGAGGCATTCCCTTAGTGTCTTAGAGGTTTGTTCACATCTATTTGACCATAAAAATTTCTTCGCTTTCCACTGAAGAGAAGTGGTGTGGTGCGCAGCCTGAGAAAAGTCCTGTACAAATCTCTTGTAGTATCCTGCCAAGCCCATGAAACTGTGTACCTCGGTCACACTAGTGGGAGCTATCCAATCCATAATGGCTCTAATATTTGAAGGATCGACTATGATACCTTCCCCAAAAATGATGTTCCACAAATACTGTACCTTACACTTAAAGAATGCAACACTTCTATAGGTTCCCGTAAAACTACTACTCAAGAAGACACTGTAGAACCTGACGAAGGTGATCCTCATGTTCCTCATGCATACATGAGTATATTAAAATGTCATCAAGGAAAATAAAAATGACACAATCCAAAAACATCTTGAACACCCTGTTCATCAAGCTCATGAATACTGTAGGGGAATTTTTCAAACCAAATGGCACAAATGTGAACTCATAGTGCCCATATCTCATGCGGAACACTGACTTGTGGATATCTATCTCTGTAATCCTCAGCTAATGGTATCTGGACTTAAGATCGATGTTAGAAAATATTGTGTCCCCCTTCATCTGATCAAATAAATCATCAATGTTTGGAGGGGGGTAACGATTCTTGATCATTAATTTGTTTAGCTACCTATAGTCCATACACAACCACAAGGTTCCATCCTTCTTCTTACAAAAAATCACTGGTGCACCCCAAGGGGATACACTAGGACATATTAGGCATTTCTCAAGAATCCCCTCAAGCTAAAAAATGAGCTGACAAAGCTCAAGTGTGGTCATCCTATAAGGAGCGCGTGAGATAGGTTATGCTCCCTAAACCAAGTTAATGTTGAAGTCTATCTCATGTGGGGGAGGAATCCCCAGTAGCTCACTAGGAAACACATCAGAAAACTCATGCAAGATGGGTTGATCATCAAGTGAAGTTCCACTAGCCCCATCCTCTTACCTATCACTAACAGTAATACTACACAACTGACACCCATGTTGTACACACCACTTAAGCTTTATAGTGGAAATAGTGCGGATAGAAACGAGTCTCCTAACTCTTGCTATCACTGACTCAACTCCCATATAATCTATACATGATATAGTCTTATGGTAACAATCCACTCTGGATCTGTGTGCAGATAACAAATCCATGCCTAAGATGACTCCATACGAACCCAACAAAAGGATACAAAGATTATAGGTAGTGGTGAAGGGTCCCAAATCCACTACACACTCCTTAACTAAGGAGTTTACAGAGATTTTGGCTCCAGAAGCCATCTTGATGTCCCAAATAAGGCACTACATAACTACTACCAACCTATAATGATCTACTAAATATGGTACAATAAACAAATCAGACAAACTAGAATCAAATATTATAGAGGTGGGAATACCACCAATGTTACATGTCTCTATCACAGTGCTCTAGTGCTCATCCTGGTAGTTCTCGACCACTGCATAGATCTGATGGCTATGTCCCATGTCAAAAACTGTAGGCTCTGAAATCTGCACCTTATCATTGTTACTAGGGTCTTGTGGGAACTCTCTCTAATGATGTCCAACAACACCACATCCATAACAATTTCCTAGTCCTCTCCAATGGGATGTAGCTCCATCCAGTACTCTAGAGGTATTTGTCATGGATCTTGATGATATGGTTATAGACTGTTGAGACCTCTGCTAACAATCTCCTATTGACTAAGCTCTTGGTGCACCCTTTTTCCTAATGGGAACCCAAGGAGGAGGCCCCCTACTCTGTTCTCTCTCAGCGTCAAATCTCTTTGGAGGTCTATACGGTAGACGAGTCTACTATTGATGCTATTGAGGTGGTTGTTTTGGTGGCTTGAATGAAGACTTTACTGAACCTTGACCACCACGAGGAGGAGGAGCTAACCCCCTCGATCTACTATCCTGCATCTACTAGATGTGGCTCTGCACTCTATCCCTAGCCTTCTGAGTCTTCTCCCGAGTCTCATCTACGATGTAGGCCTTCTCAATGGCCTCAACTAAGGTTTTTGGGCAATGAATGCACACCACACCTCCCAAATCAAAAATTAGGCCACTGATGAACCTGTGAATCTAGACCTGCTCATCCTGCATATACTTGACATAATGAAGTAGGTCCATGAATTGATTCTCATACTCAACTATAGTCATGGATTCCTGACGGAGGTCATGGAACTCATCTATCCTCTATTGAATAAACCTCCTTGATAAATACCTTCTCCTGAACCGCTCCTCAAAGAGCTCCCAGGTAACTGTCTCAAAGTCTACGTGGAGCTTCTACTCCTCGGTCCTCCACCAAAAACTTGCTCCATCCCTTAGAAGATGAATCACAACATGAGATTTCATGTTTCTAGTACATGGGAATAGCTTAAAGCACTCATTCAAGCTCACTAACCAGACCTATGCCTAAAAACCAACTGTATCTCTAGAATACTCAGATGGGCGTAGCTTCAATATCTCCTTGATATGGTTTGCAGCTGATGAATGATGACCCCTAGGTATCTTTACATGCTCCTCCCTCAGCCTAGGGCTCTATGATCTGTCCCTGTGTCATGAAATCCTATCTCCATGTCCCCTCTATGGTGACTCTACTCTAGCTGACTCCACGTGGGAGTTCTCTTCCCTATGCTCCTTGCTTTGTCGAGGATATGCATGAGCCTCAAAGAAAGGCTCTCCATATGGTTAGATCCAAAGAAAGGAGGAACCAACCATTGAAAATTTGAAGCAAAGCCACAGATCCAACAGAAGCCTCCATGTGTCTCTTCGGTGCACCTTTGGTATGATGCTTAAAATGTGAGTCCCCAAACTTGCGCTGACCCTCCATGTGTCTAGGGTCTAACATAGTTACTCCTAAATAGAAGGGACTTAGTGAAAACAAAAAGAAAGTGAAGAACACTCACATGCGATTCCAAGTGTCAGCACGTTGCATTCCTAATACCCTAAAAGGTAGTAAAAATCTTAAGGATGCGTGGGGCTTCCATGTGGATCTTACACGGGTAGACTCCAAACATAAAGAAATTTATAAAAGATTGGTGGTAGGTCAATACAATGAAAGATTAATCTTCAAGCCCACCAAGAATTTTAAATATATTCTACCATTTTTGAGGCTATCAGGCTTCTCACCTACCACCTTAATGAAGTATGGGCTTCCTTTCATCCCCAACAAGGAAAAACACATGGAGGCATGGGTTTTGTATTGGAACCCATCAGTGTTGCAGGAAAATTCAATGAAATTTTCTTAGGTGGTTGGAGTAGGTTTTGAAATTATCATCATCTCCTTCTCTCATTTTCCTATATATTGTAAGGAGGGGGAATTTTTCTAAAAGTTGGTCATTTTTTCTCTCCTGTCCCCCTCCCTCTTTCTTCTCTAGGGTCGAATGTGGATTTTAAACCTCCTCTCTTTGCTTCATAATTGTGTTTATGTGCTTCTTTCCCATTAATGATGTACTCTGTGAACTCATGGAACAATAAAATCTATTTTGTGATGCATTTTTTCGATATTTTTCTTATTTATTATCTCTTATTGCCTCTCACCATGGCAGGGTATATTGTGCATATTTCTAATGTCTATTGAAAGTTTTGAGAGTTGTGTTTAATGGGTTTGAAGTGGAGTTATGCGTGAACTTTATCTTTGGCATGTGATGCATATTGTCCATCCTCTCTATTGATCACCTCTCTCCATTTCAGGCACTTGGATTTATGATCAATAACCCTTCATTTTCTGGTGTATAACCACTTTAGTGTAGGTTTTGTTTTCATGCGCTCTCTCTCCCTAGTCCCTTGGAAAGTTAGATTAGGATTAAATAGTTTTCCTGCATTAGAGTAGATTGTGGAAGGTAGTTTAGGAGTAGGAACTAGCCTTTTCTGGAGTATCATCTCAAGCCCGCAAGTCCTATAGCTTGAGAGATGGTCCAATGTTATGCAGATTCCACTAGATGTCGCATTCAAAATCAGGCCATTCGAAGGGTGTTGTGATTTTACATCAATAGTTTTGGCACACCCGGTAGGACTCTAGAGTTAGATTCTCTCATCTTTCCAAGGTGTCTCATTATCAAAAAACAAATCTTAAGCCACCGTGTGACCACACTCAACATTTTTGGGATGCTCAATGGGACAGGTTTGAAGTACCTTACCACTTGATCTTAGTAGGTTGGTGTGTTCCTGTTAAAGTTTCAACCTTTGGAGGCACATGAAAAGCACATATGGAGACTCCATTTGATCAACAACCCATTCTTTGAGTTAAATGCTTTCCTTCCATCCATTTCCACCCATTATTCTTTCCACATCTTTCATCTTCTACCATTCATGAAGTTGTGCAATCATGGATTCATTCCCATCTTGGAATTCACACTTGTAGCAGCAACAGTGGTCCACTCCACCTCTAATGAGTTTCACGACTCCTCCAGATCAGCATTAGGATGAGACTCAGAACCATTATGCTTACCCATATGAGCAGTGTAAAAATTAGTTTTGTTATGAAATATATTAAGAATAAGGGTATGCATACAATGACAACAATCAAATGGAGAATGCTGATTTATAGGAGAAGATTCAAAATATGGAGGTGAGTAAGGTTCAATCTAGGGATACATTATAGATGAAAGCATTCAATATTGGTTGCAGGGAACCTTGTCCATGGGAAGGCCCTTTCCAAAGACATTACAACCCGCCGGAGAATCTTGACTTCATGGTTGAAATGCTGCCTCAACTTACACAGTGGACTGAGGAAATAGAGGCCTACGAGCTTTGTGCTAGACAACCTTGTCAATGGGTAAGTCCACCACCTCATAGCTTTTGTATTCCACCTTAATAAGTATCTTCACATCAGTGTCATGAGTCTAGTTTCTCACTTACTTCCACTAGTGTTGAATTCCCTTCTCCATCTTCTAGTCTCCCAACCCATCTTAATTTCTCTACCCTTTTCCCTTCCAAATCTAAGTCCCCTCCACAAGATCCAAAATCAATACCTTCCCCTCCATAAAAAATAAAGGGAAAACTAGTGGGGAGCCAACCCACCACTCCTCCTGCTTTCCTGAGCCCATGTCGAGAATAAACTCAAGATTCTAATCAAGTGGAGCAGCAAGAAGAAGAGCCAAGAAAAGAAGAAATGATTAGAAGCTTTGCGAGCTTGGCTCTTAGATTCAGGATTAATAAAATCCCCTTGATGGTCAAGCCCCCGGAGGAGGCTGAGGTCAAGCCAAAATTGGTGGAGGCTTCAGTTACAGCACAAGTGAGGGAAGAAGCAGGTACTCCAAATCCAAAAGAGGAGGAGTAAATTTAAACTATGGAGGAGAACCTTTTAGTTTCAGAGGATTCAAACACAAAGAAGGCCATGGAAGAACCTATAGTTCTTCCTTCCACTTCATTCCCTTCAATATCTAATGTCGAAGAAGAGTTTGAACTTTCAAACTTCATGATTGAGGATAAGGGGAACCATGGTGAGCAGGTTACAAATCAGGAGGAAACAATGAAGGACATTGAGCACACATAATAGGGAAATGAGGAGGCATATTATCTATCTAACTTTGAGGATTGATTTGATGGAGGATAGCCCATGGAGATCACAACATTTTCTCCTCCCTCATCCATCTTCCAAGCACTTGATCATGTTGTCTCAAAGGAGGGCATTCAAGCGCGGCAACCCATATCTCATAACAACCCTCTGGAAGAAAGGTTGGAGGATCTTAATATTCCATGTTCTTCTCAGGAGGAGGAAGGAAAAAATGAAGACACCATCTCTTCCACATCATTCACCAAGGAAGGTCCGTAGGAAGAATCCATTCTTGGAGTTGAATATTAGAATAATGGGCACATACATCGGATCAAGTACTTGGCTTCATTGGAGCTAAGGGAGAAGCCAAAATTGGTCATGTCCATTTTAGGGCATGAGGATGATATATAAAACACCAAGGGTCACCATTGATACCTTCAAGAGTTCAATGACAATCAACTTGAGGAGTTATTTTTTATTAATGTTGATACTTTGGTTATTTGGTTGGAGGATCGACCTCTTTCTAGTTTTTCACTCATAATCAAATCCATATTTAGCACCAAATCATATACATGGCTTCCTATTTTGAGAAAGGGAAGCTACTTCTCCCTGCATGTTGTAGGATTTCTTTGAGTTCCCTTTGCTTCTTATTAGCGTAGAGTAGGTAGGTTTCCTTTCAATAGAAGAAGTGCTCATGGACACCCTACATGTATTACTTAAGACATGTATGTTTTCATTTTTTGTGCATAGATTTTTCTCGTATTGCTTCAGTCAATGAAGCGCATCATACCCTTAAGTTGTTGCATCAAGAACCTCATATTTACATGTGATCAGTTGCTAATTTAAAAAGAAAGCAAATGTAAAATAACTAAAATCAGGTTTCAAGATAGTCCATTTCCAGAATTGGTGAAGTCCCAGGTCATGACAATTTTCTACTCCTAGAAATCTCATCTTTAATATTTTCTTACGTAAATTGAGAGTGCAGATAATGAGACAAGATTTGGATTACCAAGTGCAAGCATTCAGGTTAACATTTCAAGAATAAGATCAATATAAGGCTATCATTCATGACTCTATGCCCAATGGATACTTCAAGACCACTGGTCACTTCATCTAGCAGGCAGGTGTTCCCGCGAGTCGCCAAATTGTTATCCAATTTTTCCCCTCAGGAAAAATTGATCAAATAGGACCTTGCACCAGAGAAATGAAGAGGTCAGTTCAGTCATGTGAGCCCACATTTAAAATCTAACAATCATGTTACAGGAAGGCTCGATAATGGAAATGAAAGGTAGGAAAATGAATGGCCAACAGAAATATTAAAGAAAAGCTAACTCAGTAGGTCAAAATCGAGCCCAAAATGATTAAACTCAAAGAAAAGCAACATACTCATGGATGGCACCACGTGTCAGCTCGACACAATTCCAAAAAGTGAAAAGAAAAAAAAATTGGAAGCCTCCATGTATCAACTCAATGTAACTTCAAAGGTGTGACAAAAGTGGTGTCCCCAAACAAGCACAATCTCTCCATGTGGTTAAAGCCTGAGAAAAGTAGAACCAGTTGTTGAAAAGTCTAAACCTAGGAAGAGCTAGGAGAATCCTCCACATGTCTCATCAACGCAACTTCAAAGGTGTGACAAAAGCGGTGTCCCCAAATGAGTGCAGGCTCTCCACATGGTTATAGTGCAAGAAAGGTAGAACCAATCGTTAAAATGTCAAAGCAAAGCAACAAATCCAGCAGAATACTCAACGTGTCTCTTCGGCGCACCTTTGGTATGATCCTTAAAAGGCGGGTCCCAAAATGTGCTCTAGCCCTCCACATGTCTATGGTCCAACATAGTTGCTCCTAAACATAAGGGACTTAGCCAAAACATAAAGAAAGCAGAGTAGGCTCGCGGACAATGCCAAGTGTCAACACATCGCATTCCCAGGACCCTAAAATGTAGAAAAAATATTAAGAATGTGCGGGGATTCCACGTGGATCTTACATTGATAGACTCCAATCTCACAACAGTCTGTAAAATATTTCCAGTAGGTCAATTCAATTAAATATGAATCATGAATCCCACCAAGAATTTTAAATACAGTCCACCATTTTTGAGGCTGTTAGGCTTCTCACCTACCACCTTAATGAAGTATGGGCTTCCTTTCTTTCCTAATAAGGAACATCACATGGAGGAAAGGGTTTTCTAGCAGAACCCATCATTGTTGCAGGAGAATTCAATGCATTTTTCTTTGATGGTTGGAGTAGGTTTCAAAATTCTTCTCATCTCCTTCTCTAATTCTTCCTATATATTGTAATCAGGGGGGATTTTTCTAAAAGTTGGTCATTTTTTCTCTCCTGCCCCCCTCCCTCTTTCTTCTCTAGGGTTGAATGTAGATTTTAAGCCTTATCTCTTTACTTTGAAATGGCATTTGATTTCCTCTTTCCCACTAATGGTGTACTGTGTGAATTCATAGAGCAATAAAATCTATTTTGTGATGCATTTTGTCCATCCTTTGCTTATTTTATTATCTCTTCTTACATCTCACCATTACATGGTATAGTGTGCATATTTCTGATGTCTATTGCAGATTTTGAGAGCTGTGCTTAATGGGTTTGAAGTGGTGTTCAGTGTGAACTTTATATTTGGCATATGATGGATCTTTTCCATCCTCTCCATTGCTCACCTCTCTCCATTTCAAGTAGTTGGATTTTTTATTAAAAACCCTTCCTTTTCTAGTGTATCACTGCTTTAGTGTAGGTTTTGTTTTCATGCTATCTCTCTCCTTGGTCCCTTGGAAAGTTAGATTAGGATTAGATAGTTTATCTGCATTAAAGTAGATCGTGGCAGGTATTTTAGGAGCAGGAACCAACCTTCTCTGGCGGATCGTTTCAAGGCCACAAGTCCCACAGTGTGAGAGATGGTCTAATGTTATGTAGATTCCACTGGATACCCCATTTAAAATTAGGAAATTGGTAGGGTGTTTTTTATTCTGCATCAACAACACCTGCTAAAATAGCCCACATGAAACCCAAGAACAACCTAGGGCAAGCTAGAAAAATTATGGAATATTTTGTTTTGACAATTGTGCTTGCAAAAAGGGTTTCGAATTAACAGTTGTAACATTCTTGTTTCTAAGTTACTTTAAATTAATAATATAAATTTACTTTTTAATCCCCATTATAATAAAATAATAAAAACCTCAATACCTTTTAATATACTTAGTTAGTCTAAGGCATGGTTTCAGTTTCCCCTTAAATGTCATTTGATAAACATTTAAATTTCAATATAGTCAAACTTGCAAAAATTAATCCCAAGGGTAAAGGGGTCTATTTAATTAAATACTAAAGTTATATTAATCGCACAAGGTGACAAGGCTTAAAAAAATAACAAGGTCCTTAATTTAGCACAAGGGTTAGAAAAATAATCCTACCCCTTACACAACTAAAGTGGCCATCTAAAAATTCAACCCATGCATTTTAAATTTAAATTTCTCTCACCCACTCCCCACCTACTTTTTGTAGGAGTGAATCTCATCCATTGGATGGATTCATTTGGGGCCACAAGATCAAGGGATTCCACTAACCCTAAGTTTGTTTATGAAAGGCTTCTTTCTCTTTGTTTGCTTCATTATTTATTTGTTTTGTTTTGCAGATTGGTAGAGGAGGATGAGGAAGCCATGAGAGACCATCTCAAGCTCAAGAAGGATGCACATCCTTTCTTTCATTTTTTAAAAAAAATTCACCCTCCTCTAGGGTTTCAATATGGTTATTTATTTTTCCTTTTAGAATTCTTTAATGTAGCATTTTCCCAAATGAGAATGTGAGTAAAAGAATATATACATACATCCATACATATACATATGTATTAAATATATTAATATTATTACTATTGTCAATAAATAATAATAATTTATGGTGTTAATAGGATCACGTAATGTAAATCTTATACTTTAAAATTTTCTAAAATTTCGGTGGTAATATTGTTTGGGGTGTGACTAATTTTACTTCCTTTATAATTTATTAAAAAGATGACAATCACTTTACACTATCAAATGAGGCTAAGGTCTAATTTGTAAATAAGCAATTTCTCTACTCCATTAGATTTAGAAAGTAGTCTATTTTATTAACCAAGAACAAGACAAATAAAATTTAATTTCTTTCCACGTACACATATAAAGCTTAAAATTTCTTTCAACTACTATAAGGGAATGAACAACTATACTTTCCTTCACTACCATATATGTTTCATGTAATACAATGGGAGATACTATTTCTTTGATTTTACAAACTACAAATTTGTAACCATTCTCACAAGCAATTATACCAAGATTTCTCATAGTTTTAAAATAATAACAAATCATTTTCCAATAAGAAATACACACCCATTTTAGACAAAAAGCCAGCTATAATGAGGACTAAGTGGTTTTCATTTCAATCTAAATTCCATTATACAAAAGATTAACTCACTAAAAAAAAAATTGTTTCGACATACATTACAATGTTAATAACCAAAAATCAATACAATAAATCTTCCACTTAAAGTGGGAAGTTTACAAGGAAGGTAACAATAATGAAATATATATTTTCTTCTATTAATGCTCCAAGAATCAAATATATAACAAGGCTCCATATTCTCTTCACTTGATCATGACAACAAAAATGGGGGAGGGGCAACACTCTCCACCCAACCAAAACTTCAATCGAAAAAAGAAGCAATTCTTCTCATTTTCCCCTGAGCCCCAACAACAAAGCAATAAGGGATGGATCCAACACATGAAAACTCTATAATGATTCCACACTTACTTTCAAGAAACAAACACAAAGAAAATATAACTACAAATACTCATTTTTAAGAACAATAACTTCCCTAAATAATGGCTCTAAAACAAGCCAAGTAGAGATAGGAATATGGGGATACCATTGTGCTTCCCAAGGGTTTAGATTCCCACATCTAAAATCCTTCAAAACACAATATACCTAAAAATATCTTATGCCTCCCTACAACAACAAAAATATGTCTCTTATTCCTCCCTCACTCTTATGCCTCCCTCTCTCTTATGGCTCCCACAATGCATAAAATAACAAAATAGAACAAGGCGGGGCATCAAAAACCCACTCCCTCCTCAACACACAAATAATATCTTATGCCTCCCAACATATTTCATCCCCGTTTCACTATCTCAACACAACCTAAATCCATTTCACTACCCAACACTTTAAGAAAGAAAACAAATCCATACAACACATAACATACAAGAAAACAAGATGAAAACAAGAGTGCAAGACCCTACCTTGCCATGGTAAAGCTCTAGTTTTCAAGAAAGTCCCAAAATCTTTCAAACTCAAACAGCTCCAAGCTCCCTTCAACTTAAACAATCAAGCATTGCCCAAAATCCAAGATCCTAACCTAAGCAAGTAATCCCAAATACTTTCAAAAAATTCCAATAAATAGAAAAGAGGAAGAGGGAGATGATGTAGCTCCATGTAGGATGCCACATCATTTATTCTCCATCCCACATCACTAAAGTCAAACCCATACCCCAAGGCATAATAAATGGGTGGTTGAGAGGTATGACAAACCTCTTACACACACCACTCCAACCCACACCCTTTAGGACAAAGAAATAAACACATGTGATAAAGTGTAATTAAAACTCACCTTTTACCTTCCAAAGCACATAGCAGGGTCAATTTTTGACACCGCAACCCATAGGTAGGGTTGGTATAAGAAATTAAGAGGTGTGGGACAAGATTAGCTTGTCCCACAAGCCTCAAAATTTTTTCCTTAATGCCAAATCAGAATTTCCAAGGTGAGTTAGAGTGTACAACACTCAAGTTACTTACAATCAACTAAAAAAACACAAACCAAAAAACCATCTAATCTAATAAATGACTTATTTTTTTCCCATCCATAATTAGTTTAGTAACATGATTAATTAAATACTAGACACAAATTAATTAATGATAAAAGGGAATTACATCACCATAAAATCACATACTCTAAAATTAAATAAAGGAAAAGAAAAGAACAACACACAAACCCCTTGGTCACAATTGGAGGTCATCCCCCACATGGGAACCCCCTAACAAAAAATAAAACACACAAAACATAACACATGTTGCCATGGTGTCCATTGTCGTATCCCCCCAATTTTCCACTGTGGTTTTTATTAAGTTTACACATCCTTTTCAGTTAATTTAGTCTCCCCTTTATTTTTAATTGTGCACACACCCCTTTTATTTAATTTTGATTCCCACTATATTTCCCATGACTAGAAAGTGAGTAGGGTAACTTATGGACCGTAGGATTGAATCAATCTCAGCCCTAGATCTCACATTACCCTAAACTTGCCCTAGCATATCTTTATCCTTTTCTTTTCTAACCTTCTTTTCTCATTTTATTTTGTTCTCTTATTTGTAGGTTGTGTTGGAGGAGCTATGGGGATTTTTATTTTATTATTAAACCAGCATTTCATTTGTTTTTGAGAGATTCAAACCATAACAAGAGAGGTTTATTTTTCTTTTTTGTTGATACACATATATATTTATATAAGTTTTTTTTTTGTAAAAGGATGGAGGTGGTAGATCAGAAGAGAGGGGGAGTGTGGAGGGGGGAACGACATAGGGAAAGGAAAAATGACTGGTTGAAGCAGGACGTGGGTGGTGTGCGTGGGACAGGTTCGGGGGCGGCCACGACTGTGTATAGTGGTGTGGGCGCGGGGGGTGGGGGGGGAGGGGGAGGCAGGTGGCAATGGTGCCGTGGAAGAGGGTGATGCGGAAGAGGGTCAGGGTGAGGGCAGCGTGGTTGTGTAAAGCAGGAATAGGCACAGGTGGGGGGGAGGGGTTTGGCCCTCCCCCTTATGTTGTTTATTATTATTATTTTTGATGAAACTTAAAAAAATAAACAATTTTAGTTTGGTTTTAAGTTTATTAATACCTATAATACATACATACATATATATATTATTTAATAAATTTTTTCCTTTTTTTTTTAATATAAATGATTATATATATTATTAAAATATTACTATATATTTACATATATGTATATGTATATAAGATTACATAATATTATATATATATATATATATATATATAATATATATATATATAATTTGTATTCCATTATATATATATATATATATATATATATATATATTCAGTATATCTATATAAATCTACAATAAATACTATATCAACATAACAATTAAACTAAGACTTTCCTTAACCATACTACAGTTGCATTTGAAAATAGCACTAATTTGAAAGAATTTTGAATATAAATACCTTTTGCACAATGGTAAGGAAGGAATATTTCAGTATATAAAATAACAGATTTAAATTTGTTAACTTAGTGAATTGAGAGTCTTAAACATTTTTCAATAACTATTTAGGTTAATTATTTCACCTATTTTGTATAAAGAAAAAGAATGAAAACAAGTATTTTCCACTAAGATGAGAAACTTATCTAGATAAAGGAAACTTTTCAAAAAAATATTATTCCTTAAAGAGAGCAAATCATTAAACTTTGCATGGAAGAAGTCAAGACTACTCTTATTCTAATCATTGATATTACAAGAAAACAAACCAAGAGGGAATACTTTCTTTTAAAATGCAATACTAAGAGTTTATTTCTTCTTCTTCTTTTTTAAACAAATGAGGCTCTCAAAAAGTTAAGCTGATTTCTTTTGTAATAACAGATTTCCAATAAATAACCTTTCTTTATCAAAATGATATTCAAAGACAAGGCATGTGGAAGAAATATAAATATTTTACACGATCTCTTTTGCAAAACACCTCAATATTTCATATTCCAAAATCATGCTAAAATACATAAGGACAAAACCTAACAACTCCTTCCCAAGTTGAAAGAAGGTTTTCAACTATAAATGATACACCTATCCTACAAGTGATTTTTCCCAATACAAAAAGGAGAGGAATTACAATAAAGAGGAAGTATTTCACAAGCCATATCCCAAAAATGGTTTCAATGAGGTAATATCCACAATAAAATGAAGATGACCAAAAGCTCCAACCAACATCCAACTTTGAGATCCCACTTCAAATGCCTTCAAGGAATTCCATACAAGGAGAAGAAGCTTGTTTTTCCACCCAACCATAGGCATGATTACATGTCTTTCCCAAGATTGGGATGCATGCTAGCCTCCCCCAAGTCCATGGGAAAGAAGAAAACTATCCACAACTATGCACAAGAGTGAGGGTGACAAAGAACATTACATTCATACAAAAAAAAGGCAAAGACTAAGACAAGACTCCAAATTTTACAAAGATGAACAAGAGGAGAAACCATGTTCTACCTCAAAAATGGGGAAGAGAAAAGAAAGTTCTCCAAATTTTGCAGCCATCATCATTTTTAGAAAATAAGATCTCCATACCATCCTTATTTCTCTAATTTTCATTCAAGCCCTCCTTATTCCTCCACCCTTTCACTAATCCTTCTTAGAAGGATTTTCAAACCCCAAAGGGGTTTCCTTACCAAGAATGGGGAAGGGGGTTCAAGCAAAATGAACAACCTTCCCCACCTCAAACCATTTGAGGGGAGTAAATAAATCCTACAAGGCTTGCCCATCAATCCTATAAGGATTGAGAGGGAAAATTCCCCTCTTCCCCCACAACTCCAAAAATCCATCATGCCATATGATGGAGGGAGCAAAATCAAATAAACAAAAACAAGAACTTCATGCAACAACAACATTTCCAAGTAAACAACTAATTTCAAGCATGATATAACAAACACAATAAAGTTCAAGAAGCCTACCTCAAAGAAAAACTCTCCAAACTTCAATCTCTTCCACTTCTTGACCCAAGCAAACTCTAGCTCCAAATCCACAAGACTCCAAGAAATAGCTCCCAAAAAAAAGTTCTCTTATTTTCCCATGAGGGGAAATTTGAAGAGGAGCAAGCAAAAATCCTCACAAATGAGGGGGTTACATGTGTCACCCCTCTCCTCCTTCAAGGTCAAATATGCCAAAGATAAAATAGAGAAAGGATAAAATGGATTTTAGCCCTCATCTCCCAAATTACTCTAAATGATAACAAAACAATCTTGTGCAACTTTTAATAAAGCACACTAATCCATAACCCTTACATGGATATGACCAAAGAGGAGGTAAAAAGGGAGGGAAAAATCCCTCTAGCCTTGGAAATAATCCCCCTACCTATTAGGTGGGGTCCAAGGGCTTATTTTCATGTTAAGGGAACTCCCAAACTAAAAATGGGTCCCTAAAAATGCCCAAAATAACCCAATTTCGGGTTTGGCAAATTTGGCACAAGGCTAGAGGGTGTGGGGTCCACCCAAGGGTTCACATGTGACCCTAAACCATTTTAATTAAGTACATCATTAAAATAATTCAAAACTTAATGCAAGTGTGGTAATTAATTCCCCAAAATTAGTTTACAACAGAAACTAAGTGAAAGAGTTGACGGATTGTATCAGAAACTGTGCACCACACAGAAGTTTCACTCAAGTTGAATCAAAATAGCTCCAACATAATCACAAGTAAGAATTGATCAATAACTGAATAAAATTACATAACAGAACAAAGCTTGTTCATAAGAAAAAGACAACGGAGTGTCTTGGCATGCTCATAAATGAAAAGAAAAGGGGGACATATAGGGTGTTGAGTAACCCTAGTGCAGGACACACATGAAACCCTAAACCTAACCCGTGTGAGATGACCCTCCAACATGAGAGGAGGACATATAGGATAACTCACACTATCACCCCCCCTTCATCAAAGCTGGGGTAGCAGCTATGATGAGTCAGATGGAAGAGGAAGACACTCCTAAACAACTAAGAAAGATGTGCCAATAGGGCCCAGCAGCTAAAGGCCTGATAAGGTACCCATATATAAACACAATCTTCCTAGAAGAAGAAGAAAAAAAAAAGGACTACATATCCTAAAGAAGATGGGTAGCTACAAAATACCTCACCCCAATAAGAGACCGTAAGTGAATAAACTTCATCTTAGTGAAGGCTTGGTGAATAAATCTACAATCTGATTAGCTGTCTGAATGTCAATGATACCATCATAAATAAGCTCTCATACAAAGTGCATATGAATCTCAATGTGCTTCATCCACTGATGTTAAACTAGATTTCTACAGATAGAGATTGTGCTCGTGTTATCACAGTAGATTACGGTAGGCTGCCGAAAGTGGATGCCAAACTCTGTCAGAATACCCTGTAGCCAAATAGCTTATGTGGTAGCATTAACTGCTCCTATGTATTCTGCCTTTGTAGATGATATTGCAGTTGCATTCTACTTCTTGCTAGACTAACTAATAGGACCCGAAACAAGAGAGAAACTATAGCCAGAAGTAGATTTCTGATGATCTAAGTCACCGTCCCAATCAGAATCTGTGAATCCAATCAAGTTAATATCAAATCCTCCATGATAGTGAATTCCATCAGTATAAGTGCCACGAACATAGTGAAGGATCCATTTAGCTACTTTCCAATGCATCTCATGTGGATCCTGCATGAATTTGGACATGTTCCCAACAACATATAATAAATTTAGTCAGGTGTGAGTTAAGTAAATCAAGCTCCCCAACAAATTTTGATAAAGAGTACCATCAACCAAGGGAGTAGAGCAATCTGAAACCAACTTCACACCGAAAAGAAAAGGAGTAGGAGAAGACATACAATCAGACATCTAAAACTGAGCTAGAAAATCAAGGGCATACTTAGGTTGCGAAATCAAGATTCCCAAGTCAGATTGTGAAATCTGGATCCCAAGGAAATAATGAAGGAGACCTAAGTCAGTCATGGAAAACTTGTTGGCTAAGGTGATCTTCACAGAATCAATAATAGAGGAAGAACTGCCTGTGATTAACAAGTCATGAACATATAGAACAAGAATGAGTATGGAGTCATCTTGCCACACCACCTAGTAAACCCTGATGTGAGTAAGAAGGAGTCCATCTTGGCACACCAAGCCTGAGGGGATTGTTTAAGGCCATAAAGAGACTTCTTTAACTTATAAACGAGGGAGGAATCTTAGACATAACCCAGAGGTTGTTCCATATAGATCTCTTCCTCTAGGTCACCATGAAGGAAGGTACTCTTAACGTCCATTTGATGGAATTTCCATTTATTCGCTACAGAAATGGTTAGGGTCAATCGAATAAAAGTCATCTTCGCAACCGAACCAAAGGCTTCTGTATAATCAACCCCAGCTATCTGGGAGAAACACTCTTCTACTAATTACACTTTAAACTTTTCGACGTCTCCATCTACTCCATACTTTTTTCGGAACACCCACTTACACTGAACAATTTTTCTTCCTTTCGGAAGAGTGGTGAGATCCCAAGTATCGTTCTTCATGAGAGAGGAATACTCCTCATCTATGGCAGAATCCCACTCAGGAATACCAGAAGCCTCCCAAAAATACTGTGGATTAGAAGTAGAGGTGAGGAAAGAGTGGGGTCTAATGAAATCTGAGTGAGTACGTCTCATATATGAAGTATTTCCAACTAAATCTCAAGCACTTTGCAAAGTTTTCCTAACCCAAAGGGGACCAGGAGGATCAAGCTCAGAGTCGAAATATTCTTCACTTGAGTGGGAAGGGACATAGTCCTCATCATCACTACTATTAAAATTATAAGACTCAAAGGTCTGATGGTTGGGAGGATTAGGAAGAGGAGCACGCTCAACAGTATCATCATCTAATGAGTTAAAATTAGAATCAATGAGTTGAAGAACCTCTATAGGTGGAGAAGTAGAAGTTGAAGAAGACTCCTCAAACTTAACACTTCTCTCAATATACAACTCATGAGAAGTAGGATTCATCAATCGATATCCCTTCATGCCATCAGGATACCCTACAAAGATACAAGGTTTGGATTATGGTTCTAAGGCCTTACGTTTCTTCTTGGGAATCTGAGCCATAGCCTTAGATCCGAAGACTCGTAATGTCCAAACCAGGCTTCAAAGGGTGTCATCCCTCTTACTTCCTTGTGTGGAACATGGTTCTGATTGTAATTCGCACAATTCATTGCTTCGGCCCAATACTGTGGAGGAAGAGACTTCGAGTGAATCATACAAGTGGCCATCTCCTTATGCTATAAAGAGATCCATCATACAAGTGGCCATCATACAAGTCACCATCGAAGGGCTACAAGCAACTGTATGCTATAAAGAGATCCCTTCAGAAATACAGAAATTCATGAACCTATTGTTTACATATTCACCTCCATTGTCAGTTTGAAGAACCTTGATAGACCGTTCCACTTGTTTCTCAGCAAGAGCCTTAAAGTCCTGAAAATGTTCAAAGACTTCAGACTTAAGCTTAAGAAAATATACCCAAGTATATCACAAATAGTCATCAATGAAGGTTAGCACATAAAGAGCTCTAGTAAACGAAGGAGAAGGAAATGGACCAGAAACATCACTCTGAATGAGATCTAAAAGATTAGTGGCTCTCCAAGCTTTTCCTTTATCAAAGTTCTTTTCAGGATGCTTTCCAAGGGTACAACCCTCATAAAGACCCTTAGAAAACTTGACATGAGGCAACCCATTGACAATTTTATTTTGGCTCAATTATTGAAGGTAGAAATAATTTATATGTCCGAAACGCTCATGCCATAGCTTACCAACCTCATTTTCATGAGTGAGCAAGGTAGTGGGTGTAGAATCAAAAGTAAAGTGGGAGAAGGTGTACAACTGTGCACGGTGATCTGCTCTTCTCTCAACCACTATAGTTTCATTGTTAAGATCATGAATAATCACCGAGTTAGGACCAAATTCCACTCACATTCCTTCACCAAGGTGAGTAATTTGGTAGACCGATAGGAGATTGGTAGAGAGATCAGGAACACTCAACACTTGGTTAAATGTTCCCCCATCCATCTCTGTCGATCCACTACCAGAAAATAACACTGTCGTGTCATTACCCATCGTGATTTGGGACATTCCACAAAATTTGATGTTGGAAAACTCAACATGTGAAGAACCCATGTGGTGTGAGGCACCAGAATCTATAATCCATGTCGATGAAGGAGAAACTCTAGCTACAAGAGCTTTTCCTTTCTTCTTATCATTTTTAGCACCTTTTACATCAGAAGACTCGGCCTTTGGAGCACTTTTTTTTATGGATTCAGGAACACTTATTTTATTCTTCTCAAGTAAATGAGATAAGTGATCAATCTTTTTCTTAAAATAGTGCTGCTCATCGTGACCAGACTTCTTGCAATAGGAACACAAATACTTGCTTTTCTGTGCCTTAGGCTCAGAAGTCAAAGTGTTTGTGTCATTGTTAGGTTTGGTCTTGGTTTCTTTCTTATGTTGATCCTTTTTTTATTTCTTCTTTTTATTCTTCTTTCCCTTGTTAGTACTTGCTACAAGGGCATGTGACTTGTACTTGAGAGACCCCATTTGAATGAGTTTGTCCTGTTCTCGAATGAGTTGGGATGAAAAATAGTCAAAGGAGGGTATAGTCCAAGTATCACCTAAATCAAATTTTTTAGAGTAGAAATTTGACACGAAGACAGAATATTCGGGACCTATCTTAGAGATAATCAGTTGAGAATCTTTCTTTTCTACTTGAAATCCTTTTAACAATAATATAATGTGGACAAATTTTGAGAAGAAAGCTTGTAGGTTTTCAAACTCACTAGGATTTAACCCTAGTATTTCATTTTCCAACTCATGCACTCTCATGTCATCTAGTTGTCCAAACATCGCATCCAGTGTTTTCCACGTAGATTTAGGTGTTTTGGATGCCTCAATGTGGAAGAGCAAGTCAGGAGAAACGGACATGCAAAGAAGACCTAAAGCTTCATCACTACGGTTTAACCACTTAGATTTTTCAAGTTCATCATCTGGTTTAGTCTCAGTTCCCATGGTGATGTGGAATAACCCTTTACCCCTTAGTTTCATTATTATTTTTGATCTCCATTCAAAAAATTTGAAGGGCGTAAGCAAAGGAATTGAAAGTGCATCCATAGCGAGAGAGAAAGAAATGCAGAAAAGAAAAACCGCCACCCAGGACAATAACAACATCTCTCCTTTCGGCACTTTATAGTTTAGTGCGTTGACTACAAGCAGGTCCGTGCGTATGGTTTGAAACACTTGGTAACTCATCTTGTAATTAGAGTAATGACGTGCAAGAGAGAAGACCACAATAGTGTTTCGTGGAGTGAAACAAAAAAGGACACCATAAATAAGCACAAGCAAAAAATAGAAAGGAGGCAAAAGCCAACCCTGTTGGTGAGAAAAAATGTCTCACGTCATAAAAGAAAACCCCCTTGCTGTAGATTGTGGCAGACGTGCTCACTAGTCGCAAGTAAAAAGGAGGGTGAAATACAAGGTTTGGGAACTCAAGGAGTTCAGATAGCCTTCAAAAATGCCGGAAAAGAGCTTGGAAGGCAAAGAGGTGCATGAAGTGTCACTACACACTTGAGCGCATGATTAGAGAAAAAAAATTCCAATAACGCCTAAATTTTAGCGTTTAGAAACGCCCAATGTTACTATTTTAGAGCTATTGGAGATTTTTTAAAAATGACAAAAAAATATTTAGATGCCGATAAGGGTGATTAATAGAAAAATAGATTTAATTAAATTAAATCTAATTAATTAAAAAAATAATTAAGATGGAAAAATTAGATCTAATTAAGAGCTAAAATAAATAAATTTTTAAACAAGATCTATTAAATTTAATTTAAGTTAGATCTTATTAAAAACTTACCATAAGTGAAAAAGCATATGAATTTTTAAAAAATTCTATTTGAAAAAAAGAATTTGGAAAAAGCATATGTTTTTGAAACACGTACTAAAAAGGAGCACTTTTCAATATTTACAAAAACTTACAAGTTAGAAAGAATGCGATTTGACTAAAAGGAAGATTTGTAAATAAGGAAACATTTTTGTAAAAGGCCGTAGTTTTTAAAAAAGAGATTTTTAAGGATTAAAAAGAATGCGTTTTAAAAAACGTAACAAAAAGAATGAAAAAAATAAGAAACTTACCCAACGGATGATTAACCTCCATGAATTTTGGTGCAGTCGGAAAAGGAAACGATGAAACCAAAAAATGTTTACACAGAGCATGGGGCAGGCCAGGTCATGGTAGGGAGAACCACGCAGGGGCAGGCAGAGAGGTCGTTGGCTGTAGCGAATAAGGAATATCCATGTATGGGTGGGAACCTGAAGTAGAATAAAAAAAGCCACAAAAAAACAGTCCAAGGTGATAGTCCACGGCTGAAAGGCGCAATCCACGGCTTAAGAACAGTCCAAAGTTAACAATCCACAGTGAAAAGGTGCAGTCCATGGTTAGAGAATAGTCCACAGCTAAAGAAAAAATGGAGGGTTAGGTTTGGAATTGCAGGTTGTGGCTAATGAGTGGAGTAAACACACATAGCACACGAGCAACCACACATAACACAACATAGATCCTCCACCTGGAAATGACCCAAAAAATAAACTTGTAGCTGCGAAAAAAAAAAAAAAACAACAAAGGGAGAGAAAAAAAAGGAACTAGTTTTTTTTTTGAAAAAAAACTAGAAAACCTCTTGTTTTTCTGTAGAAACTATGAAAAGAATTCAAGGGGATACCTTCTCAAAGAAACAAAAAAACTTTTCCAAGAACACTTTTTTAAAAGATGCGTTAGCAAGAAAGGACAGAATATCAAGATCAAAAAGCTTGCACGAGGAACGAAAAAACAAGAGTAATCACAACTAAAAATGAGTGCACATTTACTAGATCGTAGCTTTGATACCATGAAAGAGTTTACGGATCGTATCAGAAACTATGCACCACAAAGAAGTTGCACTCAAGTTGAATCAAAATAGCTCCAACGTAATCACAAGTAAGAATTGATCAATAACTATATAAACTTGCATTACACAACAAAGCTTGTTCATAAGAAAAAGACAGCAGAGTGTCTTGGCATGCTCATAAATGAAAAGAAAAGGGGGACATATAGGGTGCTGAGTAACCCTAGTGCAGGACACACATAAAACCCTAAACCTAACCCATGTGAGATGACCCTCCAACATGAGAGGAGGACACATAGGATAACTCACACTAACACTAAGCACCCTAAGAAAAATTAATAATTACAAGACATAATATATTACAAATGAGGGTCACCCATGGTGCCCAAACAATAATCCTAATGCTAAGGCCTCAAGCAATAAACACGGCAAGGACTTAGCCCCTTGGGCTGCTTGTGAAAAGTTACATAGCTGGCCTGAGTCCCATGTTCTCCTATGACCTGTCACCTACACACTCATTGCACACATTAAATGCACTTGTCCGATAAAATGTGAATTAACTACTAAATAAGATATCAATGAATTCTAAACTAACATATCATCTCTCTGGAAATAGAAATGAGATAACATACACAATTATACACAATTCACCATAGGTTAGTCATAATGATAAAGTGACATGTATCCATAGAATCCCAACATGCAACAACCTAAGTATTCATCAATATAAATACGTTCCAAAACAAAATCATACCAATTAGTATCCATAACATCATAAGATAATGCAACAACATAGTAATCAAGCTAAATTGGTGCTATACGCTTAAAAGTCCATACATGCCTAATCAGATCAAATCTCTGTCAAAACATGTCTATGAGTAATGAGCAACAAGTAACTGAGCTATAAAAGTGTGGGCACTACAAATTGTCAAAGGGAAGTGGGCACTACATCTTCCATGAGAACCTACCTGAGCTGGTCCCCAAACATCTGAGTGTCAAGATCCAATTTTTGCTCCTTAGTTTCCCCAACTTTGAGAAATCTCACTCTCTTTTACTTTCCAAAAACACAATGCTCACAGAAATCAATATCTAATCTTTCAAATATGATAACTTACCCTTAGCCTATAAGATATGCATTCCTTTTTGACTCATATGGCTCAACCAATTATGCGACATACATGCATCTGAATCTGAAGCAGATAATGTAGAAAAGGAATGAGTAACAAAGGTAGATAAATATAAATTTCCTACCTTCTTACCTATTTCCACAAAAAAATAACCCTTGGTTACTTCCCAAGAGTCTCCTGTAAATGTAACCATGCAACCAGCTTCAACTAGTTTCCTTGCAGAAATAAAATTCCTTCTGAGGTTTGGCACATGCCTCACATATTTAAATACCCATATATTTTCATTCTGCAATTTTAGATGAACTTCTCTTTTACCAGTAATACTGCAAGATCCATCATCACCCAAGTAAACATGCCCAAAATTTCCTTGGACATAATTTCTGAAATAACCCTTATTATGGGTTACATGGAAAGAAGCTTCTGAATCTAAAACTCATGGTTCAATTCTATTATCTAAAGAAATAATAAGATCATATTTCATTACCTCTATTGCAGCAATATTTACTTCTCTACCCTTGTCTGGTTGTTGATTCTCTTTATCCATTGACAAACAATCTTTCTTTGCATGTATTTTCTTTCCACATTTCCAACAAGTAATTCCCTTACATCTAGATTTAGATCTATTATCCCTTGACTTTGATTTTCCATCACTCTTACTCTTGGATCTCACCTTCTGCCGGCCCCTGCTTTCTACATTCAAAGCATTACTAGATGACGATTCCCCTGTACTCTTCTTATGAATTTTTTCATTCAAGATTATACTAACCACATCATCAAACTTAAAAATATTATTAGCAATCTAATGTCTTACTAACATCCATTACCAAGTTATCCCAAATATCAAGAAAATAACATAATAAAAAAAGTTCTTTCACTTTATCGTCAAACGGTATATCAATTGATTTTAACTGAATTACAATAGATCTAAAATCATTCAAATGACTAGATGAAAATCCACCTTCATGCATGTTAGAAATAAATAGTTTCTTCATCAAATAAAATTTATTTTAAGCACTAGGTTTTTCATATAAATTAGCAAGATATTTCATTAACACTACCGTAAAAGTCACTTCTGTAATAGTGGAAGCCACGGATTTTGTCAGGATCAATCTTATAGATCCCAAAGCCTTTATGTCAAGAATATTCCATTCTTAATTAGTCATCTTTGTAGGTTTAGAATTCTCATCCAATGGTAAATACAAATATCTTTGATATAGATAATCCTTAATCTGCATCTTCCATAATTGATAATTTCAGTCATCAAACTTCTCTACCTTGTATTTGTATTATTTTGTCATTGATATAGCTCCAAATCAATCATAAAACCCTCTGTGAGTAAATCTGTCAACACACAAAAGCCTCAAACAAATATTTGATACCAGTTGTTGGGGTTAACACACCGGTTGTATAGATAATACATCAGATCTAAGCATACATGCAAATAAAAGTGGATATTCTATCAGAAGAATATATATTCCAAGAGATAAAAATAAACACCAGATTTAACGTGGTTCACCTAGTCTGGGCTATGTCCACCAAGAAAAAATCCAATCTATTATCCAAAGATTTCACAAGATATAAAATGAAGATTTACAATATTCCACACCTTTGTGATGTACAGTATTGTCTTACTCTCAAAAAGTTTCTTCTTCACCAAGAATTCTCTCTCTCAAAATTATTCTCACAATAATCATCAAATTTTGCAAGTTCTTGTTAATTCTTTTTTTCTAAACCCTATCTTTCATGCTTATATAGGTGTATACAAACTTAGGTCACTTAGCCATGAAATTACAATCAATAGATCTACTTTAATACTAAAAATAGATCAAATTACCGTGAGTTAATTAAAATATCCATACACATGTAACTGATACCATTTAGCCCTAAGCGATGACAGTCATAGGTGACTGATGCCGGTCCCTCCATAACTAATGTCAGTTATTGTGTTTTCCAACAAGTTTCATAGTGCATGCTAATCCAAATTAATTGAGCTCCACAACTCAACAAACATGTGATAGTTTATGTACTTAGAGGTATTTTGAAAACACGCTTAGCAATTTCTATCTTCAGATACCTTAACCTAATGGACTACAAATTCTATAGAGTAGACATTAACCTACTATTATGTGAGAAATATTTTATAGTCTCAATAACAAAGTGGTACACTATTAGCTAACTTCTCTCATAATATTGACAATAGAAAATATTCCATTTCCATATGAACAAAATGGTGTCTTGGCAAGATGTTTCGATATGGAATTATTTTATGTATGTCATAATATAAATCCTATATGTGCATTCAAAAAAATTCATTAACGAGTCTTCTTTCCTAATAATCAAATATTAACTAATAATTTTGTTGTGTCTACATTAATTTATCAATAAAGGTTAGGTTACAATGAATAAAATACTAAATATTTCCATATATGTGGATACATACGTCGTTGCTTATAGATGTGAGATTGCATTTGATTTTATTACCTTCCACATAATATTGATGTCCACATGTATTTGTAAAACACACACAACTTATATGAACATTATGTGTTCACTAAATACACATGTTTTTCTTTTCCATCACTTCACAAAATGCATGGTTACAACATGGAGGGTGTGTTGGTTCAGGTAAAATTTCCTTTGAAATTTGTTTCTTTAATTTATGCAATCAAATTTATATTTATTTTTACGCATTATGTATTCCTTTAAATAAAATGGCATGACACATATGTTTTCTATTTATATATATCCAAGACATACAAATATATGTTTAGTTTTGCCACCAAAGTCTTTGTAAAAAAATATATTAGTCCATAATATTTTGTGCACTTAGTTTTCTAAAGAACACCATAACTTTGGTAGAAAATGAACACTTTCAACTTTAATTTATGTAGTACATTTAAAAGTACCTTGTTGTAATGTTTTTTTTTGTGTTGGTTTATTTAGTGCTTCATTTCAAATTAGATTATACACTTTAAATAATTAAATTTTACATTTCTTCTTGTCTTGGCCATGAATGTATGATAAAGTAGAACTGATGAATCTGGTGACTAGATGCACATATGTGTGTATTTTGTTGCATAAAAAAATATATCATATAGATATGTTATCCAACAACAAACAGTGTCCAACCAAACATTCTACATAGACTAAACATGCCCCAATATCTCAACATAGACCTCAACACCAAAGTAAATATGAGTTATCACTTATAGAAATTCTATTGGATGCCTAAATTAATTAAGTACCTAAGGTGTGAAGCTTTGTGGCATGTAGAATTAGGGCACGACAACATGCATGGAAGTATATTTTGGGGTTGCGCGAGGGACCGTGCCTAGGAATGATGGATTTAGGACTTAATGGGTTTTGGACAAAGGGTAAAGATGCATTTAGGGAATGGATGGAAAAGTGACCAAATACAGTTATGGATAAACTATGGAGACTTGAAACTCAAGAAAAGGATATTCCTAGGAATCAATACGGTTATCATGAAAGGATAAGGAGCCGAGTTTGTTATGGATTAGTTGGTACTTTCATGCTAAGAGATACTTGATTGAGGAGATGCATGATGACATTTAGCATGCTCTTCAGTAGTGGTAGGGAAATCATGAAAGATTCCTTCAAGAATTCTCTTATAATAATGAGAGGTTAGAAGATATTCCTTCGAGTTCCTCATTCTGGATGGTCTTCCATGCCATGAGAGAGAGTGCAAGCAAGAGAGAGAGAGGGCAAGTGAGAGAGAGAGATAACATATATATCTATTGAAAATGGGTAATATGTGATTGGAAGCTCTGTAATGAAGAAAATATGGAGATCATGTTAGAGCTCTGCTGATGTAATTTTTCCATCCATGGAACTCTTTTGATGTATTATTGGCTACTATAATTTGATGAATGGCTATAATGGAATGGTTCTTAACATCTATAGGATGGATTTTGATCTGTGCATTTTATTTTATGTTCATGGGTGTAATACTGGTGTTCTTATCATCATGTTATTCCAGGTTCTTGTGCACTAGACTAGGATTTAGTTCTTAATCTTGATTCCAAGAATGGGTGTGTTCATTCTCTGTTTCTAAAAACATTCCCATATAAAGGGAGAAAATTCTCATTAAGCTCACATAATAAAGGGGTTTGATGCCTAGGAACACCTCGCATGAGGTTCTAGAATAGTCTGGATGGTGTGCCGACGTGTTTGGGGTTTGATTGGTGAAGAAAGAGGTAAAAAGAGACTATATTTTGGTTCTATTGATAGGACCTCTTTTCAAAGTTAATGTGAGAATGGTGTGTGATGATGGAGCACTTGACCTTAGATAGTGTTGAATCATGGCTTAAAAGAACAAAGGATAAGTTTGCTAAGATATTTAATACTGACTCCAAGTTTGATGCATGTAAATGGGTAGAGGATCACCTACATCATGAGTTGTATGAGAGCTTTTTCTGTTGTTTCCTTATAGAGTTGTATGAATGGCTATCATCATATGCATTTAGGTCAAGTTGGTACTATAGACCTCGTGTATGGACCCAAGATGAGTATCAGAGGCTGCATGTTTTCGATCTGACCTGGACCCATGTTATTGATCACTTGTGGGGCAGAGTGTTGAATAATAACACATTGGAGTATGCGATTCCTACATATTATTTTCTAGAGGTTGTTGAGTTTGTGTTATTTCGGGAACTAAGAGGATAATTTTTGTAGGATATTCCCGTAGCTATAAATATCTTGATTATTGCTCTAAGTTTGGAGGAATTTCTTGTGAACGGATAAAATTCCTCTAACCAATGGGCGTGGAAGCTAGAGTGAAGGAAGATGGAAGACCTTGTGGCTTAAAGAGAGAGAGAGGAGAGGTATTTCAAGTATAATGAACCTTGGGAAAGGGATTTGGTAAGACAACATGAGATTTCAGAAGCGGTGGATCTATGGAAGTAGATGTTGCATGAAGGATTTAAGATTCATGTAGAGGATGTGCAACTTGAGCAGTTTGTGCCACTCCATATTGACAAGCGCAAGGTTAAAGTTTGTCACTTGCATAAAGGAGAGTCATAGGTGCACATCTGAGGTCCACCTGGTGACAAAACCTTGAATATTATTTTTCCAAATCTAGATATTAGTATTGTTAACCCTGTTTATAACACCCACCTCGCACACACGCCAGGACAATACAACAAATAACGGATAATTTATTTATTTTTATTTTCTTGAAGTTTATAAGACACCACAAGTGATCATAATGGGCTACAACTAACTCTCTGTAGGATTGACACAGCATTGACCACATAGCCAACAAAAGAGCATATGACACCCATCACAAATAGTTCACTTTTATTTTCGTCACGACACAACATAATAGTCCAACCACATGACACACTTACAGTTAGGGTCGTCCCAAGGTGAAAAACCTTTAAGGTTTATTATTTACTAAAATTTCACTCAAATCTTAACTTACTTTCTAGAAGGTTCAAGTTGAGATTCAATAAACTCTTCTTATAGAGCTAGATTTATTTTCTCTTACACTATTGAGTAATTAACTTAAGATCATCTCTAATATGTCAATCTAGTTGTTGATTCATTTTATTAATAAAGGGGGTAAAATGGACAAAATTTAGGCTCTTTAACCATGGAAAGGGCATTTATACACATTACAATAATATCTAGCCCAACTTTACATAGAGGCGACACAACACAGACCGTTTTAAACACCACAGAAAGGATTAAACATAGCAAACAAATGACCTAAAATCAATCTTCCCCTAGCACACTGAAAGAGGTTACAAACCAACATCCTACCACCACTCAAGGTAGATAAGGTTAACAAGTAACACAACTAATGTTACAAAAATCCAATTGGTAACCAAAAGGGGTAATGAGTTTAAATGTGATTCCAACTCTTAAGGTGACATTCAAGATTAGCTGGCGGTCTAGGAAAAACAACAGGGGTCGGTCTAAGAGAGTTTTACCATAAGATAATTTGGTTATCTAAGGACACTACCCAATAAGAAATCATAAACCAACATACAAATATAATGGGGAAGAAAAAAAAATATGATAAGGTATAATTATGCCATCCCTGATAAATGGGTTTATGGCGATGAAACTAAGCATACCGGATAAGACGACCACACAAACTTGGACTTTTATTTACTTAAGCTAAGAGGTATAATAAGCATAAGGATAAGAATTTGTTTATGATTATATTTCATATTTCATAACTTGATAAATTAGTTTTGATGATTTCTTGACCATTTATTCCATTAGCATGACTTTCGTTAATCTTTTCAATTTACCTTACATTAGTTTATAACTTAGTATAATTTTGTATCTCAACAAATATAAGGATGAAACGACTAACATAGGTTGAGAGTAATAAGGTATATATTTTGACAAAAAATTCCTTTTTCTTTCCACTTAAGGTCTCTTACTACATCAACTTGATTACAACCTCGTATACAAATATATGTATAAATTTTTGAAACCATTATAAGGATTGCAATAACATTCTATTAGGCCTAGCCTTACATTATTGCCCTAACTAGAAGGATTTACTACTCAAAGTTATCATCACAAATGTAATTACCCCACCTTTTTTTCTAACATGGAAACCAATATCCCTTATCCAAAACGAAACCCACGCCAAGGTAATGAAAAGTCTTATGCACTTGAAGTAGTTTTAACTAGGTAGAACAATATTGGTCACATCAAAGCTAAACTATCACTCAAAACTGGAGATATACAACAAGATACTCATAACAATGAAGAGTTCATTTTACTTTATTCACAGTAATGTTTCACAAGTTTTAACCTCAATGAAAAGTGACAACTCTACGTCACAATTAAATAATTACACAATTACTAATGCATTAAATCCTTATAAATTTTCTAGCAAATTGCTTTCCAAGAAATTTCAATAGATTTAAGCATTCAAGCAAATGGGATTCACTATCCACATTGGTGCTAATTTTCTACTAGTCATTTCCTCCCTTTCTTTTATACTCATAGAAGTCATCTACACAATTATTACCCTAAGTCAGTTCATGGGAACTGAGCATGATAAATACTACACATTGGACTATAATGCTACCATTAACAATATCATAAAAATGACCTTGTATTTAGTGAAATGGTGATATGATCAAAAACACTAACAACTTCATTAATCATGCTAGAAATTATACCATGTAAAAATCAAGAAGAAGCCATAGGAACCTATTATGAACATTATTTCAAGGGAAATAAAATTTTAAACATCATTATAGTAGGAGTCAAAGAACTGATAGGATCAAAACACAGTGTCGAGCGTATTGGGTTTCCAATCATGTAATCACATATATTATATGATTTAAATCCAATACTTGAACATCAATCAAAAATTCCCTAAATAAGTCATATTATCTAATACATTTATAGCTAGAATTTCAATATTATTTACTTAAACATTATTTACCACTTTCAAAAATAACCTCACAACATTCTGAAACTCAATTTCTTACAAAAGGGATACAGAGTAAACTCAAATAAACAGGTTCAAACATATGATTATCTTACCTTTCCATGCATAATAGACATCATGTACGATCATAGAAATAACCCATATTCATCTAATCAAATAATTTAATTTAATTAATAACTTCTATATTACCAAGGATGTAGGCCTTTTCGGTTGCTACGATGAACCAACATAATACACGATTCTTACATGAGTCAACAATTTATATTATTTTAGAGCTCATATTATCAACATCAATTTTTTTTGTATAATCTGCCGCTGCTGCTACCTTTTCCCTCTGCCCTACAACATGGTAAAAAAAACCCTAAAACGTAACCCTCTGTACATCTCTACCGAAAACCCTAATACGAGAGGCAACTATAGAGAAAACAATGACCACGCAGAGAGTCAAGCCCTTTCATGGATAAATATTACATTTGGAGAAGACAATTCTACACCTGGAGGAGTAAACGAACATCCACTAGAAGGCGGCACAATATTTAGTGCTGGGAAAAATGATGATAGACTAGAGGCTTCTCGTAACACCAATCCGAATGGAAAAAATGAAACCAGACCCCCTTCCTTTGATGTCATGATCTCACAGGCCCGAGTATATGGAAAAATGGGTGTTCGATCTAGCTAACGGCAGGGGAATGCTCCCCTCAATGGAGAAAATGTGAGTTGGATGAGCAGCGTATTTGGGATACCTGCACTCTTTCCAGAACTACTTACCCAGGGTGGTGGAAGTGATACAGTGATCGAGAGAGCCAGTGGTTCCCTCCTTCACAGATATAGTATCTAAATAGTCAAATACTAGTGCAAATACTACTATGAATCCTGCTGAGAAAAACCCATGCATATCCTTTGGAGATGAAGTCCTCGAAACACAGTCTTTTTATCAAGACCATGCCTTAATTTGTAGATTCACTGGTCTTAAGCCTAGTTTACCTGTCCTACACGAATGGATCTCCAATCAATGGATCCCACTTCTAAAAGGAAGGTTAGATCTCTACCCATGTGCTAAAGGAATCATCATCATTGCTTTTGAATCCATAGCTGATAAGGATATCATTGCTACTCAGATTTGGATCTGCCAGAAAAAATACCTTATGTTAAAACCCTTGTTCCCAGCATTCAACCCTCTCACTAAATCCTTCTCCTGTAAAATGATCTGGATCATACCACCCCACCTACCTTTGTAATTTTGGGATAAAAAATGTCTGATAGCCATAGGAAATACATTGGGCAACATTATTAACATTGATTCCCAAACCTCTTAATTCACACGTACAACCTATAGCAGAATTCTTGTTGAGGTTGTTACCTCAAAGGATCTTCCATCTCATATTGAGCTAAAGGTGCAAAATCAAACTTGGACTCAACCTCTAGACTATGAGGGTCTACCTTTTAGATGTGGGAAATGTTTCTCTTTGGGACATTCTATTGTTAATTGTGAGATGATAAAACGCAAAAAGGAGAACACTAAGTGGTGGAAAAATGCCCTCTCGGAACATCTGAGATTTGAACCTCAGAATATCCTTTCTTCTAATGTTGAGGAGGAAGACATGCTGGAAATGGTCCCAGAAACCCCTTTGAACAAGCTCACAAACCATGCAAATAAATATTCAGCTGGGGATGAGACTCAATGGATCGGAAACACTATTTTTTTTTTGTAGTGGATAAGGAGAATATTCCTTGATTTCCTTGCTCAAACAATCCTGTACAGAAATCTACGAAGGAATGGATTACAGTTCGTAACAAGAAGATAAATGTTCAAATTGAAAAAAGTAGTTGTTAAGTTGACTTTGTTGTTTTTCAACTGTTGGTTTGTTGGTTGCTAGCCTTATTCATAGTAGGTTGTTTGCTGCCGATAGGATTTTGGATAACATCTGGATTTTGATCCCTTTTGTTCTCTTCATATAGTTATATCTAGATTTTGAGTCTTTCTGTACAAGGGTATAGTCCCTTTTAGAAAACTATTTACCAATAATAAAAAAACAATTTATATTACAACTGATATAATCACATGTTCGACATGGGTAAGGTAATACTCATTTCCTTAAACGTATTAACCATATATCAACCAAATTTCAACCTTCACCAAATGTAACGCCATGCCCTTACAAATGTAAACACTTTCCCCACATCACTTAGCAGATTCAAGGATATAAAGGTAAATATTAATTTTCTTGAAGTTTGTCCTTTCTACATGGTTTCCAAGTGAACCATAAACCTCTAAACCCAGATCATCTTGTTTGTAAACTGTAAACGATAAGCTTTTACCCTGATAAAGTAATCAAATTACTTCATCTATTTGGTAAGGGTTGAACTTGTAAATGCTCAAAGAGCAACAAAGAAGAATTATATGGTAAAACGTTATGTCTCCCAAATTTAGTCATTTAATTATTATTATTATTAGTGGGGAACCCCAATGGATTCATGAGATACAATTCCCATATTAAATACTTCAAATTGACCATACATAAATCTTAAATAATACCCAGATCAACCTCCATAATAACGATTAGTTAGAGAAAAACCCACAAATACCAACAATAGTAGATGTAAAAAATTCCCTTTAACATATTAAAAACAAATAGTGGCTGGGTGTGTTCATCTGACAAGAACCAAACTCATAAAATACTTGAATTTTTTTTATGAGAATAAGCTACAATAACAGTCACAACATGTTGACCGCTCAAGGGTATTAACAAAAACTTAAATATAACCTAGTTCTCCATAACATTAAACCTAAAAGTATATCTTATTCTAATATGGATTATCGACCCCATACCAAATTTCACGATAGTCACTAACCCATATTCGAGTGATGGTTTCACTATATTCATTACCGTAGAAAAAAAATTTACTACAAGAAAATTACGACTCAGAAAATAAATACATATATATTTTCATCCAAATATTTCATAGAGCCATAGTTAAAGTCAATTATACAACCTTCAAGGAACACAAACATACCCAAATCCACAAAAATGAACATCGGCATTACCTAGAAACAAGAGCACTAAGAAAATAGTTTGATAATCTAAACAAATTTCCATTTCAGCACATAAAAGCAATTGATTTCATGATATTGTTAAAGTTGGCATAAAATTAGAATGGATAGTGTTTAACATGCCTCAATAAGCTCCTAAACAAGAAAAACGTCCACCATGATCTAGCAACATTAAACTCTTTGGCAACGTTCCTTGCTTTAGCTTGTTAGAGGACCAAACTCCATTCACGACCACATTTTGGCAAAGGCAGGGGAGGAATGTGGTAGCACCCATGGAGGATGGAATTGCTCCTGTCCATCGCACTTACCTAGATGTTCAATCCTCATCAATAACTCCAACAACAAAACTACCCCCCAAAGTAGCTCACGTGGCCAGACATAGCACAACCATCCACAACATTGCCAAAACAAGACCTAAATAAAACAACAAATAAAGAAGGAATGGCCAGTGAACAAGAAAAAGGTAATGCAACCTCACATTTACAAGACAAAGAAGAGTTTTAATGAGATAGCAATAAAGGAATGCTAGGTGTCCATCAATTCCACCCACCTCCCTCCAAAAAAGGACCAAAACAAGCAATATGGAGAAAATTCTTCCCCACTCCAAGAACAATTTCCACTAATGAAAAACATGTCATAAATGAGTAATAAATGTAATGTATGTGGAAAAAAAATAGTATTAAATGGTGAGGTGCCTTCAAAAGTGACCAAGGAGGGTGGTTACATCCACTAAATTCGCCAACAATCTTGTTATTAAAAAAAAACAAGGTAATCCAACTAATTATATGCAATGATTTAAGTTTATAAAAGGGACTTCCCATAACATTAATAACATATACTAGGAAACCTACAAGAGCACCCAAATAATTCACGGTCCCAAAAATCTACACATGCACCACAGACAACCAAAGGCGGTTTAAAAGAACAAAAATCCCAAAACACTTCTTTTAAAAAAATAATAATCCTTTAGAAATTTAAGAAATAATGTCATTACGCAAACCACTTAACTGAGAATTTATAAGTCTTAAAATGAGGATTCTCGCAAGAGACACTACAAGGAACCCTCAATAGCGAGCATGTCTAACAATGGCACCAAGAGGTACGACGTAAAGAAACGAAACTAACCTAACTTGGAAACATGGTTACAATTACCTCATGATCAAAGATATGACTTGGATCACTGAAAATAATACTAGACATGACCATTCTAAAAATAAAATAGACTACGGTATGGGTAACAAAACTGATTATGAGGTAAATTTCTCATAGCTCCAACAATACCACGTCAACACAAAATATTTGGGTTCAAAAAATTGAATTTCACGACTCATCATAGGGAGTACTAATCAGACATTCAACACCACCAACAAGGTTCAAAGGCGAGAACAAGGATCGACCCTGAATGAGGCAATACATTCTCCTCCCCTTAAGAATGCATTGTCCTCGATGCGACATAATGTTGAAGAAAGAAAAAAGGGATAAACAACAAGGACCGAAAAATACAAGGATTCTTACTATGCTTAAACTTTTGTCGTTAAAGCACGGCCATAGTGAAGACTAACAAATTTAGCATATTATTACACTTTTAATATTTTGTGAATATTAGTAGTTTTCTTTTACTTCATTAGTTAATTAATCTCTCTCTTTTTTTTAACTTAAGTCCTTAAGATTTCATTTTTATAAAGTTTTAGTTTTTTCATTCTTATGGGTTACCAATAGGAATCGCTATCACAATAACATAACAGGGTCATACACAACATTGACGATTCATGGGAAATTTCACATACAATCACGACCGAACCACATCACAAGAGCTGGACCAAAACATGGAAGGAACATACATGATCCAAAAAACATAGTACACGTCACACGTAGATGACCGACACATAAATACTCATAAATAAGTGTACTATAACAACTTGAAATTCCCACAATTTCACATATGAATATTTCACACAACGTAGAAAAATAGTTACAGACACATAGAGTCAACAAGGGATTCAAGAATGTATCTACGACACCAAAACACGTAGCCAACTCACATGAGTAACACATACATCATAACACCACTCCAAAAACATAAAAAAAACTCTGTATAGCTCCCAAAGCATCAATCACATGCACAAAAATCTCGTATTCCTCCTTCAAGTCTCTTATGCCTCCCTCAAGTAGTAATATATAGACAAATTTTCCTTTTCACTCCCTTAAGAGATCGGTCACTCTATGGCCATAGGCATATAGAGTCCAAGCACCCCTAACCCAAGTGACATAACAACTCATGGTTAAACAACCTACTAGTTATTTGTAACTCTTTGGGGTGTACCCCCATACAACAAAGCACTTCTATAGGTTTATCCATTCCATGGTGTACACGTGACGCTATTACAAACATTATGATGATAGGACCAGAATAAAAATCTGATTCAAATGCCAAGTGGAAATATACAAGCCTTGGGATAGGCTATAAATTTTTAAATTAAAAGGAAGTTAAAAATTCAAGAAAACAAATGGCGAAGTAGCCATAGTTAGTGTGAAAAACTGCATGTTAGTACAACAACAAAGGAAATGTCCAATATATAAAACATATCAACCAAGAAGACTGCCATTCCTTACAAAAATAAAAGAAAAAGTTCAATGTACAAATATATATATATATATATATATATATATATATATATATATATATATATATATATATATATATATATATATATATATATATATATATATATATATATATAAGTAGCACATTACAATGAGTATGTGGCCTTATGCAGCCACCAATGGGATACTCAATGAGTTGCTAGTACTTAGAACATCAAGCCTTAGCTCGTAAAATAACATATCAATAATACAACTGTCATCATCTCTATCTGAATCATCCCGCAACCAATTCGACAAGTCTAAACATAGTCATAACTACACTTAGGTTGCATCAATACGACAACCACATAGGGAGAGAGAAAAGAAGCACAATTTTTCATCTACTAAACTGAAGATCAACTTTAGTTGTTGGCCCATGGTACACATTCCCTCACTCTAGAACATACACTTTTTTTTATTTCCCTAAGGATCGATTAGTCTAAGGTTCATGACATAACGCATATGCACATTACTAATAGAATGGTCGTTCACAAAAATTAACCATAATGTCTCACGCATGGTACATAAACAAGGTAAATCACCCACATTACATTCACGGTTTATAAAAACAACATTACCACATGTTGCACCCAAAGTGAAATCACTTCACGATAGGTATATACTCACCATATGTCCCTAAATCATGACATAAACCATTACATATTACACAAGTTATACTTATGATGAGCATAATTACAACATAAAATCAATTGCAATACAACATGGTCTTATACACATTTCTTCACATCATAATGATGACATCACTATGTAATCCAGTTCACTAAAAACTAACCTTGTCATACAAGACACCAACACAACCACATATCACAAATGCAAAAAGGATCCAACACTCCGTAATCAACAATAACTTTCCTTTCACACACACAAAAATATGGTGTTTAACACTTGTATTCTCATTGAATTCATGAAAATGAGAGGGAATATTATCACCTCTAACACATCAACATTCCAATAGCTACGCATTAAGAGAAATACATGAAATTTTGGTTCACGATATCAAAATTATGACATAGTTCACATCATGCTTAAATCACATTACTCTTCAATTATCTACCACCAACATCAAGTAAAACCACTACAACTCCACTTTGTCCCAGAGGTTTGGGAGCATGAACCTCTACTCTAATACCAAGTGTAACACCCAACTAGCACACATACCAGGACAAAACGATAAGTAACAGATAATTTTTTTTTGACTTTCTTGAATTTTATAAGACACCACAAGTGATCACAATGGGCTTAAACCAACTCTCGGTAGGCTTGACACAACATTTACCACATAGCCAACAAAAGAGCATACGACACCCATCACAAACATTTATATTTTATTTTTATCAAGACACGGCATAATAGTCCAACCACAGGACACACTTATAATTAGGGTCATCCCGCAGTGAAAATCATTTAAGGTTTCTTATTTACTAAAACGTCATTCAAATCTTAAGTTACCTTCTAGAAGGTTCAATTTGATATTCAAGCAACTTCTCTTATACAACTAGATTTCTTTTCTTTTACACTATTGAGTAATTACCTTAAGATCATCTCTAATACATCAATTTACTTGTTGATTCATTTTATTAATAAAGGGGGTTAAAGGAAAAAAATTAGGCTCTTTAACCAAGGAAATGGAGTTTATACAAATTAAAATAAGATCTCGCTCAAATTTCCATAGACATAGTGCAACACGAACCCTTTTAATCATCATAAAAAGGATTAAACATAGCAAATGAACGACCTAAAAGTACTCTTCTCCTAGCACACTGAAAGAGGTTACAAAACAACATCCTACCACCACTCAAGGTTGATAATGTTCACAAGTAACAAAATTAATGTTACAAAAATCCAATTGGTAATCAAAATGTGTAATGGGTTTAAATATGATTCCAACTCTCAAGGTGACATTCAAGATTAGCTAGTGGTCTAAGAAAAACAACAGTTGTTGGTCTAAGAGTTTTTTACCATAAAAGAAGTTGGTTATCCAAGGACACTACCCAAGAAGAAAGCATAAACCAACATTAAAATATGTGGGGAAACAAAAAGGCCAGGATAAGGTATAATTATTCGATCCCTGATAGATGGGTTTATGGCGATGAAACCATGCATACCAGCTAAGACGACCACACAAAATTGGACTTTTATTTGCATAAGCTAGAAGGTGTAATAAGTGTAAGGATAAGAATTTGTTTATGATTATATTTCAGAGTTCATAACTTGATAAATTAGTTCAATGATTTCTTGACCATTTACCCCATTAGCATTACTTCGTTAATCTTTTCAATTTACCTTACATTATTTTATGACTTATATAATTTTGTATCTCAACAAATCTAAGGATGAAACTAATAACATAAGTTGAGAGTAACAAGGTATATCTTTTGACACAAGACCATAATTTTCTTTTTCTCAACTTAAGGTCTCTTACTACATCAACTTGATTACAACCTCATATACAAATATATGTATACATTTTTAAAAGCACTATAAGGATTGCAATAATATTCTATTAGGCCTAGCCTTACATTATAGCCCTAATCAAGAAGGATTTACTACTCAAATTTATCATCACAAATGTATTTACGCCCCTTTTTTTAACATGGAAACCGAGATCCCTTATCCAAAACGAAACCAACACCAAGGTAACAAAAAGTCTTATTCAATTGAAGTGGTTTTAACTAGATAGAAAAATAATGGTCACATCAAAGCTAAACTATCTTTAAAAATTGGAGGCATACAACAAGATACTCATAACAACGAAGAGTAAATTTTACTCTATTCATAGTAATGTTTCACAATTTTTAACCTCAGTCAAACATGACAACTCTACATCACAATTACACAATTACTAAAGCACTAAATCCTTGTAACTTTTCAAGCAAATTCTATCCCAGGACCTTTTGATAGATTTAAACATTCGAGCAAAGGGGATTCACTATGTTTTTTTGATTAGAATAAGCTATAGGAATAGTCACAACATGTTGACCACTGAAGGGCATTAACAAAAACTTAAATATAACCTAGTTCTCCATAACATTAAAACTAAAAGTATATCTTCTGCTAATATGGATTATTGACCCCATACCAAATTTCGCAACCGTCACTAACCTATATTTGATCCATGGTTTGACTATATTCATTACCATAGAATAAAAATTTACTACATGATATTACAACTCAATAAATAAATACATATATATTTTCATCCAAATATTTCATAGAGTCATAGTTACAGTCAATTCTGTAACCTTCAAGGAACACAAACATACCCAAATCCACAAAAATGAACATAGACATTAGCCAAAAACAAGAGCACTAAAAAAAACAGTTCCATAATCCAAAAAAGAACTATTGCAAACATTTCATTATGCAAGATGTAAATAGAACAAGTCGAAATGTGATAAGGAATAGTTTCTCCAGGCTATGAATGACTATATGACACATAAAGAACCCAAGGAAATTTCGATTTCAGCACATAGAAGCATTTCATTTCATGATATTGTTAAAGCTGGCATAAACATTAAATGAGTAGTGTTTAAAATGATATTGTTAAAGATGGCATAAAAATTAAATGAGCAGTGTTTAAAATGCCTTAATAATATCCTAAATAGAAAAAACACCCACTAGGCTCTAGCAACAGTAAACTCTTTGGAAACGTTCCCTTCTTTAGCTTGCTAGAGGACCAAACTCCATTCACGACCACATTTTGGCATAGATAGGAGAGAAATGTGGTAGCTCCCATGGAGGATGGACTTGCTCCTGTCCATCACACTTTCCTAGATGTGCACTCCTCATTAATAACCCCAACAAAAAAACTTCCCCCCAAAGTAGCTCACGCAGCCAAACATGGCACAACCAGCCACCACATTACAAGAACATGACCAAAATAAAACAACGAATAAAGGAGTGACCAGTGAACAAGTAAAAGGTTATGTAACCTCACATTTATAAGACAAAAAAAAAGTTTTAATGAGGTAGAAATCAAGGAATGGTAGGTGGCCATCAATTCAACCCACCTCCCTCCAAAAAAGGACCAAACCAAGAAATATGGAGCAACTTCTTCCCCATGCCAAGCATGATTTCCACTAATGACCAGCAGGTCATAAATAAGCAATAAATGTAGTGTATGCGGCTAAAAAGGAATATTAAATGGTGAGATGCCTTCAAAAGTGGCCAAGGAGGGTTGTTACATCCACTAAATTCACCAACAATCTTACTATTAAAAAAAACAAGGTAAGCCAACCAGTTATATGTAATGATTTAAGTCTATAAAAGGGATTTCCCATTAAATTAATAATATATACTGAGAAACCTACAAGAGCACCTGAGCAATTCGCGGTCCCATAAAGCTATGAAGGTGCCACAGACACCCAAAGGTGGTTTAAAAGAATGAAAATCCCAAAACACTTATTTTATAAATAATAATAATAATCCTTTAGAACTTTAAATAATAGCGTCATTACACAAACCACTTAACCAAGAATTTGATAAGTCTAAAAATGGGGATGCTTTCAAGAGATGCTACGGGGCATACTCAACAACGAGATAGTCTAACAATGACACTAAGAGGTACGATGGAAATAAAAAACACTAACCTCACTTCACAACAAGATCGCAATTACCTCATGATCAAAGGTATGCCTTGCATCACTAAAATTCATCCCAGGCATGACCGTTCTAAAAATAAATAAACTATGGTATTGGTAACAAAATTTGTTACAAGGTAACTTTCCCATAGCTCCAAAATAATGTGTCAACACCAAATATTGGGTTCAAAAAATAGAGTTTCATAACTCATCATAGGGCTTATTAAGCAACCATTTAATCCCGCCAATAGGGGTTAAAGGAAATAACAAGGATCGACCCCGAATGGAGCATTTCATAGTTGGTGTTGGTAGTGGTGATCAATCGGCACCTAGGAGGTTTAATTTTTAATTTGGTGCATTTATGGCTATACAGTCATTTCCTATGTTTGGAGGCATATTTTCTGGCACAAAATTTAGATAAAGTACAAGTACACAAAACATGGGTATCACTTTTGGTAGTGGTGCAGGAAACACATCTAGGAGTTGTGCAATATCAAAAAGTGTCGGCATGTAATTTAGTGTGATAGTGGGGACATAAGGTGTGACCACTTCAAGACCCTTACTAGGTACAGAAGGTAGATCTAGTGGGTCAAGTTGAGTAGGAACTAGTGGACCTAGAGGATCTGGTGGGTCAGGAGCTACAAGACCTAGTTGATCTAGTGTATTTGGTGGTAGAGGAAACACCAGAGGGAATCAAGGTTCAATATCAGATGGACAAGGGCCTCAACCACTTTAGTAAGTATTCTTTGAAATTTCTTTGCATTTTCCAGACTATAAGGCTGTTGAGGATGCTACAGAGCATGTATAGAAGTGTGAATTACTATGGTGCGCAAAGGGGATCACTTCCCGTGAGTGGAAGTCAATTCAGTTTGCAAAAACGTTGTAGGGGCACACACATAGCTGGTACTAGAATTATGAACCCTACCAGATAGTAGTATATTATACCACATTGCAAACTGACTCAATTTGGTACTTACTTAATCTAGATCATTTAATCTGGTAATTACTTAATCTCAGCCATTGATGATAACTCAGGATGAGTTAGGTTTGAGTGAAAAAACCATCGAGGTTATCGTTTTTCCATTTTGTTTTCTCGTTGAGAGCAATAAAGCCTTGCCAATTTTTTCTTGATGGAAATTTTAAATCCTTTTGAGCTCTGTGAATTTTTTTCTTTGCTTGACAGATGATGATGAAGAAGGGTGAAATTTGGCTTAGTTCTGAAGATCCTGGAAAAATTAATTTGTGTGATCATCAAGGATTTGAAGCTTATGTTTCATTTTCAAAACTAGTGAGTGATTTGAAATCATTTTGAGGTTCATTATGGCCTTTCTTTAGCTCTATGATTTTTGAATGTGGACATCATTATTTTGTTCACTCTTGGGGTGTTGATATTGCATTTGATTTGGCAAAAAAATTTGAGTATGGTGGCCATTATTGTAATGATTTGATCTTTGTTCTTCCTGTTGGTAGTTGTATTTAGAGGAAAAGGGCTTGGCTATAATTTTGTACTTCGTGGAAGTAAGCCCTTTTTCCGGATCATCATTCCTCTATTTTTTGTTATTATTCCAACTCTGGAACCTTGCTTGTTGAGATTTATATCTTTTATTGGCACCATATTTGATTTTGGGCATGTTCAAGAATTTTCTTTTTGAAAGAAATCTGCAAGTTTTACTCCTTGGTAGTTATTTTCAACGTTTTGGTCATTGTCTTTTGTCATATTTTTTTTCCTCCACTGGGTAATTTGATCTTTGCCTTCGACTACTTGACATTGTATTTGTTGAAATTTTAAGAAAACAATATCTAGGTATTGTCGAGATCTAGTTTGTTTTCATGTTATTTGAGGTTCCATTATTGTGCTATTTTATTTAATTTTGATTTGGGAAACCCCCTGTGCTTCTTCAACTGGATCTCTATATTTTTAGCTAGACCTCAAAATACCCATTAATGGGATTTTTTTCCATTGATTATTCTCTGATAAACGTTGCTGGGTAATTTCTTTCGGTGTCTCCATTACAAGGGTAAGATTCTAGGAATTTGAAATTTGAGGCCTAAAATGTTTCTTTGAATGGTCATTGTTGGAACCCTGAAAGCTCCTAAGAATATGAAAAAATATGAAAACCTGACTTGCCACCATGGAAGGTAAAGATAAACCTCCATTTTTCTTGTGTGTATAATTCTGGTTGGCACTATATTGCATGCTATTATTCCTAAATTTGTACTGATTTTCATACTTTTACTAAAACTTGGCCATATTTAGCTTTTCCAGTGATCTGAGTGTTTGCTATCCTTTTTTGTTGTTGGCACGTTTCATTGGATTTATTTGTCTTTTCATTACCTACATTCGAAATATACTTTGTATCTTTGAATTCTTTAATATGGGTGTTTTCTTTAAGTTCCATTTATTTTCCTTTTAGATATGTGGACATATTGTGCTCTATACTTGCATTTTGAAGATTTATAACTGTGATTTGAAAAACTCTATATCATCTGCCATTGTTACCATTTAAAATCTATAGAAGGTAACAATTTTTGATCTATACCTTGTAATTTATGTCATTTCATTGCAAAAGAAAAGATGGAACCAATTTTATGACCCATAAATATACATTTCTTCCATTCTTTACACTTTGTTTCGTTCACTCTATGCGTGAACCTTTAGAAGTTTTATGCTTTGTTGTTATTTGGTCATTCTCTGCAACTATATAGATGTTCCTACCTTTTATTTTGCATACCTAGAGCTCTCTATTCAACTTGATTTACTTGTAAAATACATTATAAACCACATAACTCTGCGTATGATAGTTGCAACTTTATTATTCTTTTACCTATTTCATGTCATATCTCTTAGATGGATACTCATTTCAGATGCATTGTGATCATTGTAAAACTTCATAATATTGTACTTGTTTAAAAAATGTCACAGTCACATTTTAACTGTAATATGTGCATAAATTGAGAGCTGCATTTGCTACTATGTCCTTTCTGAGTTTCAATTTCTTCAAAATTTTCATGAGAACATTAAATTCTTGTGGAAATTCCTTACCTTGAATATTCCTCTTTATAGAGTATTCAGGATCAATGTGATCAATGGTTATTTGTACAATAAGTTTTCTACCATTGACTCTTGAATTTCTGTTCCTGTAGTGAAATATGTAACTCTAATTTAAGATTGATTCATACTATAGTATTTGATTCATGCTCCTCTATAAAATGGTAGCATTGGTGTTCTTTTTTTAAGAATAATTGATGAAGATTTCTACAAGCATGTACTTTGGTGAAGATTGCAAATATTTCACTATCCTTTTAAATGAATTTGCATAACTTATGTAGCAATCCATAATTTTCTACAAGCATGCATCCAAAATCTATCTTGGTCATATGTTACTGGAATTGTATGCTATATATATAATGGGTAAGTGCAGGAAGTTGATGGACAAATATAGGGTCATCCGTGGACGTCATATTACGAAAAACAACATCTCAACTTGCAGGGATTATTAGCTATACACGCACTCTAAATTAGAAAAATTTATATAAATATGAGTCATAGAATTTGGAATCTAGTTTTTAAAATACTAATTTTTTTAAAAAACAGACAAGTTTAGCTATATTAAACACTTAAAATTATATGACTTAGGATTATTTTTGAAAAAAATTATAAGATTGTAGTCCATTTGCCCACATTTTGGATGACCAAATCTTGTTATTTTTTTTTTCTTTTGGTGAAATGTTAGATGTAGTTGTCTACCTTGGGATGGATTTTATTTTGTATTTTTTTTAGCAATATTTTTTTTTTAATGATTTTTTCCGTGAAAGTGGTCTGAAAATATTTAGAAAATGGAGCGCTTTCCGTTTGCCCACCATAACTATATCAAAAAATATCGAAATCAAATATATAATTTTTTTAACGTGTATAGAATTCATCCACGCTTGAGATGGTATAAGTTTTATCATATTTTGATAAGCGAAACAAAAGTTACAGTCTTAAACGTAGACATGAACATTCACAAGAAAAAATATCTTAAAGACCTATTGTAAGTAAAAAATTATAAAATCATATTTATCTTATTCTATTCACTTTAAAAACAATATTTCTATGAAGCTAAGAGTCTCCCCTACGCGATGGCACCATTTTTGTGAAATGTTTTCAGTTTTTTGGCATGGTTCAAGTCTTTGGAAGAGCAGATTTGAAATTTTTTGACCTTTTACACTTCATAATGACCTTTCATAGCTTTGGTTGGGGAAAAACAAAGATTTTCTGAGGCTTAGGTTTGGTAGATAGATCCGCGATCGCAGTTTATAAAGCACGATTTCATTTTGTTAACACAAATAACGAGTGCGCTTTATAAACAACGATCGCAGTTTATAAAGCACGCTCAGGGTTCATAAATCATATTTAAACACATCCCAATGTCTAAATTACAATGTGATTTTTACTCTCTGACCTTACCATACGAATTACTATGAAATTTTGTCTTTTTCTGCACGTTTTTCTTATCACCGGAAGTAAAACATCATGGGAGACAAAAAAACGAAGTCAAAAAAGGAATTCATTAAGTAAAAAAACACCAAACGAATTAGAGGCCAAAAAAATTCAAAATGTTGAGCGAATGCGGAAACTTCATGAATTAAGAAGAGGTTCATCTTAAATCCCAACTATTATAAGCAATGAAGAACTAGGTAATGTTTCTACTGTCAATGTTGAAGTTGAATTAAATACTCATGATGAAGAAGTTTTTACTGTCAATGTTGAAGAAGAATTAAATACTCATGATGTAGCAAATGTTGAAATTGAAGGAGACAATTAAAATGTGAATAAGGAAATTCATGTTGAAACTGTAGACAAGAAAAATTTGACAAAAACACCTCCTAGGATTTTATGTAAGAAACCTAATTTTTTTATTGAAATTGATGAAATTTTTTTGAAACCAATGTCTAACAAACTTTCTGAACAACAAATCAGAAGAAAAGCCACTGAAATTTGGGATAATCATTTTGAAATTTTAAATGATTCCCAAAGATGTCAGTTGTTGGTTAGTTTGATGAAATTGATTAAAATGAGACCTACATTAAACACCTTAGGATTGACAACATCTAATATACGTGGTCAAACCTCTACAATTGTTGAAAACCTTCATGATGCATATCACACTGTTGGTGTCAAGAGACACACTAGGGATAGTAATATTGTGCGTCGTGTACTTTCTATTAGTGTTGTAAGTGAATCAATAAAAAAACAACGTTTTATTATGCAAATAAGTTGAATGTTGCAAGTTAATCGAAAAACTCTAATGAAAGCAATTGAAAGATGTAATATCCTTCAATCATTCAATAATGCCGATTTTTGGGCATTTTTTGTGAGAGCACTGCGTAAGGACAAAAATAATTCTGATGCTATAAGAGAATTTGTTATTAAATTTTGGCATGATAACACTAGAGTTTCACCTAATACAAGAGATGTTATAAAACGGAGAGTTGGTTCTACTAATCGTGAACCACATCCAAAGCATTTCTTAGATATGACTCAAACTCAATTTTTTCGTAAGTTTCAACAAGAGAATTTACAAATTAAAATTAGTCAACGTTTTTTTGAAATGTTGAAACCATTCCATGTGAAAATCAACCACACTCACACCACTTGTTGTTGTAGGAAACATGTTGAATTTGCAATGCATTATGCTAAATTTTTGCGTATTCATTCTAATTTTCATTCTAAAATTGTGTTATCGGAATGTGGTGTTCAAGTTCCATCAATATCTTCCATGGATTTCATTCCTACTATATTTTGTGAAAATAAGTTGGACAATTTTTTTTATAGTCAAGATTGTTTAGATGGAAGTTGTAGTACATGCGGCGGATTACCTAAATTGGAAAGTTACATCCATGAGCAAATTGAAGGTACAATAGGACATAATTTAGTTGAGTTTGATAAATATAAATCAGTTGCATACCAGTTGAAAGATGGAAAAGAGTCTAAACGGTGTGAGATAGTTACAGAACAAATGCCCATTTTCTAATTTTTGAGAAAATTTAAGGATGAAATTTTTTATGAGTATGTGAGGCATACACATAGAGCTTGATGGTTGGAAGAACAATTTAAGCTATGCAAAGACACATTTCCTATTGGTACTATTGTTTCAGTGGTTGATTTTGTAGAGAATTACATATTGCAACCACAAATGGAGGTTCAATCGCAATATTACAACCTAGTACAAGTTGTCATTTTTGTGCATATAACATTTCTACATTCTCCTGATAGTATAGAGAATGATCAAAATTTTATAAGAGAGTACCACTTTTATATCAGTAATGATCATACTCATTCTACTGAATTTGTGCAAGGGTTTTTCCAGTTATTTTATGGAAATTTGTCTGATAGGGACATCCACTTCAAACAACATTATATATGGTCAGATAATTACACATCTTAGTTTAAGAATGCACGAATGTTTTATTGGATGAGTAGAATGCATGTCAAGATGGGTGTGCAACATATTTGGAGTTTCAATGATGCTTGACATGGAAAAGGAGAACATGACGGTGCAGGGGCATGTTTGAAAAGAGCTCTTGCAAGAGAAGAGTTGAAGTACAAAGATGGTACTAAATTAAAAGATGTAAAGAGCATAGTGGAATGGTGTACTGACAACATGGCCTGAGGTTCTCAAAAAAATTCCACAGTTCGCAGATATTTTTGGTTGATAGAGGAAGAACATATTGATAACTACGAGGATTGTATGACACTCACTAGGTCCAGTGATATGCACTCATTTTGTAGCTCAGACACTACTTCGTGGGCTGTATGGAGAAGAAAGTTGACATGCTTTTGTTCATCTTGTATCAAATTTGTCACTGCTGAGTGTGATTCACAAGAATGGGTGGAAGGATGGATTTGTAGGCTTCTAACTCCGCTTCCTAGTTATCAACCTCCACAAGCATTACGACTTGTTTTTGCAGATGAAGTTACAAAATCCAGGGACTTTGACGAAATTTCAATTTTGGTGGGAAAAGGTATTTATGGTTATTTATTTAATTTTTGTATTGATTTATGTCCATTGAAATTTTAATATGTAATTTTAATTTGAGTTGTTCTAGCCAAGTTATTTTTTTGTAGGACATGTGTTTGCAGTACTTGCAACAAAAGACAATGAAGAAGGAACAGAATATTTCTTATGTCGTTGCATCAAGGAAAGAAAGAAGTTGACTTCTCCTATTGTAGATGGAGAAGATATTGAGTATCCTACAGGGTCAGTGGTAGTTACTAGAACTTGTCTTCGACGGTATCCATTAAAAAACTCCTTTGTTTGGGTGTTTGAAGACTTTGAGACATATAGGAAAATACTCTTATATTCACATCTAGTTCTAGTGACAAATATTCAGCTGTATAGATATCGAGGAAGGCCTAATAACAAAATTATTTGGAAGGTTCGATAGTCAGATCATGAAGCAATCTTGTCTGCTATTCAGAGTAGATCCGATCTTGAAGGTTCATTGGAATGAATTTAAGTTTGAATATATTTTATTTTAAATTTGTGTATTTTGTACATATATAGATAGTATATGGTTTTGATTTGAAACTTAAATTTCTTTGACTAACATTTTTATGTTTAGGTTAGTGGTGCCAGAAAAGCTTCCACCTTCACGTGGTTGGCACTGTTAGTAGAGAATTTTAAATTCTCGAAGCTAAGAGAAGCTTTCATTGTTTGAAAAAATTGTAAATTTTGAAAAAGTTGTAAATTTTGAAAATGTTGTAAATTTTGAAAAAGTTGTAAATTTTGAAAATGTTGTAAATTTTGAAAAATTTGTAAATTTTGAAAATGTTGTAAATTTTGAAAAAGTTGTAAATTTTGAAAAATTTGTAAATTTTGAAAAAGTTGTAAATTTTGAAAAAGTTGTAAATTTTGAAAATGACTCCTCCCCAAGTGTTTACAAGACCATACCTACGCGTGTGCAATGAAATGAGAAGGAAAAAACTAAGAGAGGCATTGTAGAGGGTCCCTATGCTAAGGTTTCAGATTAGACGAGGTGTCTCTAGGTGCCACAGAGTCTGAGTAGTCACCCATCGAAGTTGAACAATATTTTGGTCTCAGGGATCTTAAGGGACTACGCCCAAATGAAGTAGCCCAGAAGCAATGACCATTTCACAAAACACTACCTCCTCTAGCGTTCACATGGCCACCTGGATGTGCCAACACATTGGGTTCGGTGCCATGACCCACCGTTTACAAAATATAGCATTTGACAACCAATCACTGGCTCAAACTGCACTATTTCGCACGTTTGCAAACAATAGGGAAACAAGAGCACCAAAATGAGAAGGAAAAAACCAAGAGAGGCTTTTTTATAGGGTCCCTACGCCAAGGTGTTAAGTCAGACGAGCCATCTCTAGGTGCCATGGAGTCTGAGTAGTCACCCGTCGAAGTTGAATGATATTTTCATCTCAGGGCTCTTAAGGGACTACGCGTGAACGAAGTAGCCCAGAAGAAATGACCCTTTCATACACTAAAACACTACCTCCTCTAGCATTCACCTAGCCACTCAGACATGCTGGCGTAGTAGGTTCGGTGCCACGACCCACCGTTTGCAAAATATAGCATTTGACAACCAATCACTGGCTGTAACTGCACTATTTCGTGTGTTTACAAACAATAGGGCAGCGAGAGCAGCGAAATGAGAAGGAAAAAAATGAGAGAGGTTTTTTTAGAGGGTCCTTATGCCAAGGTATCAGATCAGATGATACATCTCTAGGTGCCACGAAGTCTGAGTAGTCACCCATAGAAGTTGAACGATATTTTGGTCTCAGGGCTGTTAAGGGACTACACCCAAATGAAGTAGCCCGAAAGCAACAACCCTTTCACGCATAAAAAAAAAACCTCCTCTAACATTCACCTAGCCACCCAGACATGTTGTTGTAGTCAGTTTGGTGCCATGACCCACCGTTTGCAAAATATAGTGTTTGACAACCAATCACTGGCTCCAACTGCACTATTTCACGTGTCTGCAAACAATAGGGTAGCGAGAGCACCAAAATGAGAAGGAAAAAATTGAGAGATGCTATTGTACAGGGTCCCTACATCGAGGTGTCAGATCAGACGAGGCATCTCTAGGTGCCATAGAATCTGAGTAATCACCCGTCGAAGTTGAACGATATTTTGGTCTCAGGGCTCTTAAGGGACTACGCCCGAACGAAGTAGCCCAGAAGCAATGACCCTTTCATGCACCAAAACACCACCTCCTCTAGCATTCACCTGGCCACCCAAACATGCCAACATAGTTGGTTCGGTGCCATGACTGACCATTTGTAAAATATAGTGTTTAACAACCAATCACTCGCTCCAACTGCACTATTTCATGTGTTTGCAAACAATAGGGCAGTGAGAGCACCGAAATGAGAAGGAAAAAACTGAGAGATAATTTTTAGAGGGTCCCTATATGGAGGTTTCGGATTAGATGAGCCATCTCTAGGTGCCACAGAGTTCGAGTAGTCACCTGTAGAATTTAAACGATATTTTGGTCTCAGGGCTCTTAAGGGACTACACCAAAATGAAGTAGCTCGGAAGCAATGACCCTTTCACGCATGGAAACACCACCTCCTCTAGTGTTCACCTAGCCATCCATACATGTCGGCACAGTCAGTTCAATGCCATGACCCACCGTTTTCCAAATATAGAGTTTGACAACCAATCATTGGCTCCAACTACACTATTTCGCGCGTTTACAAACAATAGGAAAGCGAGAGCACCAAAATGAGAAGGAAAAAACTGAGATGAGCTATTGTAGAGGGTTCCTACGCCGAGGTTTTGGATTATACGAGCCATATCTAGGTGCCACAGAGTTTGAGTAGTCATCCGTCGAAGTTGAACGATATTTTTGTCTCAGGGCTCTTAAGGGACTATGCCCGAATGAAGTAGCCCAGAAGCAACGACCCTTTCATGCACCGAAACACTACCTCCTCTAGCGTTCACCTGGGCACTTGGATGTGCCGGCATAGTTGGTTTGGTACCACGATGTCCTGAGGCATGAGGGAACATGATCTATTTCCTGATATTATCTCTTTGTTTAGATTGTTCTTGGTCATATTTTTGAAAATCAATAGGAATAGAGTTGAGATCAAGAAATAGAAATTCCATTAGGAAAATAATATCCCATTTCCGAGTGAGATGAATAATTTTGATTCTCATTCCTTGGTGAGCTTAATTGTGTTTTCATCTAACTCAGAGAACTTGTATGACATTTTGTCCCATACCATCACCTAGAGGTTTGAAGCTCTAAAAGAAGCCTTTGTGCATTCTTGGCACAAGAATGCATGCGCTTGGTACACCTCTCAGGGAGAATACTAAGAATACTAATAATCCTTCATTAGAGGAGGATTCTTCATGCGATGGGTGGAACCTAAGAATACTAATAGGGGCTTACTGTCAAATTTTTACCAAGTTTCAACTTGGGACATCAGAATGCACCACCACATGAAATCTCTCCCTTTCGTCACTTAAGGCTTGTAACATTCTCCCTAGGTATTCAATTCCTCAGCACCCTGACTTTATTATGTTTCCCCCTCTCATGAATACTTAGCCCCTTCTCATAGTGACCCTTTAAGTCCCTTTGTCACTTAAGGCTCGTAACCCTACCCTGTCATGCCATGTAACCCGGGTTAATCCAGAATGGTCAAGAATGAGTTACAAGGTGAGTTAGCTAGGTTAATGTTAAGAGGTGACTATAAACATACACTTAGCCATTTTTTTAATCTATTTTTAAAATATTTCCTTTTCCTTCATTGTTGCTAGTATATTTAGTTATGCTACTAATTTTTCAAGAAACCCTATTGCAAAAATCACATGTTTGCTCATATCTCCTTCATTTTTGCTCCATTTCCCCTGTAATTTTGCTCGTAACTTCTACTCATGTGAACTCCTTGAAGATGATCTAAAAATATTTTCCATTGGTACCCTAATTTTTTATAGCATCCCATTTTAAATTTCAGAGAAAAAACTTTCCTTTTTAAATCCTTGCAATTTTAGAGATCGAAAACACTTGAAATTTTAAGCAGGAAACCATATGAAAATACCTAATCTAATGAAAAAATTTCATCTCAATCCAAATACAAGAAGACATGATTAAATATTTAAATCAAACATGTACATATCAGAGAACTAATTTAAATGGTTATGAAAACATACATAGAAGGATATCATACATTCAATGAAATCAAATCAAACATATATAGTTCAGATTTATCGTTATGAAAACCAACACACATGGATATATAAGAATCAAACAAAGTGTGCTCCAGATGCATGTCTCTGAAAATATGTATGTATAAGTTCATAATGTATGTGTACATCTCAAACTAAGTGTGTCATAATGTACATATGGGACCACATGCGATCGCAAAAGGCTATATATATATATATATATATATATATATACAATTGACTATGAATCTACTCATGATCACATATGTACATCCAGGTGGACTATGAATCTACTCATGAAACATCTTCCCTCTCTTCACCCTGCTAGAAGTAGCACATCCATGACCTGGGGATGTAGTGGATGGAGATGCCACTACGGATTTCATTCGTGTGGTCCTTGGTGTCTCTAAGCATGCCTACAACCTAACCTAGACATTCATAAAAAACAAGTTTTTAACACCCAAAATTTTAAAATACATTCAAAATTTAGAAACTCTTACAATTTAGTTAAAATGCATGTGAAATCTTACTGCAATGTCCTGATCCCTATCAATTTATTGTTGACGCATCGCAGGGACAACAATAGACTCATGAGGGGTAAGCTACATACAAATAATTAATTTTCAAATTAAATATTTCACATATACATACAAAATTTGATATTGTAGATTTAAGTAATAAGAAATAATGAACCTCCAAAATTTAACAAATTTAAAAAATTATACCTCAGTTAGTGGATCTGCAGATGCTATGGCAGTATCTACAACAGCCTCCACAGTCTGCATATATGGAGGAGTCTCTCTAGGAGTCATAAGCTACACAATAAACATGTACAAATCAATATTAAAATCCACATGACTGTGCACCACATAACAAAGGTCCAAAGCATGTAATCCACGTGAACTTCCAGTAATTAGAAACAAAGTGTAAAGAGATTTACTAACCTACGTAAAAATCATGTGAGGCATGCCAGTAGCCTCAGTTCCCTGAGCAGATGATGACCCACCAAGTTCCTGTGTATAAAAGAGAAAAATATTAATATGTACAACATACACGTGAAACATTATAATAATAATCTAGTGCAATCAAATGAAATTAAAAATGTAAGTTTGTACAACTTGAAACTTACATTTGAAACATGCCCAGCTGTGGTAGCTAGCATGTCGACGCCGGATGTTTCCTTCACCGGCTCCTGCTATTTAAAATAAAATAAAAAATTAGTTTTTTACATGTATGTACATGACATACAATCATATATATATATATATATTAATATCTTAAACATGTGAATTAAACTATTGTATATATATATAATTTAAATTTATTTGAAATTTACCTGTGAAAGACCAATATCAGTGGCACCAGTTCCAAAAACATTCCCCAGCATCTCACATATAGAAAAGAAATCTGGTGAACTAGCAAACGATGTCTCGCCTGCATGCATACAACACCACATGATCCACAGTGGTGTGGTGCACTAGAACTGGCGCCTCCACCAACATCACTAGATGCAATCTGGTCACTATGTTGGGTGAGAGTGTTAGTGAGCTCCCTCAATGCATGCAATGTATCAATCTCCACAGCCTCCTTCACTGTAGGAGGGATAACTGAAGGCAGTGGGGATTTTGGGGCATGGGGGATCCTAGCTTGACCTATGTGTGCACCAGGTCTGCTCTGTGCAGAGCCACCTCCTCGACTAAAAAATTCAGAAAAGTCAAAATAATTTGGGACCTCATTGAGCATGAACTCACAATATAATTTCTTCAAAAAATAAAGAGGAACCTCATTGTTGTTGAGGCACCAATGGATTGGGAACCATTTGTAAGTAACTGTAGGGGGGCATTGGTTCTAGGGTCGGTAAATAATGCAAAAATGAGGTCTTTTCCAAGTTTTTTGTCTTATACGGCCGCATGGGATAGTTTATCCGAATACCACCACCTACAGTCGTTTCTAAAGGTGTTCCATCTATGTATTTGGTTGGTTGCCGACTCGACTTCACCAATCAATGTTTGCAAGGTATTGGCTAAAGTCATGTGGGATGGATTTTTAGCATGATTTTGTCTCATAGTTTGAATTAGGTTCTCAATGACAATTCTATTTTCTTGGATTCTTCCAATGATATTATCTTGTGTTCCTGCTAGCTCTGTGGGGACAAAAGGAACCACATGAGGCAGATCTATGTTTGGTGGAGGGTTTTGAGGAATGTTCAGTCGGTTTTGAGGAATGTTTTGATGATTTTCATGATTTAAAGCTTGCCAACCAACTAATAAAACAAGAAAATTGTATACATAAACAAACATTTTAAAAAACCCATGAAAATGCAAAAAAAAACCTAAAATGTAAAAAAATGATTACAATCGGGGACTTACCTCCTTGTCTTGGTGGCATGGTTGAATCTATCGCTATCCAGAAGTTAGATGAGCAATTTTGAGGTGGTATTCTAAGTGCGAGTGAAAAACGTTTAAGAAAAATTGTGGTTTGAAATGAAAAATGAGGAAAATAAGGAGTCGCGGGACTACTAATTTTTGTCTCAGAGTTCCGTGATCGCGGTTTAAGGTTCAATAATTACCAAACCTAGAATTCAGGAACCGCAATTGCGGTATGTAAACCGTGATTACGGTTCCTTTATTTTGGGTTTTTATGCCCACGAAATTGTCCACCAACTTTGTGTACTTACCCTAATAGTCCAAGCTGAACTGAACTTGCCTCTCAACTTAGGAGTCATTACACCACTCTTTCCTGATTGAATAAGGTGGCAACATTCATGGAAAAACCTTTGATTTCCATAGCTGATATTAATCTATTTTCTTCACTTGGTGATTGTAATTGACCTTTGAAATTTATATCTTGTCATTGATTTCTGTGAAACATATGCTGAGGTGTACCTTATATAGCTTCATCTGTTGATAAATGAACCTCTTAGCTTCTAGATTTTGTATTTGTATCACTAATGGATAATTTTATTAAAAATTTATTCTTCTGAGCATTATTGAGTTGTCACTTGATGGATGAACTCTATACTCTTGAATTTCATGATGAATTTTACAAAACTATACTTTTCTGATAAGTTATTTTCATGTGAATTGGATTCTTAAGTAGCCTTATTTGAGTCTAAATGACTTTGTAATGAAAGATATTTTATTTATTTTGATCTTACCTATATTTTAAATCTTAAAGCTACTTGATGATGCATCTAAGTTGTTTAACCAGATTGTACCTTCATTTGAACTTTGTACTTAAAAACTACAAGTTTTTCCTTATCTTACTTTTTAAAGATGGAAGCATTATGGCTGTGATGTTGGATGGTTTTATGGTAACTTGAAAAAGAATATTTTTTCTACAAGATGAAATTTTGTCTTATATTGAAAATTATTTATTTCTTCTCTCGATTCATGTTGTGGTAAACCTTATAAATCTTCTTTATCATAACTGCTCCAATTAATCTTCATTGATGGCTCATAATATGAAAGTGATAAGTAGATATCCATTTCATTATCCTAAAATCATTGTACTGTCGATTCATTTGTAATTGATTATCTATTTGATTCCTTTTCATATTTGATTTAGATATCTCAAAATTTAAAATGTATAAATGAATCATTTTATGTTGTTCTTGAATATGCTTGATGATTGAGAGAAATCTATACTTGATAGTATAAAATTTTAAAACATGTATTGATCTCTTCTACTGCAACTTGTACCTGCACACTTAAGATAATAGTTACAAAATAATTAGGCTTCTATTCCTCTCTTATGTTCCATATTCTTTCTTTCTCTTTCTTTTGTTGTCATGATTCTGGAAATCATATTTAATACTGTAGGATACTACTTTATCAATTGTGTATCTGTTACTTAGATGTACCTTATGCCTCAGATATGAGGAAATCTATTTACATGTAGTTAGACAATACATGAGTACATATTAAACCCTGATCTCACTATTGATGCATTTTCTTTCAATTTTTAGGTACAATGTAGATGGTGGGTATCACAGATGAAAGATGGAGCTAGAACTAGAAACAAGAGATTAGAAGAAAACCAACGGCAATGATGGGTTTCCACTATACTCTTTTAATTTTAGATTTATGCACATATACTTCTTTCTTCAATAGTCATGAGTTACATCCCATGGATTGTGTGGAAAACATTGAATTTCTTGATGAATAAATGACATTAATTTCTGTAGCTGAGTTGTATACTTCTTTCTACATTCATTTGTTATGATGAATATTAATTGTATAATCGAATAAACAACTCAATCACATAATTAAATGTATTTAAACATGCAGAAATAATGATTTTTTATGTACCTGTAACTTAATAACGAACTCTCCTCAATTCCATGTAATTGCAACTCTGTTTGTTGCTCATGAATTTAACATTTCACCTAAAATATGATTCCCACCTCCATTAAGGAAATGCATTAGTCCTTCGGGGTTTCTATGTTTCTTTGCTGAAGATGAACATGGAATGGCAGTCTACATGAGGTGTTACATTTTGTAACAACACACATAATTGTATATTACATATAGTTAAGTAATTGTTGTAACTGAAAACCATAATAAAAATGTATGAATCCCCCTAGTTAGGTCCATTTCATCAATGTCTTCTATCTGAAAGAAAGTTTCGAGTTGCCCATTTTTGCACAAGTGTAAAAATTTGTCAACATTTATGGTGATCCTGTGGAGAAATCCACCTGTTATTTTGTAGACTAATGCCTTTCTCTTGTCCATTGGGTATGGAGTCAAAGCATATAACTAAAATCTACCTTTTCTTTACAACTGGCCCTTCTGAAAAAAAAATAAAATCTGGGGAAGGATCTAGAAAACCAGATCATGTCCACAAGTGCACTTATTGAATTATAAAACATTGTTATGTGCATGAAATGCACTTATTGAAAGGGAAATCCTACTCTAACCAAACACTGTAGGATTTTCAATAACATTGTTTAAGAAACATACCATTCACATGAATTAGAAGTTCCTCTCCATTCAGCCTTGAAAGTTTAAATGCATTGTGTTCTTTATAAGATGAAGTCATATAAGGACCACTCTAGATTGTATCAAACTTCATGTGGTCTCCTAGCTTTGCACGATCAACATCCCATTCTAACACAATGCCACCCTCATTGAAGAATATGAACTTAGCCTTTTTATCAAATGTTTTCTTGATATGTCTTTGATTCTTTTCCATATACAGATGAGCTTGATCTCTTAGATCTTGCAACTCTATTAATTATACATAACGAACCTGCAATGGTTGATTCTCAAGTAGTTCCATCTGATGCAATAAATCCAATGTGGAAAACTCAACTGAGATAGGCATTGTATGGTGAATTGCGAAATGGTCTTTTAGGAGTATGTTTGTCATCCCAAAGTGGTAAATTTAACATTAGATACCAAGATCTTTTGTTCTCCTTGAGTGTTCTTCTGATGATCCACAAAATATTTTTGTTAGTGCTTTCAAATAATCCATTACCTAATATGGGTAATAATTAGATGAAGTACTTAAATAAATTCCATGTTTGACATCCCAATCTGTTACCTTTGCATGAAAAAACACTCAGGCATTATTTGAATTGATAGTTGTTGGATCACAAAATCTTTAAATTAGACCTTCATAAAATGATAAGATTAAAGTATTTTTAGATTCTTTCAAGGCTACTACTTTCATCCAACATGTAAAATAATCTGTAGTAGTCAAGACCCACTTGTGTCCTCATGACAAAGGTGGATTTATCATGCCAATGAATTCGAGATGCCACTGCATGAATGGTTGATGCACTGAAATAGGCTGCAGGGACAGCAAAGCTAAACGTTCCTTTCCAACAAAGAAAGAACACTTGTTAAAATTTCTAATCCATTCAAAGTAGTCCTTGAATATCTTGGGCCAATAGTAACTAGCTTTTATAATTTTTCAGGCTATAGTACGTGTTAAAAAGTGACCTCTTGTAGGTCCTTCATGAAACTCGGATAATAGTTGTTAAATTCTATCATAATCAATACATCATAACAAAATTTCATTTATATCCATTTTAAACAACACACCATCAATGGAAACATAAGGTACAACTTGAAACCTTAAATATCTTCATTTATTCTTGCCCATACCTTCTGGATAAGTACTGTGCTACAAGTAATTAAGTAAATCAGTCATCCATCTTGATTTGCAAACCTCTGGATTGTGTTTTGGTTGCTGATTTTTAGGATTTAATAAGATTTTTGATTGCTAATATGTGATTTCAGCATGTTGTTCTGAATATTCTGATTCTATAGCCTATTTTTTTCCCATATCAGTAATTACATGTTAACATAAACCTTTTCCTCAAAATATTTTTGCACTAAGGATGTCAACATCATACTCTATAGCCTTTTTAATCTAACTTTCTCTCTTCTTATCTAGTTATTTTTTCAACAAGAACACCTTAACACTTGGGTGAGAGATTAAGACATGTATCTTATTATTGGAAAGCATGTACTTAAATTTCTTTAATCCTCTTACTATGGAAAGTACCTATTTTTCAAGAAAAATGTACCTTATCTCGTAGTCATGTAAGCTTTTCCCAAACAAGGTAATTGGCTTCTCAATATTATCATCATTAACCTAAGTTAATATGGTTAAAATGGTTTCAAATTCTGCAAGCACATACATTGTAAAATCATTATCAATATTTGGATTTTCCAGAGTAGGATCTTGTGAAATAGTTAACTTGATAGATTTGAATCCTCTTCTTCCTTTTCTTGTCCAAGAGAAATTTTTATCTTTCTTTAACATGTTTGTTAATGGGTTGACTAATGCTACAAAATATGGAACAAATCTTCTAACAAAGTTGATTTTCCCAAGAAAACTTTGTAGTGCCTTCCTATGATGAGCCTACGATAGCTGTGCAATTTCTTCAATTCTGAAAGGGTTAATGGCTAAACCTTTTTTGGAATCAGGATGTCCAAGTAATTTACCTTGATGGACTGAAAATATAGACTTTCTGGGATTCAGTGATATTCTAAACTGTCTGCAAAGTTGAAAAGTTTTCTTCAAATGCATAAGATGATCATCAAAATTCTTTAAAAATACAGTAACTTAATATAAATAAACCAATATGCATTTATTTAATAGGATGTAAAAATACATGTCCATTGCACCTTGACACGTTGCACCAGAAGTGGAAAGTCAAAAAGGATTTCTTTTGTAATAATAAGTACCCCACTTTGTAGTAAAAGGTGTTTGGTATCTGTTATGTTCATGGACAAGAATTTGATTGTATCCACTCTAACCATCCAAAAGGGAAAACCTATCTGAACCTGAAACTATTCTTAAAAATTGATCCATATTGGAACATGAATAATGATCTTTTAATGAAGAGTTGTTAAGATCTCTAAAATCCACACATAACTAGATTTATCCATTCTTTTTTAACAGGAACAAGATTTTCTACCCAACTTGAATGTTTTACTAAAAAGATAATAACTGATTCAATAATTTTGGATAACTCATTTCTCATTAATGGCTCAATATTTTGATTTAAAGGCCTTTGTTTTTACATAACTAGCTTGGAATTTGGCTATAACTCTATGGTATGCTAAGCTAAAATGGGATCAAAACATCTCAAATCTTGGTATTTCCAAGCAAAAACATCTCTGAATTCTTTGCATGAATTAATAAATGAATTTTTTTCAGATGAGGAACATACATTTCCGACAAATAATTTCTTTTCATCATCCACTAAAATCTTTTCGTAGTTATCTGCGTAAGTTTAAATCTTACCTTTATCCTTTCTTAACCGATCATCGTAACTAAAAATATCTTTTAGTTTGACTAGTCCTTGGGAAAATTATTTATATTCAATTGAACAATCTGGTAACCATAGAAATTTTGTAGTTTTTCTTGATTTAATAAAGAAAATTCAACTTCTTGCTACAGAAATCTGTAGATTTTCTCATAATCTTTAAAAAGTTGCCAATTTTATTCATTATTAGGTACTGAAGGTCTGATAATCAGCTTTATATGTGGTTGTACTTTATTTGTTTCGATTTTTTTCAGCGCATCAAAGCTAGCATCAACCGATCCAAGTTTTTTTGTATGTTTGTTTTTAGCTCTTGGAACAAATTTCATATTGATAGCATCAAAATCTTCCATTAAGTCGGAAACTCTATGTTTGTAAGATTTCAGTAATGAATTATAACATACATAAATGTTTTTTACTTGATTAATCACTAACTCTGAATCACCAAAAACCTATAACCTATTGATACCTCTTTTTCTTGCCCATTATAAGCCATGAATTAATTCTTTGTATTCAGCTACATTACAAGTACACAAAAAATATAGACCTAACGCTGAAAAATACCTTTATTTTATAGGGGAAGTGAGCATAAAACCTACACCTTGTCCTTTTCTATTCTTGGCTCCATCGAAATGAAGCTTCCATATCCCTTCTGCTGATTTTTCTATTTTGGATAACAAGGGGATTGGTGCATTTTCTTCATGCAAATAATAAACGCTAAAAAAATCCTCTTCTATTTCTTTGAAAGGATCATAAGCATGATCTTATTGAGTTTTTTCATCCATAAACACATTATAAACAACATCTAATGTAGAAACATGTGATGTAACATCAGAATTAGATTGATCTATGGATGCGTAGTTTGTTTCAGCATTTGAAGCATGAGGCTCAATATGGAATCTAGCCATAGGCTCTGAATTAACAAAAACTTTAGTTCCATACCTTGTAGTAAAGAATACAAATGACCAATCTGAAGAAAGATAAACTCCTATCTTTGTTGTTGAAGACACCCTAATTTCGCATCTATCCTAAATCAATTAATTTCCCTACCCCATTCCCCACAAAAATACACTTCAAATTAATCAAATATAATTTGATTAATTATCCATTTCAAATCTAAAAATAAACTAATTCTTACCACATGTCATTATTCTTCATGTTTTTCTACTATTGAATTCAAAATTGAAAATCAAATCCTCACCCACTCTTCATGGTCCCCACTTACCTAAAATCCTCTAATTATGAATTAAAAATCCAAAATCAAATCCTTACCCACATTTTCAAACCATGATTAGTTAAATTACTTTAAGTTAATCGGTTCCCTAGGCTATAAATGCAGTCTTACCCCTCCCCTCAAATACACGGATAATAAGTTTGAATGTCCTGTCTATGTTCTTTCATCCTTTGAGAAAAGAACATCCTTCTACCTCATCCTGAAGCACCCAAAATCCATAATCCTTTTACCCATTTGGTACAAACTAAGTGAATTATTGTTGCAGGAAGGCCTTGCTCCGTCTTAAAGAAAAGAACCTACATATCACGCAATCAGGGCTCAATCCATGTTTCCTAGCCTATTTTGAGGGTTGTTACCGAACATGAAGGAGGAGGTAGTATTGTTAGTATTTTACTTCCTTATTAGTAGCGTATTTTTCCTAGCACACATTCTAGCATGCTAGGTTACTTTTGGTATGTTACAATTGATTTCCCAATTTGTGGTTTTATCCATTATTTTTTTATTATTGTTTGTTATTATCTCCTTTTTTGTGCCTTATGTCCTTTTTTGGTTCATGTTCATGCTATGGGTAGTGTTTTTTTTTTGTGGTGTCTTTTGGTGCATATGTAGGTTATAGTACCAATGAACATACAATGTGTTTCTTGTCTTTCATCTCCTCGGTGCTTGGTGTTTAGTAGAGGGACATCTATCACCTGATCTGGATACATGTGGATCATGACGGAAATATTCAATCCTACGGTCATTACAGAGGTTACATTTCGAATAGTTCTTGGTTATGGTTTTGCTATTCACTCATAATGTACAGAAACAAATGAATTAGCCATTAGCTTATCATCCAACTGTCATGGGAAACCAATCCAGAAAATGAATTTATTTATTTATTTTAGCTAAAATAATTATTTTGTAGGAAATCGATCTTATTTACTAATCGCTTTTTATTTTTCCCTGCATATCTAAATCTTAGTTTATCCAAAGTTTTATTGATTTCCTTCCAAAAAAAATTTAGAAAACAACCAATCGATATTTCTTACAAACACTTTTTTAACTTCTTAGTTTTTAAATACATTTCATTATTTTCTCCAAACCAAAAAATAATACTATCTCAATTAGCAGTTTTTATTTATTTATATCACAATTCTTCCATCTCTATCATTTTTCATTTTAACTGCTACAAACATGTATATTAATTTATTAAATAAAAACAAATTGTAAATATTCTAACCTACCTACCCACAACTCCACACCCCATTATGTTCTACATCCAACTTTTTATCAACCAAAAACTCGTCACCCACCAATCACATCTCCCAGCTCTCCATTCACTTCCTCGTCCTTGTTCAAACCTCTCCTATCTATTCAAATCCTCCCTCCAAGCTCTCTAATTCTTATCCCAATTTCCTAAACGCCCAACACTGACCCCAATCCACACCATATCCCTTACACCTATCACACCTCACCTTCCTCATAGACCCCTCCACCTATTTCCCCATCCAGTATCCTCTTTTTCACGAGTCCATTCTCCCCTCATCAAGCTTCATCCCCCTTCCCTCCCCATATTTCCCCATCCCTTATCCTCTCTACCATGACTCCCTTCTCCCCTCGTCGAGCTTCATCCCCCTTCCCTCACCCTCTTTCTCCATCGACCCACCTTATTTCCTACCCCCTAACCCGACTACCCATGTCCCCAACCATTCATCCATCCCACACAGTTCCTCTCCCCGTTTATCCCTCCTACGCTTCCCACATATCTCCCTCCCCACAATCCCCACATCCCTACTTGTCCCAACCCCAGCTACCTTGGCCATTTCCCTATAAGTCCTCCTCCCTCCATCCTCTCTCCCAAGCCCATACCCATATTATCTGATCTCCAACTACTAATGCTTCCTCCCAAACCTTTATGTCATCATATTCTCACACTCCTTCCTCCCACCTCTGAAATATCTTCCCTGTTCCTACTCCCTATCACCTCAAACCCTACCTACGTCCCATGCCCTTGTCATGATTCCCATAGAACCATCCACCTCAGTCTTCCACAGACCACCCTCCCCATACCATATCCACCCTGAACCCCTACATACCCATCCACTTTCCACTTCCCCTCGCCACTCATCATGATACTCCTCACACACTAATTCATTTGTTCCCTACAACCTCACCATTACACCACTTAGCAGCATGTATTCACAGTTCGTCCACCTTTCACCTGCACTCTTGACATTCATCTTCATTTTATTTATTTATTATTTATTTTTTTAATATTCACGACTCCTTTCATGTCAACAAAACCAACTTCCACTCCACTTCAAATTGACTTTCCCTTCCTCATCTTCCACCTTTTCATCATCTCAATCCATATTTTTTCAATATAAGTCCATATCACGTTCACACTCCCATCAAGTTGCCAATTCAAGTTATTTTATCTTTATCACGATATTCATAACACTCTTATTTAATTAAGTCTTTTATCGATAAACATTTTTCATTGCTTTTGGTAGCTTTGTGCACCATTGTTAAAAAAAATTGACCATTTAATTTTTATGTTTGATGTAGTAATTTCTTGTGCAAAAACTTTACGATAATAAAAAAAATCACTTTTTTGAGATCCATTTTCCCACTTATCGTGCAATATTTATCTCTTTTTCAGTAATTATTTTTCAAGATCATTTGTAATCATGTTTTGTGATTTTTAAGTCCTCATTCACCATCTCCAAATTTTAATTTATCAACATAGTTTGTTTATTTTTTACACTTTGTGCTTATAATTAATTACTTTCAGTAATCATTCTACTAATGTTGTGTGTAGATACAAACTATTCATCATTTTCTTGCAGGACCTTTTTCGAAACTATAGGACCTATTCACACCTCTCTCGCCACACTTATTAGGTCTGCATTCCCCATCATCTTTTGCACACTAGAGGCCACCTAGGCTCCGCAAAACAATTTTTTCTTGCTTTACATTCTAATTTTCCATGACGACACTTTTGGTAACATTTTTAACGCTCTTTTTTCATTGTTTTTCTTTTCTTTGAGAAGATAATCGTTATTACCATTTTGCAATCATGATTAATTGTAATAATTATTAAAAAAATAACAAAATTTATTCCAATTGTATCTACGTATGCTCTTTTCTTGTGCCTTTAAGTGATGTGGAAAATCAGAAACGGTCCTGATTGTTTAGTTTCTTGTTCTAACCTTACAGGATCCATTTCCTTATTATTTTATATTTCTAGCTATTGTCTCAATCAATTTTATTTCGTCACACTATTGATATTTTTTTTATCATTGGTTGTGTATGCTCTTTTTCTGTGCCTTCGAGTGATTTGGAAAATAAAAAACAACCACGATTGTTTTTCTTCCTAACATTTTTTCTACAGGATAATTACTAATTTGTTTTCTGAAGGACCACGTCACTATAATATTGTCAAAAATGAAAAACAAATAAAATATCCTGCAAAACTACAACCATTTAAAAGAAAATTGTTGAAACAATTTTTTTTAGCAAGCTCAAGTATGCAATTATTTTCCACTAGTGATTTATTTCAAGTTGGAAAGAACCTTATGTTTAATCACTTCATCATTTTGTTTTTACACATAGTCGAGGTGGATTTCATCACCACCAAATCTACACCAATGACGTGGACTTGACTACCATGCACTAACACCATTCACATCTGCACTACACTTAGAGACATAGTCTCATCACAGTATTCGGTATTTACCTCACCCCTACTCTTCACTTATAGGTAATGTTGTCGTGTGGTGCATACGATTCATGCCTAAATAGCTATAAAAATGAAGCCAAGGCATCATCCCTATAAATATTCGGGGAGTTATAAGGACATCATACACATTCATCCCCCCATCACCTTCAACATTTTCACATAACCTATTTTAGACGTGGTGATTCACTCCGAAGCAGGTAAGTAAGAATTGGTGAGTCTCCTCCAGTGCTCTAAGGGTTCCTTGTACCAATTTTGTCCCCATATAGAATTAGGTATATCAAGAATAGGGTATATAAGAGGAATCATATTTTGGAGTGATAAGAGCATGCATCCATCATTCCATGGCATACTTGTATGATTGCATGAAACAATGATCATTCCTAAAGAATTTACCTCCTGAGCCAAAACAATTTGATACACGTGACTGCTTGGTGATTGTGAACAAAATAGTTTAGCATTATTTTTTATCATAAAACTTGGCTGATATTAATGTGTTTAATGTAAAGTTTGAACCCTAGTTGTGTTCCATAAAAAATAATTTCTCGACCAATTCAATACCAAGAAAAAATGTCTAAGCAATCCAACAACAAAAACCAAAACATCGCACCAATTTCATTAGTTTGCTTCAGCTAATCCTCCATAGTGTTTTTTCAAGCTATATCAAATTGACATTGGGTGAATTGTGTAAGTTCACTCATTATTTCATCAAATGTCGAGTTTATCAAAATTACATCCAACAAAAATCCCTTCAGAGCTTTTTTAAGCCAAACCAATCAACATACTCATCATATATTGATTGAGCTATATCCTACTTGTATCGAGTACATTGTTTGAGTGTACTCCTTATATTGCCACCTATTATGCTTATTTAAGCCAAATCTAAACCATTTTCCTTATAGATTGTTTGAGTTATCACATATTTATCTTGAGTATCTTGATTAAGCTTACTCCCTATATCCTTACTTGTTAAAAATCAATTGATCCAAAACAAAGATCACACTCAATAGGTTGAGTTCTTCATCACACCTTTCTTCATTCTCGATCTCTTTCAAACATGATGAAGTCATGAAAAACATCACGCAATGACCTATTAGAACAAATTAATAAAATGACAACACAAATCTCTCATATGGCTACCCAAATTAGTGAATGATCACCCAAAAAGCTAATCACACAACCTAACAAAGACATCACTTCACGTAAAGTCCAACATTAGTTTACCCCAATTGGATAAAGTATCTCAAGTGTTTTTCATCAACTAAAAGAGTCTAAACTAATAAGATATTCAATTACGAAACCCTTTTCCGAAGGGGAATTTAAGCCATGTTGGTAAAAAACTAACACATGCTGTGACTTTCATCACATTGATGGTCATCACACATATAAATGTGTGAAATTTAGGAATTACTTGCAAGACTTAATTGATGATGATATCATCTCTATAGAACTTGATGACAACACTCTTACAACCAACGACACATCCAATACCACAAATTTCAATGAAGAGTTGACTAATTTTGAAAATTCTATACATACCAAAATTCCACAAGATTACGATGACAAAATTCAAGACTCTATAATTCCCAACTAATCCATATATATGCTTCAAATTTTCTTCCATTAATTCAAACATACATTGAACTTGTTTTGGACAACAACATTCTTCCAACATCTACTGAGCACTTGAACTTATTTCAAGACTCTCTTTCAACCCAAACATACATTAAACCTATTTTGGGTGACAACATTCTTCCAACATCTACTGAGAGCTTGAACCTATTTCAAGAATCTCTTTAAACCCAAACATACATTGAACATATTTTGGGCAATAACATTATTCCGACATCTACTGAGCACTTGAACTTATTTAAAGAATCTCTTTCAACCTAAACATACATTGAACCTGTTTTTGGAAACAACATTCTTCCAACATCTACTGAGCACTTGAACTTATTTCAAGACTCTCTTTCAACCCAAGCATACATTGAACCTATTTTGGGTGACAACATTCTTCTAACATCTACTAAGTACTTGAACCTATTTCAAGAATCTCTTTAAACCCAAACATACATTGAACCTATTTTGGGCAATAACATTCTTCCAAAATCTACTGAGCACTTGAACTTATTTAAAGATTCTCTTTTAACCCAAACATACATTGAACTTGTTTTGAGAAACAACATTCTTCCAACATCTACTGAGCACTTGAACTTATTTCAAGACTCTCTTTCAACCCAAACATACATTGAACTTGTTTTGGGGGACAAAATTCTTCCAACATCTACTAAGAAATTGAACTTATTTCAAGACTCTCTTTCAACCCAAACATACATTGAACCTGTTTTGAGTGACAAAATTCTTCCAACATCAACTGAGCACTTGAACTTATTTCAAGACTCTCTTTTAACCCAAACATACATTAAACCTGTTTTGGGTGACAAAATTCTTCCAACATCTACTGCGCACATGAACTTATTTCAAGACTCTCTTTCAATCCAAACATACATTGAACTTGTTTTTGGTGACAACATTCTTCCAACATATACTGAGAAGTTGAACTTATTTTAAGACTCTTTTTTAACCCAAACATATATTGAACCTGTTTTGGAAAACAACATTCTTCCAACATCTTTTGAGAACTTGAACTTATTTCAAACTCTCTTTCAACCCAAACATACATTGAACCTATTTTGGGCAACAATATTCTTCCAATGTCTAATGCAATCTTGACCTCGCTTCAAGAATCCCTTTCAACCTATGATATTACTGAAGGTTCCATCAACAAGTACGATTAATATTGATTCTATTATTCCAATATTTTCTCTTATGCCTAACATCTCTAGCCTTGTTTTCGAAATAGAACCACATCAACTTTGGACACTTGCGAAAATGCAACATGTCATTTCCATTATGCTTTCAACGATCGATATTGCAAAAATTTCAGCACTAATGATTCTCACTTGTCAAGAATTCTACATGTATACATTCTATGAGGTATGTATACCCAGGAATATCTTGATACAACATTTTCCATATTTAATTATGAATCTATCCTCAAATCAATTAATTAATGGACAAACAAAAGCAACAAACCAAATAATACAAACTATCATGGAAAATATTTTCAAACACAGATGGGGGATATTGGCATACTCAAATTTACCCCGCTCTTTTTGCTTACCGTACATCTTACCACACACCTATCAGAGTCACCCCATTTTCCCTCGTTTATGGTTGTGAAGCCATTTTACCTATTAAGATAGAAATCCCATCCTTGAGAATCTCCCTTAAATATGTAATTAATGAGGATGAATATCGATAGTCACGGATTCAAGAACTTGAGCTTCTCGATGAAAAATGACTTAATGCCGTCAATCATCTTCAAGTATATTAAAACTAACAGCAACGCAGTTATCATAAAAAGGTAAGACCTAGAGAATTAGAAATTGGCGACCTCGTTTTAAAGGAAAATCAAAAGAATACCACTAAAGAGTGAGAAAAATAGGGAAAATTTGAGCCTAATTGGTTCAGAACCTATGTAATTACAACCAAATTTGGCTTTCGAGCCTATACGTTGGCCATTGACACAAGACAAGTCCTTGACGAACCCATGAATGCAGTCCATTCAAAGAAATTCTTTTCTTGAAAGCACTCTCTATTCTGGGTGACAACCACTTGTACATTGTTCCTTTTGTCTTACTAATCTCTGAATCATTTACAATTATTCATTTCCATTAGAAGATATTCTCATTATCAAAATCACATCTTCATCTGTAACATCATGAGACAAGTGCTACTACAGATCTTATTAAGTTTTTGAGCATCATAATTCTTATAATATCTCCCATTTTCATTCATTTTCACCTATGGTCATACCTAAAAGCTTATTGATGGTAATAAATTCCCTTCAAATACATTCTCTCTTTCATAACAAAGCTCTAAACATTTTTACCCAGTTCGTTTGATCGTCCATCTTAGTATTCAGTGTTGAACCCTCACGTCCTACTAGTTGTGTGGGGATAAGATTGGGGGTAAGCATTCCTTCCCAAATACAAAGCACTATTGTAAAATTCCATCAATTCAATAAATTATAAATAATTCATTATCACATATTTCATCCTTCATAGTCTTTTGTGTTGAGCCCACACTTCTTACTTGTAGTGTGAGAGTAGGAATGGAGGAAGGTGCGCTTACTCATCTACATATTGTCTTCAGTGATAAACCCTTACCTCTTATAGGTGGCATGGGGAAACACGTAGAGGGTCATTCTCATAAAAGCATAAAAATATTGTAAAAAACATTCAAAAAAATAAAAAAATGTTCAAAATAAAAAAATAAAAAAACAAGACAAAAAGGGAATTCACTCGCCTGTGTTTTGCCTTCGGTGATGAGACCTTGCTTCTCACTAGTATCATGGGGCAAGGCATAGGGAGTCATTTAAAAAATACAAAATCTTATAGTGCTTGTAATTATAGAATCCCCAAAGAAGTAATTTTGATACCTTAGTGAAGAGAGAACTATCTCTTCACCTCATATCTTTCCAATCAGAAGGCCACATAACTCTCTAAGTCTAGCACGTGACTCATAGAGTGAAATCCATTTTTGAAACTAGTTCAGAAACATTAAGAAGAATTGAGTCATAATTTCCCAAAGGGATTTTTGTTAGCATTTGTCTCTATATTCATTGTATACCTCTTGTTTCCTTCTTAATTCTTGGTGATGAACCCTCACATCTTACTAGTTATGTGGAGTCAAGAATGGATCTGGACTTCTTTTCATCATATCATCACCAGCATATCCTGCCAATGGAATGAGAATTTTTGTTATTTTGAGCATGAGTTACCATGAGGAACACGGTACATGTGGACAATATCTTAGTTTATCACCTCTCAAAATAAGTCTGCACTCTAGTCCATAAATTGCCAATAATAGTGTAAAAAACAAAAAATATAAAAGCATTAGAAATAATCAACCAAAATTCAAAAAAAACCAAAAAACATTGGAAAATTTTTAGAAAAAAAAACTCCAAACAAAATAAAATAAAATAAAATAATATATATATCTATTAATTAAAAATAAAAATATTGTAAACTGCACAAAATCATGAAAACTCTAAAATAATCAATACAATTCATATTTTGAATTATTATCCCCAATGAATGATCCAATCACCTTATGACTACCAAATTCAAACCACTTCTCCTCACGTGAATCCTCGGTTGGGGTAAATCTAGCTCTCATTGTTACTTTGTTTAAGGACAATGACCCAATACTTTTTTATGTCTTTATACCCCTTCTTAGGGGCACATCCAATTAATTCTCATTTTGGAACACGTTAGGGACATGTTTATTGGTTCTTGTATTGAATTATTAGTTACAAATTATTAATTTTTATCTTGTATCTTGATATATTACAGGGGGAATCTTTATTATATATATCTGGGTGTTATCTTTAATATATTTATGTTATCTGATTGCATATCATACTGGGACATCATAATTTCTAGATGGCCTCTTTCTATGCTCTCTTTTTCTTGTATATTATATTAGGACATCAAACCTTTTTGTTGGCACCTGTCTATGCTATCATGCATATTACAGTCTAGTCATCCTGATCTTTTATATCACGATGCATCATGTTATTTTCTATATTAAAATTAAGATGCTTTTCGTCACATGAGTATCTTCCCGCATGATCAACATCTTACTTTACACCCCCTCCATTCACCCATACTAATACATTCCCTAGTGTGGGAATCCTACTGGAAGATATTTCTCAAGTAGCATTCACTATCAAGAAGCTCCTCCTCCCCTACCATGATCACCATGTATTTGATCCATTCATCCTCGCTCCTCATTTTTACTCCTCCACCACTTATCCCATTATTACCCTTCTCACCATTCCATTCCCCTCTCACCCATTTGTATTCTTTCCTTTCACTCTTTTGCTTCCCAGTTGACAATATTACTTAATAACCCCTTCTATATGGGATCCTCGGTGGAGGTTTACCCTTTCCCTACTATTTTTCCACTGTAGAAGCTTCTCCACCACCTCCCCTCTCATCAAACAACAATCACCACCACACACATCTTCCCATTCCACCTCTTCTGCTTCTCATTCTTACACCATTACTCTCACCATGCAGGAATCAAAATTAAGGATTCCCCTCAAACTCTCCGCCCTCCACTAGATATATTCCTTCATTCATTCATGTTACACTCCTTTGTTTCCTTTCTTGTTATCACCTCCTCTCATCTGATATTCCACCTGAGCATACATGACTCACTCTTTTCTCATCCTTCCTTGAATATGTCTTCTACCTAGTCATCCTATTTACATGCTCTTATAGTATGTAAAATTTACTTGAGGGTTCCCCTTCAGTCCATTTTTTCATACCTTATTCCCACCAACTCTATCATCATTATTCTTCTTCTTTAGCTTGGCGATCTTACTTAATTATTTCAGATGCATGGAAATCTTACTTAAGAATTCCTCTTAAGGTTGACCTGCCATATGGCCTTCGCCCATCCCATCATATTTCCCCCTTCTTATTTATCCTGCCTCTCGTCGTGATCATCTTATTCAACCAAAATTTCCACCCCTATAATGAATACAATTTTTTCTTTCTCCTTTCATATCATCCTTGTCAGTTTGTCGGTCTTACGAAACCACTCTGACAACATGATGATCTTACTTAAGAGTCTCTCCTAAGCATGACATATCATCTTGCACTTGCCCATCACTCTACATTCTCACCATCCATATTTTCTCTTCATTCTCCATCATCACATATTTTTCCACCGCTATCACCATCCTCCGCTTAGCAATATTACTTAACTAGTCACACAGCATGGTGATCTCACTTAAGAATCCCTCTTAAGGATGATCTGTCTTCTTTCCTTTCCCCATCATACACATCCTTCACCCTTCAATCCTCTCAAACATCACATCATCTCACCTCCTCTTCCATCCTCTCAAACATCACTTCTCGCTTTCCCACTTGTCATATCCAATGTCGCTTGCGTGGCAATCTTACTTAACCACTTCCGTAGCATGGAAGTCTTACATCAGGGTCCTCCCTATGCTAAACTCATCATTTTGAAATTTTTCCTTGCCTCATTATTCGCTCTCTTTTTTTATCGCTTCTTCCACCTGGTCTCTCCTACTAACCACATTTTCCTCCTACCATTATCCTTTCTCCACCTATCATATCAAAACATACGTCTAATATCTTCCACCTATAATCACGTTATTTTCCCCCATTTTTCCCTTCTTGATCCATCATCCTTCATATTGTTTCTTCCCATTCTTTTCATGTCTTATTTCTTCATCCTCACCTATATTTCACCTAGTCCTAACTCATCCCTCACATTTTTTTACTCTTTCCTTTTCATCTTCTCAAATTCTCCCAAATCTCTACCCACACACTTATTCACCATTTTTGTTAACATACCTCTATCATTCTTTCATCATCATATTCTATTCCCGCACTAATAATTGTTAGTGGAATTTCCCTAAAACTCATCAATCCTCATTCCACACAACCTCATTCACTCCCTTGGACCTTCTAGAGTTTCCCTTCATTCCTTCCTTCCTCTAGGCCCACCACTCATCCTTCCCCACCACTTATTGTTAGTGGACTTTCACTAATGTCCCCTCATTGGCATTTCCTCTTCTAACCCCCATTCTCTTTTCTCTCCTATTCTTTTCCCCCACTCCCACCCTTTCTCGTCTCTTCTTCCCTACTTATCCATTTTACTTTCACCCTCTTCAATATCTTTACTGTCTTCATCATACATCCTTTTCTATTTTCTCATAATCCTAGTATGTTCATTTCATGCATCTCTGCATCTTTTCCAATCAATTTCATTCATCCCCTCTTGTTTCTCTTTATATTCCTCATAATGTTCACTTTATACTTATTATCCCCATTCTGTATTCCCTTCCTTATACATAATTTTCTCTATTATCCTCTTCTCTCTCCCACCCCTTGTCTTACTTCACTTCCCCTATATTTTCTTCTTCCCCTTTTTACATCACGATTCCTCCTTACTTCCCCATCAATAAACTGGATCTTTAGCATGTCTCAGCTTTTTTTTCATCCCACCCTCCACATGCATCTCCATATAGTTTGTTCCATATTCTTTGCCTTGGTCTTCCTCGTGAAGACCCAGTTACTTCACTCTTCTCCCTGTATTCACTCTATCCTCATTTCCACTCCCATAATTTTCATGTTTATTCTAACCAACCCTCCTTTTCTCTACCACCCCTACCTTTTCATTAATTCTGTACATGTGTCTCTTATTTTATCTACACTTTTTTCACACTTTCCTGGCCCCTCACAGTTTCTTTTTTTCTCCGTTCCACTTCTTCTTTCATCCTCTTTCAAATTTTCATCAATTTTACCCCCTACTCCCACCTCATCTTCTCCTTCTTATTTATCTTTCCCCATTTCTTTCTTTTCTGAGATCTATCATTTATTTCACTTTCATGCATCCCTCTTTATTATCTCTTTTGCTTCCTTCAATTGTAACATTTCTCTATTTCATAACTTCACCCTCTACTCTGTCATTTTCCTGTCTTCTCCTTATTTTTCTTTCATCATTCCCTTCTTCCCCTATCATCCATCTCTCTTATTCTCTTCTACCTCTTTCATTCATTTTTTTCCCCTCCCCTATCTCCATAACCCTTCACGTTTCTTAATATTCCCATAATAAACCCTCAATTCTATCCATTCCCTTTTTTCTTTCCAATTGTGTCTTCCCACACACCCTCACACCTAACATTCAAGGCCGATTGAATCATTTATCCATTTGCATCATGCAGTCATTTCAGTCTCTTCCAATCCATTATCGTTCTCTTCTCCACAGAATTCATCTCTCCTCTTTTCGGGAGCTCTTTCACCACTTCCATTCTCGGAATCCCTCTCGAGGGGGCATCATCACATCTATCCATAATCAAATCTTCTCATGAAATTTTTGTCTTATAGGATACCATCGCATCTGTCACTCACCACCTTCAATTTTCTTCAACAAACATTCACTCTACTTTTTTCTTAAGAAAAGTAGATTGAATTCTTCCCCATATCATCTACTTTCTCTGAAAGGACATTACTTTCATAGTACCCTTCCAAAGAGGTGAAAATGTAGACACCCTAATTTCACATATGTCCTTAATCAGTTAATTACCCTACCTCATTTCACACAAATATACACTTTGAATTAATCAAATATAATTTGATTAATTATCCATTTCAAATCTAAAAATAACCTAATCCTTACCACATGTCATTAATCTCCATGTTTTTCAACTATTGAATTAAAAATTCAAAATCAAATCCTTACCCACTCTTTGTGGTCCCTACTCACCTAAAATCCTCCACTTATGAATTAAAAATCCAAAATAAAATCCTCACCCATTCTTCGTGGTCCCCACTCATCTAATCTTTCCCACATTTTCAAACCATTATTACTTAAATTACTTTAAGTTAATCACTTATACAGGCTATAAATACAGTCTTACCCCTCCCCTCTAACACACACGGGATAAGCTTGAATGCTCTGTCTAAGTTCTTGCATCCTTTGAGCAAAGAACATCCTTTTCCCTCATCCTAATGCCCAAATAGCCTCATCTTAAAGCACCCCAAATCCATAATCCTTTTACCCATTTGGTGAAAAGTAAGTGGATCGTTGTTGCATGAAGGCCTTGCTCCATCTTGAAGAAAAGTACCTACATATCATGCAATCCAGACTCAATCCATGTTTCCTAGCCCATTCTGAGGTTTTCTACAAAATGCGAAAGAGGAGGTATTATTGTTAGTATTTTACTTCCTTGCTAGTAGTGTATTTTTCCTAGCTTACAGTTGTAAAATATCTTGACAAACATAAGAAAAATTAGGGAGGTAAATCTACAACAGTAACATCATATAAGATAGTAAAATTTGGACAAGCATGTAAAGTTACCTCCAAATTTATAATGATGCGAATTGTGTTAGTTGTTATTCTATCTAGCTGCAACACACTTTTCTCTATAGGTTCATACTACAGGCTTCAATTTTTTACAATTTCTTTAGGCATTATTGTGTTGCTTGTACCATTGTCAACCATGCAATTATGAACCAAATAATCTTTAATAATAAAATATAGATAAAAGGGTGGTGGTTTCTTGATATCATGAGTATTTAATTTTTTTTTAAGAATCCACTTAACCTCCTTAATACAATATTGCTCCATTGTACCAAGAACTATGTCTTCTATGTGAGTTTCCTTTCTTGATGGTTTCGAAGAAATCTGCAACTTAGCAGGCTCATGAGCTTGTAACTCTTACTGTCTTAGAATACTAGAGGCATCCCATAATGAAATATTAATATTATGATTTTTAATTACCTCAATAATATTAAAAGAAGCAATAGTCTTCAAAACAAATTCTATAGTTTTAGCTTAAGATTTAACAAAAACTGACTCTGCTTCAACAACTTTTTAAATCTGAGGTATGAATAATCTTCTTGGATCAGGCTACAATTATTTTTACTTCTCTTTATAAGATGAATTGCTTGCTGGTTTTGAAGGAAAAACATAATTGTTTGCTATTTTTTGACCTGTACTTGTTGTTTTATTAGTGAGTACGCAAAACAAGTCTATTTTGTTATTTTTCTTTATCCCAAGCCTTTTCTTGGAACCTAGTTATGACTAGGATAAAACTTCCCCTCCAAATCTGACTAGATTATGTTCTAGTGGTTTCTGACTATAATTATCTTGTTGCCCACCATCCATTTAAGGCATAAATGATGCTTTAGAATAAGGTTATGCAACAAGGCTTATATTCAGGAATGCATTTGGACAATTGGCTATTGAATGAGACTGATTACAAGGTGGACACCATTCTTCTAAAACCATATTAACTAGAACAAGAGTGCTAGATGAATTAAGAGCATTTTGATCAAATTGTCTTGGCTGATATGGATGTCTATAGTTCTAATTTTGCTGGTAAGGCTTCCTATTCTGCAAATTTTGCTAATAAGAAGCTTTGTAAGGCCTGCTAAGCTGAGCTAATTTTTTCTCAATTGATGTTAATTTATTCCCCATAGTCTGTAAAGACTTAAATACATCATCTAATGGAGATATAACAACAAGCTCTAAAATAGTAATAAGTTCTAAATCTTCTACAAGAGGCATTGAAGGATTTGGTATTAATTTTCCATCTTGAATAAGGTTGTTTTCATCCCTAATGGCAATATCGTATGTTATTGGGAGAGTCTCTCCTCCCATAGGTTGAATCATGGCTGAAATATCACTATTTAAAGCTTTGAGATGATATAGAAATGCATGATTAGCTTGAGGCTTAACACTGGCTGGAATGCTTTCCCAAGTTATAGAAAATATGATGTTAAAACTAGCCTTAAATTCATGAGGAGCTCTTTTGATTGTGGATAGTTGTTCTATTGGAGATAGATGATCTGAATGGTCTTGAAATTGCTTAAGTAACTTCTCTCCTAACTCATCCCAAGTTGTTATGCTCCCTATCTCTAAGGTTTTGTATCATTACAAATCGTTTTCTTTAAATGATGTAGCTAAAAGTCTTAAGGCTACATCTTCATGAGTTATATTATGGACAACAAAAAGTGATGTAAAATCTTTAATCTATTATGTGGGGGTAGTCTGATTTTCACCAGTGGATGATGGTAAACATTTTAGGGAAGAAGCGAGTACATCATGGTAAACTGGAATTACTAAATGACTGCCATTAGGAAAGGTCACAAAATTTCTAGGTGGTTGCATAGTCATTGGAATAACAGGGATTTGAACAATAAGATAAATATGAGCTGAAGGAAGATTAGGAGGAGGGTTGCCAAAACTAGGAGTATTATAAGGTAAGATATTTCCAAATCTTCGTCTTCTTGTAGAATTCATAGGTAAATAAATAAAATCAGTAAGAATTCCTCTTACCGATGATCTTATAGTCACATTAGGCATGGAACATGCTGCAAAACTAGTCTGAAATCAATCTTATGGAGTTGTAAAATAAATATTTTGATCTTTAGAATAAATTGGTACAACTTGCTTCTCCAAAAGTGGCTTTCTTTCATTATAAATATGGTGTAAATTACTATAATCTATTGTAATCCATTACATATCTGATATGTGTCCCACCGGGCGTGCCAAAAATTGTTATCTCTCGAAAGTGACCCTAGTTGAGAGATGACAGCAAGGGTTCAAATATTACTTTGATCTCTCACTTTCATAGATACAATGGAAACACCTCAGGTCTATGGGTATACCTATTTTTGAGACGAGTCTATGGTATCAAGGTCGGTTCCTTACTAGTGTATCCTAAACTAATTTTTTGGGATTTTGAGGGTAAAAAGATGATTGTAATTGAAATTTGAAAAGTGTAATACACCAAACTTGTTGAGGGATTTGACTGAATATATGGACAATAAAATTGAGAGTCAATTTCGGATGCACGAACCAATGGTTTTTTAGCATAATATTAAGGAAAAACACTTATGTTGAGGGATAAATCACAATGACACAACAAGATATTTCAATAATTTAAATCATGTAATAATACTATATTTTAAATTTTACAAAGGAGCGATAGAGGGACAGTTAGCATTGTTTCTGTTGTACTGGCTGCAAAATGTCTACTTTCTCATCCAAACCTGATTACAAAGGGGATGAACACTGACTTGAATCAGACAGTTGTTAAGTGGCAAACATAGTCTGCTTCCACGATGGGATCCACACCTTTAGCTTGGAATAAGATTCTTCAACACCAAAACCCTCTGATTAAGAATGTGGGTCTGTAATCTCTTGTAAAGGTGTAATTCACGTGGGAGAAGGATAAATAAGGTGTGACCTCCCTTATTGTGCCAGATGGTTGTCTGCATCAGGCTTTAGACAAAGTGAATATTTCCCTTGTTGGTAATTTTCTGAGATCTAGACCTAATATTGATGTCATTAGAAAATGGGCCATTAAAAAGTGGCAACCAAAAGGGGATCTGAGCATTACCATTATGTCACGGGATTTTTTCTAGCTAAATTTAATCAGCAAATTGATTTGGAATCGGTGCTTCCAAGAGGCCCATGGTTTTTGGACAATATGGGTATTTTTCTAAAACGGTGGTATCCTGGGTTAGATCCTAATACTAAGAATATACACACCATACCAGTTTGGTGTAGGTTCTCAGGACTACCCCTGTAATTTTGGGATGATGAGATTTTGTTAAATGTTGCTAAATCTCTTGGATTTCCGATTAGGCTTTATGGACCTATGAGGAACAGATCTAGACTATCTTTTGCTAGATTATGTATTTCTTCTGAAATGGATCAGGAGTTATCGGAACATATCATTTTGCAATCTAAGTATGGAATTCGGCATCAAAATATTGAATACAAAACCTTTCATTTGAGATGTAAGAAATTTCATCGAATAGGACATTTCACTAGTAGGTGTCCTAACAAAGAGATCTCTCAAGAGGAAAAAAAGGGAAAAAATGATAAGCCTGATGAAGACTTAGATAAGATATAGGAAGATAGGTTGGAAAATAAGGATACTGGAAAAAATAAATAACAATGAAAAAGGGAAGGGATAACCCTTAACCAACAAGAGCTAAGATTTAAGAAAGGAAAAAAGGGGTTTAGAAGCCTAATCAGGAAACCTCTGGTTTGTAGGAAGCTCTGACGTCCAAAAACTCCAGCGACGGGATCATCAGAAGCACCCCCAAGCTCAAAATAATATTTAGATATACAGACTCCAATAAAGGTGGTTTTGTAGGTTGAAGAGAAAATTAGGACAGTTTAAGTGAATCTTCTATCTAAGGATTTAGCTCAGACTGGACTTTTGGATAAGAATGAGGACACTAGTGCTATGTCAAGGAAAAAATTAATTGAGAAATTTCATCCTAATCCATTGTTCATTATTTTGGAAGATCTGAATGAGGAAAAAGAAAATGCAGAATCAGAAGCCTCATTGAAGAAAAAATCTTCGCTGATTAAAAACTTTTCACGTACAAGTAAGAACCCCCTATCTAGTAACAAATCAGAAACTTTACAACCTATTAATGACAATACATTAGGGAGAGAAAGACGAGGGGGATGTAGCGCCACTCAGATAAAATATGCTCTTTGATGGAGATTCAGAGCTAAACAATGGTTTTTTAGAGGTTAACTCTAAGAAAAAGAAAAGAATGGGATTTGAGAAGATCCCATATTCACTCTATAATGAAAAAAAAAATGATAACTGGGGAGCTTCAACATCCAGAACTACTAGATCATCTGCTAGAAGAATAGTAAATTTTGGTTCAAGAAGTTCTAAAAGAGGAAGATCCTCAAAGAAGACACTCAGAACTAAGAGAATAGAGGAAGATATTGCAGATGGAACTCAAAGCCAATTGATCTATCAGACAATTTCAACACCTATATCATTTAGATGAATATCTTCTCCTAGAATATCAGAGGTTTGAATGGGAACTCTAAACAAAGAATAAAGAGTTAAGAGTTTCTAGTAGACCTAGCATTATGCTTCTACAAGAAACCAAGATGAACTATAAGGTACTTGAAAATTGTAAAAAGAATTTCAAGGAAAATTCAGACATGACTGTTATGGATTCTAAGGGAGCTTCAGGAGGCCTAGCTACTTTTTGGGATAACAATAATTATACTGGTATGATTCTCTATAAAACTAGTAACCATCTTATTGTTAAATTCCATGTTATTGAAAATAATTGTACTTGGATCCTTTCTAATATCTATGTGCCTAATACGGTTATTGGGAGAAGGAAACTCTGGAATGATCTAAAGACTTTCAGAATTTAGCATAGTAGTGATAATTTTCTTACTATGGGAGACTTCAACTCTCCTTTAAATCCAGGGGAAAAACAAGGGTGAAACTCTATTTTTTCCACTGGAATGGATGAATTGGTTGATTTCGTTGTTGATTTAAATCTCATGGATGTGGATCTTCATGGAAATCAGTTTACCTAGACAAACAGAAGGTTAGATAGGGATATGATTCAGGTCAGAGTGGATAGAGCTCTTATCTCTTCTAGTTGGATATTACACCAATACATTTCATCTCACTTCTCTGCCCAGAATCAGTTTCGATCACAATCCAATATCTTTAAATTTTTTCAATTGGGCTAAGCCCACTAGGAGCTCCTTCAAATTCGAAAAGATGTGGATGGAACATGATGACATATTTGATAAGATTAAGGAATGGTGGAATTGGGATGGTGGGGGAACTGCTGAATTTAGACTAATTCAAAAGTTTAAAAATGTCAAAAAGTAGGTTAAAATTTGGAATAAAGAAGTCTTTGGGATTTTTTTGGTGAAAAAAAAGGAATTAAAACATAAACCCCAGGATTTGGAAATCAAAATAAATTCAAAGGGGAGATCTTTGGAGGATCAATCAGCAGAAAAAAATATTCTCTCAGAGCTACACATAGTTTATAGTAGGGAAGAATCCTTATGGATACTTAAGTCTAGGGCAATCTGTCTGAAAGCGGGTGACAGACATACGGAATTCTTCCATATGACCACGTTGAAGCATAGAGCCTGTAATAGGATTGCAAAAGTTTCTAAAGGAAATGACATCATCATAAAATATCCGTAGATCATCAAGGATGAAGCTCTCAAATTCTATGAAAATTTTCTTAATGAGAAGAGTGTTACTAATGATGTGGCTGCCTCTTTTCTGTTAGAGGCTATTCCACAAGAAAAACTTGAGGAACAAATATTTAAAGAAATTACTAAATCTGTCACTTTAGAGGAGCTTCAAAATTATTTTTTTACTCTTGAAGGGGATAAGGCTCCGGGACCTTAGTTTCTCTGTCAATTTCTTTCAGAAGTTTTGGGAAATTTGTTCAGATGACCTCCTTAGAGCAGTAAATGAATTCTTTAGAACTGGTGATTTATTGAAAGAGCTTAATAATACCCACATTGTGCTTGCTCCAAAAAAAATGGGCGCTAAAGATTTTAAGGATTTGCAACCCATCAGCCTGGTTAATGTAGTCTATAGAATTTTTACTAAGATTATTGCTACCCAGACTTCAATTCATTTTGAATGATTTAATCTCAAAACAACAAAGTGGTTTCATCAAAGGAAGGATAATTCAAGATAGAGTGATCATGGTACATGAGACTATACATTCTATGGATAATAATAAAAATCAAGCATGGTCCTTAAACTTGATATGAATAAATCCTTTGATAAAGTCTCCTGGTCTTTCCTTGACAAGGTTCTGGCCAAATTTGGTTTTCTTAACAAATTTAGAAGAATTATCAAGGCTTTCATCTCTACAGCTAGATTCTATGTGGTGGTTAATGGTGAGCCATTGGGATTTTTTGCAAGCAGTAGGGGTTTAAGACATGCCTATCCTATATCCCCTTTCCTCTTCATTATTATGGTGGATAGCCTCTACAAAACAATTAACAAAGCAATTAAATATGGTCTTCTTAAAGGTACTAAGCCTAATTCTAAAAATCAAATATCTTTTCATCAGCAATTTCCAGATGATACAATCCTAATTTTAATGGATTTTTTCCTCGAAGCTAAGGTTATCAAGTTAATTCTAAAATTTTATGATTCTATTTCTAGGCAAGAAATCAACTTTGATAAAAGCTCAATTTTATTTTTCAACACTCCTATGGAAAGACAACTTAGAATTGCTAAAATAATGGGGTGCAAAATCAATTCACTTCCCACTACTTATTTGGGACTCCCCCCCTGGTACTAAAAAATTCTCAACCAAATTCTGGAATGATCGATTGGAAAGATTCCAAAAGAAAATGGTTGGTTGAAAAGGGGCCATTATTTCTAGTGCTGGTAAATGTCTGCTTATTAAAAGCACTCTTCAAAATCTACCTATCTATATTATGTCTCTTTATAATATTCCTTCTTCCTTCAGAGAACAAATTGAAAGGATTCATAAGCAGTTTTTATGGCAGGGGCTTGGAGGATAAATTTCAAATATCACATGGTAGCTTGGGATCAAGTATGCACTACTAAAAGAATTAGGGGACTGGGCATAAAAGATATCAAAAAAATGAATGTGGCCTTAATCGCAAAAATGGGTTGAAGAATGATCTCAGAAGGAAGAACCCTGGATTGATCTAATTAAGGTCGAGTATCTTGATCAAAAAACACACTATCTCTTTCATTCATGATGAACAACTTCCCCAAGGTTCCATTTTCTGGAATAACTTGATTCAAGTAAGGAATTTCATCAAGCAAGGATGTAGATGGAAAGTGCGAAATGGAAGAGACATCAATTTTTGGGGGCATAATTGGTATAAATTTAACCTCAACGACAAATTTGGTGCAATCAAAGATAGCCTTGAACATAAGTATGGTACTAAGGTCATTGATTACATAGAAATAGATGGTAACAAGAAGAGATGGAAACATCTCTCAGTTGATAGGAATGAACTGAACTTCATGATGTCCTCTTTATAGGAACAATTGGACCTCATTCCCTTGAAACAATTGGAATTTGACGATGAAATTTTCTGGCATAATTCTAGAGATGGTGATTACACGGTGAAATCTGGTTATAACTCTTACTTTGAAAATATCCAGAGTGAGTTTAATTGGAGTAATATTTGGATGAATGAACTAACCCCTAAAATTAATTATCTTTTGGCTTGTTCTCAGAGGTAGAATTATTACTAATGACAACCTGATGAAGAAAGGATTCATAATTCCAAATAGATGTCACCTTTGCAAAAAAGAGTTTGAGGATATTAAGCATCTTTTTGTCCACTGTGAGTATGCTTCAATGATCTAGAGCTATGCCTTTTCTAAATTCAAAGTTTACTGGACTGTGCCAAAGGATTTCATCCAGTTTTGGACCCAATGGAATCCTCCTTTTAAGCACTGTGTTGTGAGAAGACTTTGGAAACTAGTCATGCCCCATATTATCTAGAGGATCTGGAAAGATAGAAATGACATCATTTTCAGAAACAATAAACAACATTGCAAGATTTTATCTTTTTTAAGATTTCTCATGCTATTAAAGAAAATATTGAAAGATTCAAACCTCCCAAGAATAAGAAATATCCTGAGAATGAAGAAATTACACTTTCCAACTGAAAGATTGGAGTTACAAATCTGTAGAATAGGAATTTCAAACATTGATAGGTCTTCGATTCATTGGAACTTTCCTGATATTAAATGGCACAAACTAAACATTTGATGGTGCCTCCAAGGGTAATCCTATGGATTGCTGCAAAGGGAGGTGTAATCCACGATCATAAAGGCTTGCTTAGTTGCTGCCTATGCTGGAAAAATGGGGATTCAGACAAACCATTATGCAGAAGCCCTAGCTTCTCTATGGGGGCTAAGGGTTGCTAAGGATTATAACATACAAAACATCATTCTGGAAGGAGATTCACTAAACATTATCAATCACCTTAATCAGTTTTCTCCTCCTAGCTAGACTATTAAGGACTTCATTATGGAATCCATAAATATTTGTCAAAATTTCAAGAATATCAACATTAGGCATACTTATAGGGAGGGGAATAAGGTAGCGGATACCTTGGACAATTTTGGCATCAATAATAATCTAACCATTTGGGATAATGAAAATTACATCCCTAAGGAGGTACATAATAGCATTAATGTGGATAAATATGGGCAATCATGCATGGAGTAGGAATTATAATGAGATGGCGTGGGATTTAGTGGGTGTGAAAGATCACACATGTGAGAAATATCATCCTAACTATGGCCATAATAACTCCCATGATTCTCAAATAGGTGGTTGGGTTCTTAAAAACTGAGACAGACATAAGGAAAGCAATGATTCAAATGAGGGTTTCGAGCAGAAAAACTACTGGAGTAGCAGGGAGAAGGAGATAAGAGGTGCCCCATGTCAACTGGAGCCTTATAGTGATCTGGTTTGGAAGAAAAATGAGGAGATATGGAACCTCCTTCAAAATGGAGGCATTTCCAACTTCATAGAGTGCATTCAGGGGCACGACCAAAATATTTCAGTTCATTTCACAATGGACTGGAAGGATAGAAAGGTGGAGTATGGTGGTCACTGAGTGATTATAAATGAAGAATTGATAGCTAAGGAAACAGGCCTTGAGTTGGAGGGATATCATTTTTTCAACAAAAGGATCGATAAGACTACCGAGGCAAAGAAATTCTCTGACAATGGTGAGGAGCTCGAATTTGTAACTGCAGGTGTTAGGGTAAGCTCTATCCCCAAGCCTTTTGATGAGGTTACAAAAATGATGATAGGTACATTTATTTAGAAGGACACTACATAATAGTACTTGTCAAGCACCTGGTCTTTCATTAACCACTTTAGAAGATAATTTGTGGTCTACTTCCCACATTACTTGCTAAATTCCCTTGAGCGCTCCATTTTAGAATTCTAGAAGAACTCTCGTGCCATTCCTCTTCACCAAGGCCTTATTTTTCTGCTTCATAAGTTCAGTGTCTCTAAGTTCCCTGGCTTTCCCACCCTCTCCCAATGATCTACACATCCCTACCATCACTGCTCCCACTTCCATCCTGAACACCTCTTCCAAACCCAAGACTAAGAACCCAAAACTTCCCAAAATTGACATCCCTCACTCTCCCTGGGTTCTTAGAAGAACTAAAGAGTTGGAAGTTGTGCATAATCTACTGCATATTAGTAAGGTTGGGTAGGATACGACCTTGCAATAGGAGGGGAATAATATTCCTCACAGGTTGGATTCTTTGGAAAATGAGATGATGAAGTTAAAGAAGGACCTGCAGCACATTTCCAAACAAAAGGGAAAAAGAAAGGCTGATGATGAAACTGATAATGGGAATGATTAGATTGTAGACATCTACAAGAAATTGAACTCTTTAGAAAACAGATTGGGGAGAGCCAAAATCAAGCATAACCACAACAAGGCTATCTTCAATGCCATTAGTGAATTTTTGGAACAACATGTTCGCAGCATTTCCATGCTTAGCGCGGTCCCTAAAACTATCTGGGGGACTGACAAGGAGATAAGTCAGACCATATCAAAGTTAAATGCAAGTGAACCCATGCACATCACCACTTTTTTGTTGTTCACTTCACTACAAACATTCAAATCTAGGATCGAAAAAGATTCCAAGATATAATCTCCCTCGGCATGGAGGGCTTCGTTCTAGACGCTGCTATATTTTGGTCTTTTCACTATTTTTTTACTGCTATTTTGTTGTCTTGTTGCAATTTTTGTTTTGTTTCACTTTCTACTAGTAACTATCTTTTGGTTACTACTGGGCATAATGCTTTATCTGTAATTTGATCCTCTTTTTTTGTCCCTCTATAGCTTTGTTTGGCTAGTGAGCCCTTCTTTTAATAGGGGATAGTCCCTTCAAAACTATTTACCAATATCAATAAAAAAACATGTACACTAAGACTATGTAGAAAATACTAGAGTTATAGAAAGATCAGATGATTAATCAAGGAATTAAAATTCACAAGGATTAATGGAAAGATACACCCCACTGCAAATAATTGGGAAGGAAAAAATCAATTCTCATTCAAGGAAATACTGGTAGAAAATTACTTCAACAATCCTATGTCCAAAATTTCATCTTTTGTGCCTTACCAGTGCACACAATATATAGCAAGATTAGTCACCCAACCCATCCTAAAAATATGCTAAAATTTGTACTTTCTTGTGCATGCTAATTTTACCCCTTTATCATGAATAAATAGAGAAATAAAAATAGACATGTTGATTACAATGAAGCATTACTAGCCTTGGTTACAAAAATAAAATCAAGTCAAAGTTTAGTTGACTAGTCTATTTTTTATAAAACTTGGATGAATAATTTAGCTAATAATAACTCTTTCTTGTTGTGCAAGTATTATCCAATGTGCATGAAATCTTTGTCTTCTTCTGCTTGATGTGACACCTGTAATTTGATCCAATTGCAATGATAAATTTGGCACTTTTGCAATTATGACGCCTTGGATGCACGTGTAAAAATAATATCCCTGTGTAATCAAAATAATTCAGTTGATCTCCAATAATTAGCATAAATATCTAACACTAGTATGGGGACCACCTTTGATGTGCATATGTTCAAAATTTGTCTTCTTGCAGTCTTTGGGGACCACCTGTATATTGACCACCTTGAGGATACGAGGTTCTTTTGCAAAGAATAATTTATTTTGTAAGTTTTAAGGTAATGATTTACACTTAGTTTGAAAGTGGCTCCATTTGAATAAATTATCTTGGTCTTCTTTGTTTGATTACACACCATAATTTGAACATATTTAAAGGTCTCTATCATCTTTTGATTAATCATTGTGCATATATTGATTGGCCAAATTTTGACTTGGTCAGTATCACATAGTTTTTGAACCTTAATCATTCAAAACAATTATGAGCTCCCTTTAATTATTTTGAGGCATAAACTATTGTGGGGGCATCATCATTTGGTTTTTAATTAATCATTTCGTAGACTATAGTCTGAAGGCATAATGATTGATTTGGAAAATATGTCCCCTCCAACGATGCTCTGACCCTTCATGTTTTTTCAGTGGAAACTGACCTAACTTTAATTAAATTGTGATTAGCTAGAGGGCTTGCATTAGAATTGGTGATTTGGTCTTATCCATTTGATCATTGTACACTCACATATTTTTCATTGATTCCCATACCATGGTAAGTAAGGTAGTTGGATTGTGGATTTAATCTATACTGTTTGATCTTGTCCTTTCAATTTACAACCGTTGATTCTCTGACCATGGATTTTGCATTGATTATGGGTTACATGGATCCTGCGACTATTCCTTGGCTGTTTTATCTTTTATTGGTTTGATTTATAACTGTTGATCTTCCCACCATGGTAAGTAAGGTAGTTGGCACTGGTTTTCATATGGATCATTTGATCTAGTACTTTCTTAATCTTAGTCATTGATGTTAACTCAGGATGACTTAGGTTTGAGTGAAAAAAAATTCGAGGTTATCGTTTTGCCATTTTGTTCGCTTGATGCTAGCAGGGAAGCCTTGCCGAATTTTTTCTTGATGGCCAATTTTGATAATTTTGAGCTCTGTGAGTTCTATTATTTTCTCGATGGATTTTGATGAAGAAGGGTGAGATTTGAAATGGTTTTGAACATCCTAGAAAACTTAATTTTGGCAAACATTGAGCCTTTGAAGCTTTTATTTCCTTTTCAAAACTGGTGAGTGATTCGAAAACATTATGAGGTTCATTAGGGCCTTTCTTTAGCTCTATGATTTTTGAATGTGGACACCATTATTCTTCTCACGGATGGGGTTTCGATATTGTGTTTAATTTGGTTGTAAGTTCTGACTATGGTGGTCATTATTGTAATGATTTGATCTTTGTTCTTCCTTTTTGAACTACAGCTGTATTTGGAGGAAAATTACTTGGCTATAATTTTGTACTTCGTGGAAGTAAACCCTTTTTCTAGATCATCAATCCTCTATTTTCTTCTATTATTCCAACTCTGGTACCTTGCTTGTTGAGATTTATATCTTTTATTTGAACCATATTTTATTGTGGGCATGTTCAGGAAGGTTCTTGTGGAAATAACTCTGCAAGTTTTATTCTGTGGCCACTATTTTAAACATTTTGGTCTCTATCTTTCATCATATTTTGTTTCCTCAATAGGGTAATTTGATGTCTATCTTCCATTACTTGACATTGTATTTTCTAATCTTTTAAGAAAACAATATTTGGGTTTTGTCAAGCTCTGGTCCGTTTGCATGCTATTTGAGGTATCATTTTTGTGCTATTTGCTTTAAAAAAAATTGGGCAACCCCTCGTGCTTCTTCAACTAGATCATTGTATTTCTAGCTAGACCTAAGAATACCCATTAATGGGTTTGTTTTCCTTTGATTATTCTCTGATAAACGTTGTTGGGTATTTGTTCTTTGGTGTCTCCATTACAAGGGTAAGCTTTTGGGAATTTAAGATTTGAGGCCTAAAATGTTTCTGTGAATGGTCGTTGTTAGAACCCTGAAAGCTTCTAAGAAGCTGAAAAACTCTGTAAAATTGACTTGCCACCATGAAATTAAATGATAAACCTCCATTCTTTTGTGTATATTTCTTGTTAGCACTATATTTCAAGCTCTTCTTCCTGAATTTGTATTGATTTTAATACTTTTACTAAAACTTGGCCATATTAAGATTTTCCAATGATCTAAGTGTTTGCTATCATTTTCTATTGTTTGCACGTTTCGTTGGATCTATTTTTTTTTTCGTGACCTATATTCGAACTGTACTTTGTATGTCCAGCTTCTTTGATCTGAGTGTTTTTCTTTAAGTTCCCTTCATTTTCTTTTTAGATATGTGGACATATTTTGCTCTATACCTACATCTTGAAGATTTATAACTGTGCTTTGAAAATATATATATTCTCTATCATTGTTACCATTTGAAATATGTAAAAGGAAACATTATTTGATCTATACCTTGTAATTGCTATCATTTCAATAAAAAAGAAAACATTGAATCAATTTTGCAACACAAAAATATACATTCCTTCCATTCTTGATACTTTTGTTATTAGTTTTTCATTCTCTGTAACTATATAGATGTTATTTCCTTTTATTTTGCATACTTGGAGGTCTCTATTCATTTTCATTTGCTTGTAAAATACATTGTAAACTTCGGAACTCTACATATGACATCTGAAACTTTATTATTCTTTTTACCTGTTTCATGTCATATCTCCTAGATAGATACTCATTTATGATGCATTGTGATCATTGTAAAACTTCCTAACATTGTACTTGTTTAATAAAAATGTCACAGTCACCTTTTAGTTGTAATATCAACATAAATTGAGAGATACATCTATTACTATGTCCTTTCTAAGTTGGAATTTCTTCAAAAAATTCATGAGAACATAAAATGCTTGTGGAACTTTCTGACCTTAAATATGCCTCTTTATAGAGTATGCAGTTAGTCTCTTGTGATTTATTTTATGCCCCAATGTTTTTTCATATTCAGGATCAATGTCATAAATGGTTATTTATATAACCAATTTTATGACCCATAAATATACATTCCTTCCATTCTTGAGACTTTGTTTCGTTCACTCTATGCGTGAACCTTTAGAAGTTTTATGCTTTGTTGTTATTTGGTCATTCTCTGCAACTATATAGATGTTCCTACCTTTTATTTTGCATACCTAGAGCTCTCTATCTAACTTCATTTACTTGGAAAATACATTCTAAACCATGGAACTCTACCTATGATAGTTTCAAATTTATTATTCTTTTACCTATTTCACATCATATCTCCTAGATGGATACTCATTTCAAATGCATTGTGATCATTGTATAAATTTGTAACATTGTACTTTTTTTAAAAAATGTCACAGTCACCTTTTAGCTCTAATATGTGCATAAATTGAGAGTTGTATTTGTTACTATGTCCTTTTTGAGTTTGAATTTCTTCAAAAATTTCATGAGAACATAAAATTCTTGTGGAACTTCCTTACCTTAAATATGCCTCTTTATTGAGTATGTAGTTATTCCCTTGTGATTTATTTTATTCCCCGATGTCCTTTCATATTCATGATCAATGGTTATTTGTAGAATCAATTTTGTACCATTGAGTCTTGAGTTTTTGTTCATGTAGTGAAATATGTAACTCTACTTTAAGATTGATTTGTACAGTAGAATTTGATTCATACTCCTCTGAAAAATGGTAACATTGATGTTCTTTCCTTTTAATAACAATTGATGAAGATTCCTGCAAGTATGTACTTTTGTGATGATTGCCAATAGTTCATTGTTCTTTTAAATTAATTTACATAACTTATGTAGCAATATGTCATTTTCTACAACCATGCATCAAAAATATGTCTTGGTCATATATTACTGGTACTGTATGCTAGATATATAACAGTCTAGGCTTCTATGAACGTTCCTCTGAACTTGGGAGTCATTACACCACTCTGCCCTGACTGCATAAGCTGACAACATTCATGGAAAATCCTGTGATTTCCATACCTGATATTATTCTATTTTCTTCACTTGGTGACTGTAATTGAGCTTTCTAATTGATATCTTGTCATTGATTTCTGTGAAACATATCCATAGTTTTAACTCATATAGCTTCATCTGTTCAAAAATGAACCTCTTAGCTTCCGAACTTTGTATCTATATTAGTAATGGCTAATTTTTTTGAAAATTTATTCTTCTAATCATGCTTGAGTTGTCACTTGATGGATGAAATCTATAATCTTGAAGTTCATGATGAATTTTACAAAACTGTACTTGTCCAAAAGGCTATTTTCATGTGAATTAGATTCTTCAGTTGCCTAATTTGAGCCTAGATGACTTTATAATGAAAGATAATTTATTTCTTTTTATCATAGCTTTATTTTAAATATGAAAGCTACTTGATGATGTATACAAGTTGTTTAACATGATTTTACCTTCATTTGAACTTTGTACTTGAAAAAAGATAAGTTGTTTCTTATCTTACTTTTTTAAGATGGAAGCATTATGGTTGTGATGTTGGACCATTTTCTAGTAAATTGATCAAGAATATATATTTTTCAAGATGAATTTTTGTCTTATCTTGAAAATTATTTATTTCTTCTCCTGATTCATGTTCTAGTAAACCTTATAAATCTGATTTATCATAACTTCTCCAGTTAATCTTCATTGATGGCTCATAATTTGAAAGTGATAAGTAGATATATATTTCATTATACTATTGATTCATTTGTACTTGATTATCTATTTGATTCCTTTTCATAGTTGATCTAGATATCTCAAAATTTAAAATGTATGAATGTATCCTTTTCTGTTGTTCTTGAATATGCTTGATTATTGAGTGCAATCTATACTTGATAGTACAAAAATTTATAACATGTATTAATATCTTTTGTTGTAACTTTTACCTGCACACTTAAGAAAATAGTTAGAAAATATTTAGGCTTCTTGGCCTCTCTTATGTTCCATAGTATTTCTTTCTCTTTCTTTTGTTGTTATGATTCTGGGAATCATATTTAACACTGAAGGATATTGCTTTATCAATTTGTATATGTTACTTAGATGTACCTTATGCCTCTGATATTAGGAAATCCATTTGCATGAAACTAAATAGTACATGAGTACATATTAAACCCTGAGCTCTTATTGATGCCTTTTCTTTCATTTTTAGGTACAATGTATTTGTTGGGTAACACAGATGAAATATAGAGTTGGAACTGGAAACAAGAGATTATAAGAAAACCAAAGGCAATGATGGGTTTCCTCTATACTCTTTTACTTTTAGCGTTATGCACATGTACTTATTTCTTTAGTAGTCATGAGTTACATCCCATGACTTGTGTGGGAAACATTGAATTTATTGATGAATAAATGACACTAATTTCTATAAGTGAGTTGTATATTTCTTTATACATTCAACATTTATGATGAATATTGATTGTATAATGGAATAAATAACTTAATCACATAATTAAATGTTTTTAAACATGTAGAAATAATGAGTTTTGATGTACCAGTAGCTTGATAATGAACTCTCCTCAATTCTATGTAAAGCAACTCTTTTTGTTGCTCTTGAATTTAACATTTCACCTAAACTGTGATTCTCGCCTCCATCAAGGAAATTCATTAGTCCTTTAGGGATTCTATTTTTCCTTGCTGAAGATGTACATGGAATGGCAGTTTATGTGAGGTGTTACATTTTGTAATAGCACACATAGCTGCAGATTACATGTAGTTAATCAATTGTTGCAACTGAAAAACACAATAAAACTCTATGAGTCCCCCTAGTTAGGTCCATTTAAGCATTTCCTTCCATCAGAAACAAAGTTTCAAGTTGCCCATTTTTGCACAAGTGCAAATATAGTTAACAAAACCATTGGATCATGTTGCCAACAATCCATGTATCTCTTTTGGGGATGAAGTTGAATCCTACTATCAATACCACACCCTAATATGTAGATTCAAGGTCTTTTGGCCTCGTCTACTAGTTCTTCATGATTGGATTTCAAAATAATGGATTCCTCTTCTAGATAAGAAGTTAGATCTTTATCCTTGTGTTAAATTAAAATTTATTATAGTATTTTACTCAATATTTGATAAGAACACCATAGATGGGAATTTATGGGTATGTCAATCAGAGTACCTTGTAATAAAACCATGGTTGCCCTAATTTAACCCAACCATTCAATCATTTTCTTGCAAACCAATATGGATTAAACTGGGTCATTTACTTCTGTAAATTTGGGACCATGACTGTCTGGTCTCCATTAGAAATGCTTTGGGTAAGATTTTAAACATTGACTCAAAAAAAACTGATTTTACTCACACAACCTATGTAATAATTGTTGTTGAGTTTGATACCTCAAAAAACCTTCCCACTAAGATTGAGATTAATGTTCAAAACAAAATATGGACACGTCCTCTACACTATGAAGTTTTACCTTTCACATGCAGGAGATGTTTCTCTTTAAGACATACTTTAACTAATTGTGGGATGGAAAAGCGTAAAAATGAGAGAGGTAATTGGTATAAAAAACACCTCCCAGATTATTTGGTCTTTAATACTAAGGGAGATCTAGATTTAAATATTGATTTCGAGGAAGTGGCCAAATCGGTACTAGAAACTCCTCTTAGTGAAATTCTAGCTAAAGGAAACAAGGGGAGGTCAAATGATAAAATTAAGACGATAAAAAATGTTTAGGAAAATTCTTGTAAAGCGGCTAAGGAAAATTTCCCTCCTCTCTTTCTCCTTTTAAAAAACGCATACCTTCCAATTGATGTTGTTGAATTTATTCTTTCTGTTGAGGAAGATTTAGAAGGGTAGAAAATGGTACACAACAAGAAAAACTCCATTCCCAAGAAAAATGTTTCTCCTATGTAGTTATCTCATTCGTTGCTGGGTAGCTATTTCTTTTTGCATCTTAGTGTGTTAATGTCTTTATCTAGGATTTTAGGTGTTTTTTACCTAACAAGGGGCCCCGGTAAAAAAACTTCATCCTTAACAAAAAGAATTATTTATTTAGTGTATAGTTTTTAAAATATAGTAATGTAAAATAAAATTAATTTTTAGAAAAAAAATCAGATTTAATATACTATCATACATATCTTAGATAGTTCTATGTAAAATTTTCCAAAAGTTATCATTCTTAATGTATCTATTCTCAATTTGTGACATTAAGTGAAATAAACTCCTTGAAAATGATACCTCTCAACATATTTTTCATATATTTATGTAAGATAGATATGTAATTTTCATCTAACACTTTTTAGTGTGCCCTAATAACTTATGAACATTAGATTATTTCCTTAATTTCTCTGATTAGGATGTGCTAATAAAGTAAATGTTCACTTATATACACTACAAACCTAAATACTTGTAATTTTTCTTCCTTGTCTACATATGACTAATATAATGCAAAGAGTGTAATTTTGCATTCGAGAATTAAATCTAGCATACCTATGTTAGATATATCTATGTAAATTAGTTATTAAATAATAATAATTCTATCAAATTAGTTAGTGTTAGCATTTTACGAGTACTTTTTAAAAACATACAATAGTAATAGTATTATAGTTTTGTGTTTTTCATAGTATAGTCTCTACATTATTTTATATGTGTCCGAATAGAGTAATTGTTTGTAATTTGGTATTCATAATTTATATTTTGAACCCAACAGGGTTAGATTATTTTTTTATAGATTTACATAAGGTTATCATTACATAATTGATGGATACATTTTTTTGTTCTATATCTCGTTCTTTGTTTAGTTAGCAAATTGAGTTTTTACACCGTTAATTATATGACCTTAGCAATTCTCCTTAGTTTATAAAACTATAATTAATTTCGTAGCACCTCTTTCTACATTTTTTCTTTAATATTTCTTAAATTGATGCATAAAATTGAAATTATTTTTTAAACTTGAGTTCCAAAGGATGATTTGTAGATTGATTGTGGGTCATTAAAATTTCAGTTAGGTTTAAATATTTGTTGATATGTGTTAATATAGAGTAATTGTTTATTATTTTCCTTCCATTATTTATTAATTCTCTATTGAGGGTTTAATTTTTTAACTATAGGGATTATAGATTTTCTTATTTTTTACTCAAGGTTTGACAATATAATTTTGCAACGCCCCCAAAATTTAAGCACCAAAACCCAAGACAAACCAACAATTGATTTAGAAAAAATTACCAAATATTGTTTTTAAAGTAAAGTCGGTTACAACGTTTTAGCAAAGGGTTTCGATTAAAAATGATCATTTCAAAACTCATTAAAAGATAACATTTAATATTCAGTTAGGTTTACAAATTCCATTCTGATAATCCATAATTAATTTAGTAATGTGGTTCCTAAAGTCATTTAGTAATTTACTATAAAAAGGTCTAGGTCTAATTTTCCCTTCCATTAAAACAATACTATCAAAGTTAAGTTCTCAATTATAAAAGTTGTTTGAAATTCCTACGGGAATGAGTTTACTTAATTTTCACAAGGGTCATTGCCGTCATTTATTTTTAAAATTTACTAAAATAAATCATAATGAAATACAAAATTAGAGTTAACTCCAACACCACTTAACTGGCCCCAATTCAAACACTTGACCCATGTGCTCAAATGTTGATATTCACCTAAACTCTCACCTAACATTTGTAGGCAACAATCTTGTCCATTAAATGAAACCAATCTAGGCCATTAGATCAAGAAATTCCAAAACAACCCTAAGTCATCTCTATGGAGAGTTTCTTTTATTCTTTCATTTGACTTATTTTCTCATTTCTATTTTTGCAGGTTTAGGGAAGGAGCAAGAGAAGGAAGCTTTGGAAGAGGAAGATAGAACTTGAGGATGGATACACACATCTCCAAGCTTATTCCCCTTTTTTATTGTTTTTCTATTTTATTCCACCCTCTCCTAGGGTTGGGTTGAAAATTTTCATTAGTTGTAAATTTGATTCAAATGAAAATACCCATTTGGGTATATGTCATTTTCGCAATAGACCTAGAATTTTTCTATCTTGTTGTAAACTTATTTTAATTTATTTTACCCTTCTTAAGTATTTGGGTAATTTACCCTATTATGATAAATCTTGTTTTTAAGTTGAATATACACTTATTTTTCTTTTGGGTATATAAACATAAGTATATCTCCTTATATATATATATATATATATATATATATATATATATATATATATGTATATATATGTATATGTATATGTATACATACATAATATCACACACACACCTATGTGTGTATATATAGATATATATATATATATATTCATACACAAATTTATTATAATCTTACTATTCCTGAAAAACCCAAAATTTATAGATTCAGGAGAATGTATATAAATAAATACATGTGTGGTGTGTGTGTACGTCTAAGGAAAAATTCACAATTTAAAAACAACCAAATGTGCAGACTGTGGAATTAAAAATCTCAGCCGCATGTTTTAAAAACAAATTTTAGTGGTGTTTGGTGGGGCCTCGCCCCCCACCCAGATGTTTTTTGTTTAATAAAAAAATAAAGGGGGAGGGAGGGGTCAGCAACCCCTCCCCACCCCATTCTCACTCAAAACAATTTACAATACCATGGCTGCATGACATTTCAACCACAAAAATAATAAGTCCTTTCCTTTTTTCTTTATAAGGTTTACTTTTTCTTATTAATAATTATAGAATTCATGTATGATAATAATATATATATAATATATATATATATATATTAACATTATTATAAATTATTATAAAGTTCCCTATCGTTGATATAGGAAATATATATAATTTGTTAATATTACCAAAAAAAATTGATAAAGAAAACTAAAATTAGTCTAATATACACAAAAGAAAATTAGTAAAACTTTTCCGTATAATTAATTTAATCATAGTTGCATTTTAAGTAAGTAATGTGTATATGTGTTCTCTCTTTTTTTTGTGTTTTATTCCATTTAAATTTAAATTTGAAAGAAACAAAGGGATTTCTAAATAATTTAGATGAAATTTAAACTTAGGGAAGATTTTTGTAGCACTTTCTTATTTTATTTAATAAGATTTGTGAGTGACAATTTTCTATCAACAAGACTAGAATGCATCCATAGTTTAATTAATCCAATATAAACAACAATAATACAAGAATAACTACCCCATTTTCCCAACTAAAACAACAATAAGACAACACATTCATTTTCAATACATCTTGGTTCCTTTCCCAAAATATACATGTATAAAGAAAAGTTGCAACTATGAATGCTTACAAATTTTTGAAGAATTTCATTTGAAGACAAATAAACAACTTAAATTTTCCTTTCATTGTAGCATTTCAACACAACTAAGGAACTACCAATCTCCCAAGTCATTATTTTGTGCAATGCAAGGTTTCAATTACTTTTCTTTCACTAAGACTAATTCCTTTGAAATAAAGTAAACAATCCAAGGATCCTTCTACATTCACTAACTCATTTCAATTCATTGAGAGATAAATGAAATATTACATCTTGTCATTCAAGTATAAAATATTACAAACTTCCACTCATGGTGGGGTATAATAATATTATATATACAAACAAGGATATTCTCAACAAGGTCTAGCACAAATCTTCTTACATGTCTCCTCCCAACTTGAATTTCAATCTAGCATTCTTCAACCATTAAAAACTAGGATCACAAAAAAAAATGAAGGGGGACATAGGCCCACACTCTCCACCAAACCTTTAATCCATTAAGAGGATAAAAATATCCCTTTAATGGCCCTCAAGCCCCAACCAAGGAACTAAGAAGGATCTAGAGCAAATTTTTGACAACTTTCAACAAATATGGCTTCCACAAATAATATACATTATCAAGACATTCGACACACACCAAAAATAACATAATCAACAATTTTACAACTTCTCAAACAACAAAAAGTGGTTTATAATCAAACCATATGGAGCAAGGAATTTGGGAAAACCACCTTCCTTATGCCTCCCAAGTGAACTGAGTGTTTCACCCTAAGCCTCCAAGTGCACAAAAAAAATAACACAAAATTCTTATCTCTCCCTTGCAAGTATGCAACAATATAACTATGATTTCATTTTCACTCCCCAGAGGTGAAACTTCCCCAATCACACTCCCACCAAATGCATGTCTCAAAATACTCCCTTTTACCATATGACAATCAGAAGCTAAGTGTCCCAAAGAAAAAGTACCTTCTACATCTAAAAGGAAACCCTTCATAATCTATATTTTAAGTCCATTTTGAATCCTTAACATTGAGTTCTATAGTGGCCAAAAAATTAGCAGCCATGTCCATATCCACCAGTATGTGGGCATAAGTTGTATGATCAAAGGAGTCATTTATCTTGTATCAATAGCCATGAATTTTAACCCAAAAACAGCCCCCATAGCTTTGAAGCAATCCTCACTGCAAAATTGCAAAGGAAGATATGGAAATCTTATCCATACTTATCTGGTATTAAATCTCTCTATCAAGGGATCAAACTTTGGAAACCAAGGCTTCATGAGAAGAAGAATGTGATTGGAAATCCCAAAATTTTCCCATAAATAATCTCCTTAGCTGAGGAGCTGTAAAAAAACTGCAACAAAAATGCCACGAGTAGAAGGGTAAATATTAAATTTACATTCAGGGTAAGTGACAACCAAGTTGTTCATACAATCCAAGTGTGCACATCAGGAATCGCTGGGCATCTATTACATTAAAAAACTAGAAATCAATCCCTTCTTTTCAAAATATTCAATAGTCTTTCCGCGGACCTTGAACCATGCCGAAAAGTAAAAAACTTATGTCATAAAAATTCATAAGCCATTGCGTTTAGCAGGAGACTATATATCTTTGATATAAATACTAATTTTAAAGTGAATAGAAGAGGCATAAAATATCGATTTTACCCCTAATTTGAGCTTTACTAATAGTAGGTCTTTAAGACACTTTTTCCTGTGAATGTTTATGTCTCACCCAAGACAGTACTACAAAGCCCCCTAGCATTTGTTTCCCCACCATCACTCAGAATGTGATAAAACTTATACCATCCCAACCATGGTGAAGATTATGATACATAGGGGACTCAAAAAAAATTTTATTTGATTTTCCAATATTTTTTGCATGCAAGTTATGGTGGGCACAAACGGAACAGATGCTCTGTTTTCTTTATGTTTTCAAGAATCCACCCCTCACGGAAAAAATCATAGCATGTGAAGAGATAAGAATATTGGACTGCAAAAAAATACAAAATAGAAAGTCCATCTCCAAGGTAGATAGTCTGGCATATAACTTCTCACTAACATCGAAAAAAATACTCCTATCGAATTTTTTGGTCACCTTACCCAAACAATAATGGGCCTGAAAACGGACTTATAATCTTATCGGCGTTTTTATAAAAAAAATTACCAAGTCATTGAATTTTGAGTGTTTAATATAGCTAATCTTGTCCATTTTTTACAAAAATTAGTATTTTAGAAACTATATTCCGGATTCTACAATTCAATATTAATATAATCCTTTGATCTGGTATTTTGAGTGTATGTATTTACTAATATATCCTTACAAGTTGATATTATGTTGTTATTTATAACTAATATAGGATAATCCTACGGATGACCAACGGGTATATTTGTCCATCAACTTCTCTTGCACTTTTAAATCTTCAAATGTGGGGACACCATTGTTCATAAATTATAACTTTGCAAAGTAGGAAGCCCAGGTCATCTATTACTAAACCTAGGAAATCAGATCCCCTCTTTTCAAAATATTCAATTAGTTATCAGTAACCTTGTCTCAGCAAAATAAGAATATTTAGGTGTGCCTATTTTTCATATGCCTATGGAAAAATTGTAGGCTATAGATGGTATATACCCAGATTATAGGTCACAGTCAGGTAAGATAATAGCTCCATGTCGAGCCACCCCCTATGGATGAACTTGCATGATCCCCACCACCACCGCCTCCCCCTAAAGGCCTGGCCATCACCTTGAGATAGTATCCGCCATGCCCTCTAGCATTAGCCGCTCCCACCATCACTCAAAGGAAACAGTTGTCAAAGCATGGTGAATTTATTATGAAATTAGGGGACTCCATCCCACCATGTATTCTCCAAGATCTCGACATGCAAACCACCACCAGGATTCAAATATGGATCCCCCCAGCCGATGAATCCACCCCTCCAGAGACCTCATAGCTATGTGAAGAGAAAGATATATTGGATTGCTACCGATAGAAATATCCCTCTCCGCTAATAGTCTGGCCTCCACTTGCCAAGAGCATTTGAATACCATGACTAGACCTACGAATAAATAACAACTTCCCCAAATGAGAACATTGCCTGATGAGATTTAAATCTAATGGATGAAATCTAAAGTGATATTGTTGAGTTTTAAATCTATGATTAATGAATGAAAAACATATATACTTATTTTTTTTTGAAGTTTTATGATTGTAAATTTAATGAGCCCTAACACCTAAACCTTTGACTTTGAGTATTTTTTATTTTGATTACCCTGAACTATTATGTACAAAAACCCTGAATAATGACCTTTAACCCTTAAACCCTAACTCCTAAACCCTAGAACCCTAATTCCTAAACCCTAAACCTTAAACCCTGGGCCCTATTCTCTTATCCCTATACTCTTGATTTTTAAACCTCGAATTGGGTAAAGTAAAAGCCCTATAATTTTAAATAAAGTAAACCCTAAATGCTAAAACCTAAGCCTTGACCCCTAAACCCTAAACCTTGACCCATAAACTCTAAACCCTAGGATCTAATCCATAATCTCTAAGACAAAATCCTAAACCGTGAACTCTTAAATGGGTAAGTGCAACAAGTTGGGGGGTAAAAAATGGGTCATAAGTGGACGTCATATTGAAAATAACAACATAATATCAACTTGTAGGGATTATTAGCAATACATACACTCAAAATTTGAAAAAAATATATTATTATGAATCGTAGCATTCGGAATCTAGTTTCTAAAATACTAATTTTTTAAAAAAATTGAAAAGATTAGCTATATTAAACACTCAAAATCCAATGACTTGGTATTTTTTTAAAAACACCTGATGTGGATTATATTCCTGTTTTGCCCATGGTTATATTATAGATGTTGACCGAACTTGATGAATATTTAGATTCTCCTTTGAGTGAGAACCTAGAAAATGAGAATTGAATTTAAATTGATGATGAGATTTTAGTTTTGGATGAAATTGTAAGTGATATTGTTGATTTTCTTGATGATTGTGGTGATTCACATGATAGTGTTGATGAAAACTTACAGAAATTATAGCACTTTATATTCATTGAGCGCCTACCATAAGCCTAAACCTAAATTATTGAAACCCTAAATTATTTGAGCCTTTTAACCATGTATACCCTTTTCACCATGGTTGGGACCTGGTATAACCCTTATCACATCCTGATAACCCTGAAACCATAAAAGTGTAAATGCTCAACCCTTAAACCTTAAACATTCTACAGCCCTAAAAGTGTCTTAAAGACCTACTACCAGTAAACCCTAAGCCTTATAACCCTAATGACATCTAAATCCTAAATCTTAAATCACTTTAAACCCAGTATTTACGCTACAAACCTAAACCTCTGACCCCCTAAAACCCTAAAACCTTTATGCCCTATTTTTTACCCTTTGGACCTAATCCAAGTAAGCCCTAAGACAAAATCCTAAACCGTTTTACTCTTTTTACATGTAAAAATTCAAGATTTGAAGTCCACTAAATTGTCCCTAAAAATTGGTGTGCACTGAGCCAAACATAAACCCTGAACCCTCAACTCTTCAACCCCAAACCTTCAACCCTGATCCCTAAACCCTGAATCATATTTTCCTAAAACCTTGAACCCTGACCTTTAAACCAAAAACCCTAACTCCTAACCCCTGAACTGTAAACCCTAAATCCTCAACCCTAAACCTTAAATCCTAACTCCTAAAACCTAAATCGTAAACCATAAATCCTCAACCCTAAACCCTAAATCCTCAACCCTAAACCTTAAACCCTGAACCCTAAACCCTAAACCCTATACCATAAACCCTAATCCCTAAACCCTAAACTCAAAGCCCTAAATCCTAATCCCCTAAACTGTAAAAACCTAAACCATGACCCCTAAACCCTAAATCTTGATCCCTATACCATAAACCCTAAGCCATGTTTCCCTAGGCTCCTAATCCATAAGGCCTAAGACACAAAACCGTAAAACCTTGAACCCTCAAACATAAACCCTTATCCCTAAACTCTAAAAATCTAAACCCTAAACCCTAAACCCTGAACCCTCAACTCTCAACCCTAAACCCTGATCCCTAAACCATAAACCCTGAACCTTGTGCCATAAACCCTAAACCCTCAACCTTGACCCTTTAACCCTAAACCTTAAACCTTGAGTCCTAAACCCTAAACCCTTAACCCTTAACCCTTAACCATAAACCCTAAACTCAAAACCCTAAACCATGAACCCTAAGCCTTGAGCCCTAAACCATAAACCCTAAAATCTAAACTATGAGCCTTAAACACTAAACCTTAAACCCTAAACTCTAAACCTTGAGTCCTAAACCCTTAGCCCTAAACCCTAAACCATGAGCCCTAAACCCTAAATCATAAACCCTCACCCAAAAGAAAGTCCTAAAAAAATCATTCAGCATGTTTTAGTGTGTAAGGAATAGTGTTTAAGGTGATCCGATCGACTCATTTAGTTTTTATGAGAGACTACTTCCTTTGAAGGTGTAAAAACAGCATTTTTTTTCCATTTTGTAGTTAATTGAAACACCCTTCAGAACAAGCTAAAATGAGCTAGTCATGTCACTAAGTTATCAAGGACCATTATTTGTGAAGTATTAAGGCATCATTTGTTTCCATAAGAGACATATGTACAAAATCATGTATGAGAATCATGAATTTTATTCCATGAAAGGATTCTTTTAGAGATACGAAAGGTGAGGGGATGATCTTTATATGGAGCACCATGTTTCTAAGAATGAGTAATCATCTGAGTTCACTTGATGCAATTCACTTGGTACTATTTGTAACAAGTCATTCAACACCTAGTAGTGTTATCACACCTTAAGGAGGAGGCACATTACAATCACCTCATTTTGGTCATAGGACAGGAATCCCATTCAGGGAAGTAATCCTCTACTACAAAGTGAGGATCTCTTTCTAGTAAGAAGTAGAAAAACATCATAGAGTTAATTCATGGTCACTAAAATCAATTATGGACCAAATTTAAAAATTAGTACCAATTCAAGTAGTGTTAGGGCAAAAATCCATTTTAGAAGGTCAAAAAACCTAAAAAGTGACTATACGCTTTCCCAAAACAAAGACCGATAATATATATGCCCTGAAAGTTTTAGATCGTTTGCTGAAATCCTGAAAAATGAGTAAGTACTACCTAGATTAGATTTTGAAAAACTATCTTCTAGATTATAACTATTGGAGCTACAAGACCACTTCCATAAGGTGTAGAGAGTGACCCTAATTTCTTATATTTTCTAAAATAAATTTAAAGCATTATAACATTGATAAGCGTATATAGAAATAATCGGTGATTAAATGAGTACACATTTTGACAAATTTGAAATGCGTACGCGTTATAGCATTTGGTGATTCCTGAGCCAAAAAATGCATAATGCTAGTTTCATCCCAACTTTTTTCAGGTTTTTGTCCACTTTTTGGCCTCCCCAACTTTGTGCACTTACCCCACATAATGAACTAATCACAGTGGTACCTTATAGCTTGATGTCAAGACTCCTGCTATGGTTCATGAGTCCTTGACTAAATGCAGTGTGATATTAAAAAATTCTTAAATCACTTCGGGGTTCTTCTTCCTTGTTGAGATCTATGATTTAATGTTGACTCATGTATGTGTTACCATTGAGAATGATGAATTTCATTCAAAAGATATTATTGGTCAACATATTTTGTTGCACATTCAATTTATAATCAACCAAAAATGATATTAAAAGCATTCTTGTGGACAATGGTTCATGATTAAAATTTTTATGATTCCTTTATTTTAAAACTAGATAGTGGAATATAAACCCTCAAAAAGCTAGATATAGTCATTAATGTGTTTGAAAATCAAATGAGAAATGATCTTGGAGTAATTACATTAGATATATCAGGTTCGACCTAAAACTATATATATATATATGGTATAAGAAATTTATATCTAGATTGATATAAACTATCAATATCCCCTTTAGCATAAAGGGAAGACCTTAGGTATTGATTTTGGTAAGACATTTGCGAGAAGGCCTATGTAGGATACTGAAGTGATCTGATAAATATAACAATATTCAAGCAAGATCAAGATAAAGACGTATAAGCAAGAGTGATATACATGGTTTGTAAAATGAATGGATGCAACTTTGGTAGGACTTGTATGGTCTACATTAATGCATGGATTGAGGCAGAGTGTTGGATTTTGAGTCTCACAAACTCAGAATATTCTTGAGCTTAATTATCCGACTCATGATGTATTAGCTTACGGTAGAATGCAACGATGCTCAGGGACAAATTTGATGGGAGAGGCACTAGGCTTCAAATGGGTGCTAGAGTCTAATTTGGGTGTTAGTAAATGTCAAATAACTTCAACCCTAGTTATTTCTTTGTGAATTGTTGTTCACTCGCCAATAGTGTTGTGTTATTCTCACTAATTTTTTTCTTAGTATGCACCTATACAAATAAAAGAAACCCTAGTTAAAGTGGATAATGACTCAATGTGCACATTGCAGATGCTGTATATGTTTGATTCAAACATGACCTCGGTTATGGTCACCACAATGTGCATTAGAATTACCGAGCAAGATTGCTACTAATAGCTTCAAACTCAATGATAGCTTCTACTTTGCAGCCTGATTGGCATAGTGATCCCTTGAGTCTCAGAGAGATTCCTTGGAGTGTCAGTTATACAAAGAATTTAGTTAGAGCTACAACTGGCTTTGTTTGAATGAAAAATGTATGGTATGGAATTCATGAATAATCCCTCCTATGTAGGCTCCCAGGTATGACATTCCTTGATGTAAAGGCAGATCATGAACCCTATTCAGCCCATCCCAAGGTGAAGATGATGCATACGCTTCTTGAAACAAAAGTTTCCTCCCTAGATGGGAATGTGTAGAGATAAGTGGCATGTATATATATGTCATATCTTCGTTTAGATTTTCATCATTAGAAGTGAAGTGTCGAGCATCAGCTTCCAACCAGGGTAATAAATCCTCATGCTACACGAAAAATGTAACATCTAAAACCATTTCCATAAACTTCAGGGTTGGAGGAAATAAGCACCTAGAGGTTGAGCAATAGCGCCACGATGCCACTCATGGTCCTTAGTGGGAAGTTTTTTACATGATTGGCTAATTTTTCTCCAGTAAATACTAATAAAATCAATTAGTGGAATAGGAAGTCGGTATACCTGTGATAAAAATATAAGGTTGTACACGGGTATCCGAAGAAGATCAAGTATGACAAAGATACAATGGATAAAAGCCATTATTAAAGAAAAACATGTAGTGATGCCCTAATGACTAATTATCTTTCTTAGGAATTATGCAATAAATGAAATCACCCTAGAGACTATATGTACATAACCAAGGGCTGCATGATTTAGATGACTATAAGTTTTCCCCACTTTATGCTTAGGATGTACATAATGGATTCAGTAGTCCATAATCTAGAGGGAGAAATACCTGTACGTGGTAGAGTTTTGCCTACAATAAGTAGGTTGTGCCTAGTAGCTCGAGTTGGCATGGATTACTTTTATCATGCCACATGTAAAACTAAAAAATATGTACCCTGAAACCCCTATAGTTGGGATACGATAGAGGATCCTAACGGTGACTCTTTGACCATTCTGTGTAGTGTAGGACATGGAGTGGTACGTGAGTTGATGATTTATTTCAGATGTTCCATGTGTTCTTCAGAACTTCATTAAGAAGTAGGATAGGACCTGCAAAGGAGACAAACCATAGTTTTTACGAATGCTCATGATAAGGTTTTCCTTTGTGTCAGTTAACACAAAATCCCTATGTAAAATGGAAGATGTATATTTAGAAAAAGCCTAAATTCAAGTTGGTCCTTTTGAGTACACCTGAAATGTATCGGCCCTTTGAGCCTACCATCTAGAGATAGAAACCCTTGTTCCTGTCTTATAGTACATTATGTCTTTGGATGTTTCATTTCTTAGGAGAGATGTTGTAGTGATCAATCTCATGTGACCTAGATTCGACATCATACTAAGGATTTAGGGCATCATGGGGCAAGTGAAACTAGTGGATCCCATTCGCAGTGTCTTGATCACAGAACACTGGCTCATTTGAGGGCAGAGATATCGCTGATTAAGGGAAAGGTGTATTGGGGATTAGATATATGAGACTGCAGCTACATGGGAGGATGCTAATTTGTTATGAGTTCAGTTCCTATTACTGTGAAATCACAACACCCCTAAATGAGTTATAAGGTCTTCTTCTTTAAGGCAGATTCATCTGGTGTGATTACTTAACATAGAACTTTTCCTAAGGTGTGGGACCTTGTAAATTGGAAAATCTCTCCAGATTAAAGGATGGTTCCTTATTCCTTTGTTCAGGTACATATGTGAGGATTTACAGAGGATCTATTTCTCATATCTAGTCTAAACTTTCCAAGGGGACAAGGATAAAGAATACAGGAAATGAGAAATAACCAAACTACCAGGTGATGTACCAAAGGAATGATGAACACTTAGTTTTCTTTTGACATGAACTAATAAATGCATACCATAAAAAAGCACAGATAGTTAGATCTTTAATGAGAGACTAGATAGAAGCAAAAGAAACAAGAAGGATCTAAAATTGACCACAAATGTATTTTATTGCTCTATAGATTGATACAGTTCATTACAAAATAGCTTAAAGCAAGAAATGTGTTACAATTTTAATGGAAGGCATGAACCCAACAAATCCTTTGCTACAAGGAGTAGGGAGCCTAAAAAAATTAGAATATCCAACCCTTTACAATGAACCTTACATCTATCTTTATAGATTCAGCCTGAGAGAAGAAAGAGAGAGAGAGAGAGAGAGAGAGAGAGAGAGAGAGGTGGGAAAACGTGGGTCAAGGCTCAGCCACCACTGTTAATGAATTTGCTAAAATCTTCCCCAAATCCATCTTTACTACATCAATCATTGGTTCGGCACCTTGAAGGAAGACAAAATGGAAGAAATAGATTGAATTTGATCTATTTATTGAGACTGATGATCCTATATTGAAAGCTCGAATATGTTTCTCCATTTTACCTCCAGCTAACTTCCCAAAAGTTAAAGTTTCAAACTCCCATGGCATAGAAGAGATCAAGATATTTCCAATGATGTCATATTTGCAATATTTCGAGCCCTGGACCGAAAGATATGCCCCTTTGAAGTTTGAATCGATTCCATACAAATGGGAGGGAAAACAATTTGAAAAATGAGTCTCCCTTTTGGATTGGAACACATGGTAGCTAGATTGGAGTAAAATTTAGGCCAGCGGGTCCGCAATTCACCTTTTATCCTTTTGCGTAAAAAATGCAAAACATAAACAATTCCCGCAGCACCAAAGCTCCGCACAGACACGTGGCTCCTTTTGGTTCGATGGGAAATGCGCTCCCATTTTTACTTTTATGCTTTTTGGACAAAAGGAAAACTTATACTTTTTTCTCTGACTCTCTGCTTTGGCTTTGACTCGAGTCTAGATGTTGACTTTTTCCCTGGGCAGAGTTGTGGGCCATTTTGTAACCTTTATTCCCTTTTGAGGCAAAGGGTGAAAAATCAACTTTTTCCCCAACGCCCCACTCTCCTTTGGGACATGTGTCACTCTAGCACTTGTTTGCAAACCTTTTCTCTACTTGACCCTTAAATCAATGCCATTAAGACACTTGGTACCCTCCGCTGGCCTCTTTGTGCATTGACTATTCAACTAACTCTACGTCTGTTGATAGAACATGTGGAGGCACCGCGCTTATTTGCAAACCTAACCCAAAGTTTGCCATTGGAGGAGTGTTGAGTTGACGATGGTCAGCCTCCACTACTCTGTGGAATTTTCAACGGTTCCTCTCATTTTTTTGGCTTTTGGCTACGTGGCGAGCTTGTGCTCATTTGGGTTTCCGCCTTTGGGCCAACTCTTAGAAATGCACCAGGATGACACTTGGCACTCTCCGCTTACACTTCTATACTTAGCCGATTTTGAGGCCTACCCTGTCCACCTTTGACTCTGTTTGACCATTTGATCCTACCTATGTCCCGCCCTAGGATAGGTGGAGATGTGGTACTTGTTGGAGCCTCTCTATTTAGATCCATCTTTGGAGAAGCACATTGTCGACACTTGTCTCTCTCTGCTGACTCCTTGAATGCCTTTGAGCATTTGCTACATGGAGTGCTGGTGCAAGTTTAAGTTCCTTCCTCTGGATTTACAAGAGTTGGAACATCATTAGGACACGTGGTCTCTTCCACTGCCTCCTCTATACTTAGTCATTTTTTAGGCCTTTCGTGAACCATTTCAAGCCCAAAGACGTCGAATCTTTGTCGTTATTCTTTCTTCTTACTTCTAGCTCTTTTGTAGCATCTTCCCTACTTCTTTAACCCTGCTATTTGATGGTTTTTCCTACCTGTAACTCAGAGAATGGATTTAAAGCATAGAGACGGACCAACATAGTCATTTCCTTCTGTACATGATCCATTTGTCTTTCTTCATCTCCACCACTTCATTTTTGAACCCTTTTTGCAACCAATTTGTAGGGTTAAAATGAGTTCTCTCAATTCCTTTTATACGGGGTCATGATTTGATCCAATATTTAGCTTGGGTTGAAATATGGATAATAATTTGGCAACTCACCGGGAAATCTACCTACTAGATGAGGAGATCAATTGCCTTGTTGTATTTGTTGGGCATGGGGTCAAAAATAACAGTCTGATACTAATTTTTCCTCTGGTTCACGAGCCCGGCCGCTTGCATTCTTAGATTTTATGAGAAAATCTCGAAATGAAGATTTCTAAGAGTAGGAAATTATTTCAAATCCTTGGCTTTGTCTGTCTCTCTGAATGGATTGCATAAGAGCAACAAAACAACACCATGACTATGTACAAAATTGAAAATCATGCATGCTCCAAATGGAACATGTAGAGCGTGTAAATGCACTTAGGAGAAAAGTAATCTACACTACAACAATACAATGTGCAGAAGCACTTGGAGGAAAAGAAACTAAGCTAATATGCACAGGGTGAGACTTCTCTTTTAGTAGCAGTGTTTAAGATAGATCCCATTCAATAGAATCTATAACTCCTCACCCTCCAATGTGGACAATTGGAAAGCATTACTACTTTTGCATCTTGTTATCATATAGGGGCCACTCCTGATGGCATCAAACTTAGAATGTCTTCCTTGTTTTTCTCGATCTACATCCCATTTCAGAAACATGTCCCCTTCCTAGAAGGTCCTTGCTCTAGCCTTCTTGTGAAAGCATATTTTGATTGAGGCCTGGTTCTTCTCCAATGCTTGGAGAGCATTCTCTCTAGCTTCTTCTAATTCTATCAAATATTATCCAAAATGCCTAGCCTCCATCGTGGTAATTTTGATAATGTGCCAGAAATTATCTAGTTTCGAGCAAGAAAAATTGCTCCAATGCTGGTATCTCAAGTGATATAGGGCAACACTTAGCTTCTTTCACATAGACAAGCCATGAATGGGGAAAAATCCTGTAGATCTCTTGGGAGTTATTCTAAAAATCCAACAAATGAAGTCGCTGGCTTATTTTAAAGCATTGCAGGTTTGGATGGGCTGCCAGGTCGTACCTATGATTCGTCATACCAGAGTTCTGAGGGCCTGAAATACAAAGGAATCTTTAAAGTCAGAACTTTTTGTTTGTAGACGGTCCCGCCTGGCCATTACCCTGAGGACGTCGTTTGACACACGGTGACGTGCAAATAAGTCCCATTATTAATAGCCCATCTTGTAATCTTGAAACCTATAAATTCTAGTGCAAGTTGTCTGATCCATGATGGTGTCTGGCACAGTCGGGAAAAAAGTACGCGTGGTCACGTGAATCAACCAATTCATCCGAAATCAAGGATACTAGACTTATTTGCTTCCTTGAGTGCAGACTGCCTTGGTCAAGGACATTTGGTGATAATAATCTAACGCTGTCAGGATCCATTTGTGACCTTGGGCTTGAGTTTGGATTGATGACTCTAATGAAGTCCGAATTGGCCGATTACATAAGAAGGTTGGTCAAGACTGAGATTGGGTATAATGCGGACTCGATTCTGCTTAGATTTTCCTTGCCTTTCAAAGAAAAAGTCACAATTCTTGCACCTTTTGATCCATGTGTAGTAGTCAATAATACACTTTGGGCTCAGTAATATCCTACTTTCATGATTTTGAGTGTTGTCACTCTTGGATGAAAACTAGCCTCCAACTGCTTCAATTAATTTTAATTCTTGTAGCACTCTCTCTACCTGATTTGAAACAATGCATCTCGAGCAGAATGTTAGTTGATGTCTCTTTCCCGTCAAATGACAGACAATGGCCATGCAATACCCAGAACATATGGGATGCTCTATAGCACTGAGAATGCCTTAACTTTTGTCTTTACTCATCCCATGAGGACATAGACCTATTGGTACAGTTGAAATGCACCATGTCTTGGGTAAAACAAGGAGTAGATACAGTCAAAAAATCTCCCTTTTTCTTGATCAATCTATGTAGATTTTTCATAATAACCTGGCCAAGTTTACTGAAAGTGTTTCATATTGGTAGGTGGGAGTACAATTAAGAGGCTAGCTACTCACACAAGCCTTCTCCCACGGCACCAGCTTGGTGACCTTAATCTCAATGTCATATTCCATGTACACGAGTGATCCACCCTCACTTTCACTCCATTTAGTGTCTATTACTGAAGAGGAATTATTTGACTCATGTATGGGAGACCAATAGTTGGATTTCTATGTTTGACACCAAATGCTCTAAACTTCTTCAGTCCCCTGATCACTTCTAGTGACTTGGGCTTCTAGCAGGATGAGTTTTCTTATAGCATAAGCTGTTATCCAAATTGATTTGCACCCCTCAATGTGCCGCAGGACCTTGTAGTGGACCTAACATGCATGGTGATCTAGGCTATCAGTCCCGTAACAAAGTAGAACTGTGTATATCAAGAAGCAATAAAATATATGTTTGTAGGATGCATCTTCCCCTATTGGCTTCTCTTGCTATTCTTCTTGCCCCATCGGGAAAAATCCAACAAGTTAGAAAATTTTGAAAAACTCTAAAAATTGAAGTCACAGGCTTTTATGGGTCTGGCAAGGCTGCATTATCATGCCAATACATGTATCAAACCAAGGTTGTGAATGTATTTTCAATTTGTGGAGTCCAAATATCAAAGGAATCTGGATAAATTGCACTTTCTATGTCCTAGTTTTCACACATTGGAAAACTACTCTCACACGGGGCGTGCATTTTCTGGTGTATCACCGCAGGTAAAGAAAATCAGTGAAATCAAAAATTTTGGGCCTAGGAAATTTGTAGGATCAGTTGGGACATAGGTACATGTGAGATTATGAAAGAGTGGATTTTTCCTTGCATTAGTCAGTAGCATTGTGGGTGGCATGGTAGAAATGTGTCCAGGATGGTCAGGACAACAAGTTTCGTGTGGGACGTCTATCTCAAGGTAGAAAAATCCACAACTAAGAGAACCAGTACATTGCAGAGAATGTAGAAGTCCAATGGCACCTCATGACCTCAAATCATATGGAAGATGTGTAAACATAAGGGTGTACTGAATCGGGTGATAACATCAGATTTTTGTACCATGACAGCCATCGGTTCAAATTCAGACATTTCTGATTTACTTCGAAATAGCTCGCAATTAAGATTGAAAAGCCAAGTGTTAATGGACAACTCTCGAACTTCAAACGGCCATAGAAAACCTTGAATGGGGAGCTTCCTGTATTTTCATAAAATTAGGTGTTATTGGATATGAGTGCATGATGACGTTTTCAGCTTTGTGTGCCAATCAATCCTGTGCATTGTCGTCAAGGATTCTTCAGAAAATGCTTGGCAGACCCAAAATTTTGTTTGCTCGCACTCAGCTTGGCCATAATGTTTAGGGTAGTAGTTCTCAATGAAATACGCACAATAATTGGTACCATTGGAATCATGTTTAACAAGCCCAATGCACAATTTTGGAACATAAAGAAATTTTAATGCATTTTGATGAGATGATTGATGGATATTTTTTACCCAAAATGTGGTCGATTTCATGATAGTGTTTTCATTTGGTAGTTGGGAGTGCAATCCCAAGAGGCTATGATCATCATTTGCTTCTCTGAGTGTCACTGCACTTGGTGATAGTATGGGGAGCCTTTTGCAAGTAACATACAATAATGCTGTCAGAATCCATTTAATGCCTCTTAGCTTGAGTTTGGGTTGAAGGACTCCAATTTTGGGATTTCCATTTTTCCCTTTCTCTCTCTCTTCTTATTCTTCTATAAATTGGAGTGTTAGGATCATTGTAAAGGGGGAGGTAGTTTTTATTGTAGTAAAGCTCTTTCAAAATTAATTTGTGAAGCCAATGTGCTACAGGCCCTTGTAGTGGACTCCTTGCATGGTGATCCAGGCCCTTATCTTGTAATAGATTGAATTGTGCATATCATGAAGCAATAAAATACAAGTTTGTGGATGCATCTTCCCCTGCTGTGTTTGTTTGCACTCTTCTTCCACTTTCAACCTTCATTACAAGAATATTGTGTCTATTTTTATGCTCTTGCAAGGATTCATTATTATTGTGTGTGTAAGAAATATTGTTGTGAATGCATTTTCCATATTGTGGAGAACTGTTATCACCCCTTACAGTATGCATTTTACTTCTATTTTTCACACATTGGAAGACTACTCTCACACCCCTCCTTTTTTGGTGTATCACCGATTTAGTGTAGGATTTCATTTTTTTATGCATTCTCTCTCCTTGGTCCCTTGGAAAGTTAGATTAGGAAAGATAGTCTTGCCTACATTAGAGTAGATTGTGGCAGGTAGTTTAGGAGCAAGAACTAACTTTCTCTGGAGGTCTATCTCAAGTATAAAGTCCCACAACTTGGAGATAATACCCATGTTATCCAATAACACCATGAGCTCAAGTATATGCACTTGTGTAAACATAAAGGTGATGTGATTCGGTGATAACAAATACCTCACCTCATATTCTTCTAGACTCTGACTGAAGAAAGCAATTGGCTATTCTTAGCTTTCTTTGTTCTGTTGAACCAGGATTGCAGAGATAGTGTCATTACCACCAAAGGCATACAATATGAATTCCTTGGAGAAATCTGGGTTTACAAGAGTTAGGGCTTGTGATATAGCTTCTTTGATAGCTTCAAAGCTTGCTTTTCCTTAAAATATCCATCTAAATCTTAAGCTCTTCTTCAACATCAATGTTATTGGCTTAACCAGAGTAGAAAAGTTTGGGACAAACCTTCAAAAAAAGTTGATCTTTCACAAGAAGCTTTGAAGAGCCTTCTTGTGACTTGGCAATGGCAGTGCTTTTATTGCTTCAAATCTTTTTAGATCAATTGCCAGACCCTCCTTAGACACAATGTGGCCCAAAAGCCTAACCCTAATGGGCCAAGAATATGCATTTTTTGGGGTTCAAAGATACCCCAAATCTTCTGCATATTTGAAACACTTTCCTTAGATGAAAAAGGTGGTCTGATGCATTCTTGGAGAACACAGTGATATCATCCAGATAGATCAACACTATCTGGTTGATTAGCCCTTTGAATACCATATCCATGGCTCTTTGGAAAGTAGCACCAACATTAGACAGTCCAAATGGCATTTTTTTGTATGGATAGGTGTCCCATTTGGTGGTGAAGTTTTGAAATGAACATCTTCTTTTACCATGATTTGATTGTATCCTGAGTAGCCATCTAAGAGAGAGAATCTCTCTGACCTAGACACTACTTGCAAGATCTGCTCCATTGAAGGGAGTGGGTAGTGATCTTTAAGAGAGGATCTATTCAAATATATGAAGTCAACACACAAACTGATTTCTCCATTTTTATTTCTGACTGGGACCAAATTTGCAACCTAACTTGAGTGTTTAATTGGAAACATGATGCTTTCCTCTATTAGCTTGTTCAGCTCCCTTTTCATTAGAGGCTTAATATGTGGGTTGGCTGGTCTCTGCTTCTGCCTGATAGGTTGAGTAGTTGGGTCCAATTAAATTGTGTGTTGTGCTAGTTTTGGATTAAAACCCCTTAGGTCTTCATAACTCCAAGAAAACACATCAGGGAATTCTTGGCAGAGTTGTATGAATTCATACCTTTCCTACTCAGTGGCCATCTTGTCAATTTGAAGTGTTTTTCCTTTTCCAACTGGGATTGACTGTGAATCCTCTCCTTTGATCTATATATTGGCCTTCTCCTTTCTGAATTGATCATTAGGATTGAAAATAGATTCTAGCGTCACTAAGCCTTTAGGAAGCTTGTTTGTATGTAGCTGTACTATCTGATTCCTATACTGCTGCTCTAATCTACTTTGGTTATTAGCTGAGAATTCAACTTCTTCTTTCAAAAAGTTAATGATCTGTTGATCATTTTCAAACACCTGCCAGCATGTATTATTATCTGGCACTGCTGGTCTCACAACCACATGGATATGTGGTTGTCCTTTATCTTTCTTGATGTTTTCCACCACATCAAATGCTGCTCCAACTGCTGCAAGCCTATCAAAAGCTTCATTTTCTTTTCTGGGTATGAACATAATGCTAAAGGCTTCGAAATTCTCCACGAGGTCCCATACTCTATTCTTATAGTTCTTGAGTAGGTCATTATTGACAACATTAAGTCCTCTGACTTGATTGACAACCAATTCACTATCACCAAACACCTGTAAATTCTTGATCCCCATCTTCCTTACCCAATGAAGACCTTGGACTAAAGCTTCATATTCAGCAGTGTTATTTGAGCAAGAAAACTGAAATATAAAGGTTGAATAATACTTCATGTAGAAGGTAGAAACCCAGCTCATATTCTTCCATCTCTTTATAGGGGTAAAAAGCATCTCTTTTGCTGGCCCACTCATCTAGAGTCAAGCCTGGGATACATTCCAACTAGGCAGTTGCTTCATTAGTGCTTAGGAGGTCTTCTTGATCAAAAGCTAAGTATTTGGCATTAATTGGGCTAGTCACATAAGATTCAATATGATATTCTACAATGGGTCTAGATCTGACTGTGGCCTTTGCCCCATACCTTTTCCTAAAGAGCATATGTGACCAATCAGTAGACATGTAGCCTCCAATTTTGGCAGTGAAGTCCCTAGATAGACACAAAGCAAAATGTGGTGGGAAATCTATGATGGACACGTTTTGTAAGACAGTCAAATTGGGGCAGGCATGTAGAGTAAGGCTCAGATCTTTGATGACTCCCATAGTGGTCACTGCTATCCCATCTAATTGGACCACTCCTCTAGAGATGACCTCATATTGTAGACCCAACTGATCAACTATTTGTTTTGGCATCATAGAACTACTAGCCCCAGAATCAATCATATAATTGTGCACTAATTTGTCTCCAATGATTAATGAGACATAGAATGGAGGGGGTCTCAAGTTCTTACCTTGTTGTTATTTTGGGTTCTTCTTAGGTTGAACTGCATTGGCAAGCACTCTCTCTTGCTGATTAGGGGGTTGATTTGAACTTGACCAATTCTGCATGGTAGTATGTAACAGATCCCTCTACCTTGGAATGGCCAGTGAATCCCATAGTGAAATTTTCACACTTGTCATCTTCATTTGATCAATAATATTGAATGATCTATCCTTTTGTTTCCCCTTCCCAGAAACATTTCTTTCTTACACATGGGTTGTTACAACCAGTGCCTGACTGGATTTGGAAGGTGGATTGGATTGGTTCTACATGTTGGGAGTTACACTCAAAACATTAGGACATTTTGGAGTGATGGAAGGTTAAGGGTTACCTGAGTTCAGTGGTTGGCCTTCTCCAATACTTATCGTTTTGGACCTTGTATTGGCAGCCACCCTTTGAGAAGGGAACTGATTCATCCCACAGAAGTCTTCATCCCGCCAATTGACAAGCATGGTCTCTCTTGGAGGTTCACCTTATTGAGCTCCTTACTTCTGATCTCCTTCCTAACTAGGCTCTTGTGATACCATACTGGTTTGCATCATTAGAGCCTAATTCAGAGCACCATTAAAACACATGGATTGGTTATGTGGCTGACTACATGGAAAACACCAATCATATTCCTATGCCATATTGTTATGTGCAGGGACCAATGCCTTTGATGTTGAGGATATATTTGGATCATAAGACCTTAAAGGTATAGTAGCTTGAGGTTGTCCTTGATTTTGATTTTGATTTTCAGTCAGAGGTGGTGGCCTATTCTACTGGTATTGGGGTCTAGTTTGATATTGAGCTTGAGAATGATATGGCCTGGAGCTTTGTGCCCGCTACCTCTTGATGGTCACTAGTTCATTTCCCAGTTTTTGTATTTGCTTCATCACTTTTTGAATCTCTTTAGAGGTTTTGGATGATGAAGTGGAATCTTCAGCTGAGCTATGAATCCTAGGGGTGGGTATCTGAGCTAATGAAGGCAATTGGCTAGTATCTGGGTTTCCTAACTTAGGGTATAGAGGAATGGATGGCCTAGGAGCTATTTTACTAGCTTGAATCAAATGGTTCTCAGCCCCTATGGAAAGGCTATAGGATTTTGGAAATGTAGTGCCTCCCATTGACTGAATCATCAGAGAAATATCATAATTTAAAGCCCTAAGAAAGTATAAGAAGGAACCTTCATTTGTGGACTTTACTACTGTTGGAATCCTATCCCAGGTTTGCTGGAATCTGAGGTTGAAGTCAGTCAACTGTTCATTTGGGGCTCTTTTGATAGTTGTTAGTTGCTCTAACAAAGAAAAATTGTCACCTTTCTCTCCAAATTGGTTATGAAGAGCTATGCATAGCTGATTCCAATTTTGAATAGATCCTGCCTCAAGACTCCTGAACCATTGTGAAGCTTTCCCTTTGAGTGAAGAGGTGAGAAACTTGACTGTAATGTCCATTTCATTAATCTCATGAATTATGCAAACATTTGCAATATCTTGGACATGATCACCTAGAGAATTTTGATTCTCCTCTTTGAAATATGGGATACTCTTTAATGTTGTAAAAGGAACTAGATTTTGTGCATTCAAGGTGAGTGGAATACTGCCAATGAATTTAACATAAGGATTTGGCTGAGCCATTTTGATCAGTTTGAGTACTCCTCTTGATTGAGTGAATGGTCTGCCAGGAGGAGGTGTTGATAAAGCTCTGCTTGGTGGGGATAGAGGCCTTTGGGCTCTTCTTCCTCTTCTCCCTCTATCTGGGGATAAGTCTAAATAGACAAATAGTCCATCTTCTCTAGTTCTTGACCATGTTTATATTCTTCTCATGAAATTACTTGGACTGCTGAAACCAGTAGATTTTTTTTCTTTTGGAGTGGCCAGATATACAGTTTTAAAGATTCATAAAATTTATAATCACTACAGGTATTTATCAATTCCTACTGTAATAAGATAGAGACTTCTTGTCCCACCAGACATGCCAAAATTGTTGGTGTGAAATCACAGCACCCCCAAATGACTCCTAAAGATTTAATTTTCTAAGGCAGAATCGTCTGGTGTGATTACATAACATGGAACTTTTCCTAAGGTGTGGGACCTTGTAAATTGGAAAATATCTCTAGATTAAAGGTTGGTTCTTTATTCCTTTGTTTAGGTGCATACATATGGATTCACAGAGGATCTATATCTAGAACTAGTATAAAACTTGCCAAGGAGACATGGATAAAAGAGTACAAAAATAAGAAATAACTAAAATACCAGGTGATGCACCAAAGGAATGATGAACATTTAGTTTGCCTTTGACACAAACCAATAAAATGCATATAATAGACAAGCAAAAATAGCTAGATATGTAATGAGAGACTAGATAGAATCAAAAGAAATAAGAAGGATCTAAGATCGATCACAAACTATATTTTATTGATCTATAGATTGATACAATTCATTACAGAATATCCAAAAGGTAGAAACATATTACAATTTTAATGGAAGTCGTGAACCCCACAAATCTTTTGCCAGAAGGAGCAGAGATCCTGCAAAACTAAGAATATCCAACCCTTTACAATGAATCCTACCCCCAAATTTATAGATTTGATCGGAGAGAGGAAAGAGAGCGAGAGAAGAGGGAAAAAATAGGTTGAAGCTCAACCACCATTGTTAATGCTTCCACTAAAATCTACCCCCAAATCGATCCTTTTGGATCGATCCTTGGTTTGGTGCCTTGAAGGAAGAGGAAACGACAGAAATAGATCGAATCTGATCTGGTTGTTGAGATTGATGATCCTGCATTAAAAGCTCGAAGACATTTCTCCATTTTTCTTCCACCTAACTTCCTAAAAATTAAAGTTCAGACTCCCATGGCATAGACGAGATCGATATATTTCCAATGGTATCATATTTGTAATCTCTTGAGCCCTGGGTTGAAAGATATGCCCCTTCAAAGTTTGAATCGATTATGTATAAATGGGTGGGAAAACAATTTGAAAAATGGGTCCCCCTTTTGGATCGGGACATGTGGCAGCTAGATTGGGACAAAAATCAGGTCCATGGGTCCGCAATTTACATTTTGTCTTTTGTGCAAAAAATGCAAAACTTTAAAAAATACCTGCATCCCCGTAACTTCGCATGAACACGTGGCTCCTTTTGATTGGCTAGGAAATGTGCTTCCATATTTGCTTTTGTACCTTTTTGGTCAAAAGACAATTTTTTCACCCTTTTCCCCAATGCCCCACCTTGGCTTTGACTCGGGTCTAAATGCTGACTTTTTCCTTGGGTGGAGTTGTGGGCCATTTTGCAACTTTTACTCCCTTTTGAGGCAAAGGGCAAAAAATCAACTTTTTCCCCGATGCCCCACTTTCCTCTGGGACATGTGTCACACTGGCACTTGTTTGGAAACCTTTTCTCTATTTGACCCTTGAATCAGTGTCATTGATACACTTCGCAGCCTCTGCTGGCCTTTTTGTGCATTGACTATTGAACTAACTCTCCCTCTGTTGATAGAACACATGGAGGCAGTGCGCTTGTTTGCAAACCCGACCCAAAGTTTTCCTTTGGAGGAGCACCGAGTTGACACTTGTTGGCCTCCGCCACTCTATGGACTTTTCAACAGTTCCTCTCATTTTTATGCTTTGGGCTACGTGGCGAGCTTACGATCTTTTAGGTCTCTGCCTTTAGGCCAAATCTTGGAAATACGCTAGGCTGACATTTGGCACTCTCTGCTTATAGTGACTTCTAGGAGGAAGTCGAGTCTAAGGGGAGACGGATGTAGTGTCTTCTTCCCTTTGACACCTTGTGATATTGATCCTGATACTACTGACTATATTATGGACATTGTTATAGTTTAATTTAGTATGATGTTAGATGTTATATCATGGTGTATTGTGGACTTTGATTCTAATATGGTGCATAATGACTATTAGAGACATTTTAGATATTGATGTGGATATATTGTTTGACATGGTTATATTATAGATGTTGACCGGACTTGTGATATTTGGATATTTTGAGTAGACCTAGAAAATGAGAATTGAATTAAAATTGATGATGAGTTTGTTGTGGATGAAATTTTAAGTGATACTACTAATTGTATTGATGATTGTGGTGATTCACATATATGTCGATGATCTTGAAATTATATTTATACTCATTTGGATGTTCTAATATGGCCATGAAGCCAAAGGAGTTATTTTTATTTTACAGGTTTAAAACATCACAAAAAACATCGGGAGATTGGAAACCAACCACTTTGGAATTCTAGATGAATTCAACAAGGTCACCATGGCAACTATATTGTTTGTCTGTGTTTGATTGTGTTAGGGATTCCCATGGGGGGGATCATCTTTAAATGTGACCAAGGGGTTTTATGTATTTTCTTTTATTTGGTTCCTTTGTTAATGTTTTCATGTGTTTATTTTGTGGTGCTTTGACCCCTTTCATTATTTATTAAATGGTGTGTAATATTGTGAGTAATCTTGTTGTTAAGTTAATTACTTAAAATATGTCATAAGAAAGTAATTAATAGAGTTGTTGGCCTTGAAATAAAGTGTTGTAATAAATGTGTAAGAAATGTGTAAGGGATATGTAAGTTGATTTTAGATTATGAAACACTCCTTCTTCTTAGAAATTCGAATTTGTCCTAGGAGGCTGATTCTAGAGGCTTGTGGGACAAGCTAAACTTGTCCCATACCTCTTAAATTTATTTACCAACCTTGCCTATGGTTGGAGGGTTAAATTTAGACCTTCTTTGTGCATTTTTGTAAGTCAAGCTGGATGTTTTAATTGTACTTTCTTACATAATTTTTAATTTCAATCCTTATGGGGTGTGGGATTGTCTTGGAGTGTGTCAGTACGTTGTCATATTATTCACCCACCTATTTATTGCTCCTTGGAGATTGAATTTGACTTATGAGTTCAAGTTTAGGATGTGTGATGTGGCATCCCACTTGGATCCACCTCATCCTCATCTCTTCCCTCTCTATATATTTGAATTACTTAGCTTGTTTTTGGTTGTTGATTCACTTTTGCATACTTCATTTAGGGAAAATTCTTTTACTATTTGGAGCTCTTGCTTTTAGAGAAAGTTTATAGTATTTTTACAGGCCTGTGTTTCATTGATCTTGGGTTGTTTTGCATTGGAAAGCTTGTTGTTTCGAACTTGGAAAAAACTCCATTATTGAGAAGTAAGAGATTGGATCTTGAAATTCTCTTCTTTTATTTGTGCAAATGTTATTATTGTGAACGTTTTGGCATGTGTGTGGGCTGTTTGGGTAGATGGCCTAGGTTTGGTGTAGGATAAGACTATGGTTTATTTCTGTGGGAGGCATAAGTGTTTTGGGGAGGTATAAGTGTGGAGGGAGTTGGGATTTGGGTTCCACAGTACAAATGAATAACTTGCATTTATTTACTCGTTATGAGGTGCCAAAAGAGGTTGGGGAGGCATAAGGAAATGTGAGGAATAAGGGGTACTTGGGGGAGGCATAAGGGCATGTCAAGGAGTTGAAATGATATATATATATATATATATATATATATATATATATATATATATATATATTTGGTGGTTGTTCTCAGGTGGTGAGACCCATTTCCCCTTGGAAGGTATAAGCAACATCCCCCATAGTTTCTTAATCCTTTAGGTTGCATGAGGAAGCCTGAGTGTTGTTTGTTATCTTTTATCTATGGTTACAAACTATAGTTTTTTTTTAACGTGTTTTAAATGTGAAATTTCATGTGTGTTGTAGAAGCCTATTGTTGCCATGAGTTGAAGCAAATTCCTTATTGCATTGTGGTTGGGGCTCATGGGCCAATGAAAAATGATGGCTTCTACTTTTCAATGGATGTCTTGGTTGGGTGGAGATTGTTTCCTTTCCTCTGCTTTTGTTGTGACCAAATTGGAGAATGATGAATCTGCATGTTGATGTTCTGGAGCAAGGGAAAAAGACAAGTTTGATAGTCCTTATGGAGATTATTCTTATTGTAATCCATTTCCACTTGAAGTGCATGACCTTGTACATTATGAGTGATGGAATTATGTTTTGTATTGGCTATGAAAGTTTCAATTTGAAATATGAAATAGATATACTTTGTTTTCTGGTTTTTAATAAATGTGGAAGAAATTGTATTTTGTACATTGTAATTGAGGAGGAAGACAGAGTTTTAACAGTCCCTTGTGAAACTTCTTTTTTAACATTTCCCACTTGAAGTGGATTATCTTGTATATTATTGTGTTGGAAAGACTACTCTATTTTAGCTATGAAAGTTGTAATTGAATATGGAAGAATATATTTAGTATTAAGTTTTGTGAAAAGAAAGGAAAGATATGCATTTGGTATGTTGTATTTCAAAAATAAATGGGGAAGAATTTGTAAGAGATTTCTGTGAATTAATAGAAGTATTTTTCAATGTTCATATGATATTATTTCCATTGGAAATCTGTATTGGATATATAATAGGAAATATTTTTTGTTAAAGTGAAAAGGAAGCACGTATGAAGAAATATTGCACTGCTCTGTCTCATTTGAAATGTTTAAATTTAAAAAAAAATAGATGTTGCATTCTTGTCTCTATCAGTTGATTGAAAGAAAGAAAACTATGTAAAACTAGTATGGAATAAATTCAATGTTTTTATTGCATGACAAAAGAGATAGTTTGATCTTTGTTCTTGAAGTGTACAAACCTCATTTCTACTTCACTGTATACTTCGCAAATTTATTTTAATCAAATGTACAAAACAACCCTGCAAGTTTATAAGAGACAAATGAAATTGTAACGCCCACTAAAACAACCTACTTGAGAACCAAGAACAACCTAGGATTAATTAGGAAAAATTATGGAATAATTTTTTTTTGTTTAAAAGACTCTACAACTGGATTACAAGGCAACAACTATCACTAACAAGTTCAAGAACAATTCTAATTCACTAGAACATGATTTTATTTTATTAATAATTATTAGAGGTCATAAGGTCCATAATTTAGGGTTAGAAGGTACAATAAGGTTTAGAGGGTAATTCCTCAACATACCCACTCACTAACAGGCTTCAAGGTTCAAATTTATTTTTCTAAAACTTAACGCATCAAAATTTTTCCTAAACTATTCCCATTGGATAGGAAATTTTCTCACCTTTCCATTGATATAAAGAAGTCCTCCTAACTCCTCATATTTTTCGAGTTACATGCTGGCAAGAAAAACTAATTTGTAGTCGTGCACCCAAGTTAGCACGGGGAGAGCGGGGTGGTGGAAGACATTTTGAAAAATCTTCCTACACAGGATGAAAGCCAACTTATCACTCGCATTGCCGCAGGTCCACAAGGAACACATGCCATCTCCTAAGCCAACACAGGGAAGGCAGGGTAGCTGGGAGAAAATTATTTTAATGCCCCGAAGCCCTAAGAGGGTACCATTTAGCCGCGCCTCCACTAGCACCTTGTGATGCCATGTGGCGGCTCTTGATTAGCTGCGGGTTGGCGGGTGGCGGGGGAAAATTTCAAAAAAAAAATCATTTTTTTTTAAAAACGTACAAAGGAAAAAAGGTACCCACTCTGCCGCCAATGCCTCATGATGCCATGTGGCATCACCTAATTAGTTGCAACCAATTGGGGTGGCGGGGAAAATTTGAAAAAATTTCCCATAATTTTTCAGGAGCGCTAAGCTTAAAAAGGGGTCCGCCCCTCCACAGACACCTTGTGGTGCTACTTGGAAGCCTATGATTGGCTGTGGGTTGGTGGAGAAAATTAGGAAAATTTTCCAATTTTTTTTCTGAAGTTCTAAGGGAAAAATTATGGCCCATGGGCCTGCCAAGGAAATTTTTCCCCAAAATGTTTTTTGCAACCAAGTGAAGGAAAAACTTTAGAAGGCCATAACTTCTGATATAGGGCTCAATTTTGGGAAAACGAGGACTTTGTGGAAATATCTCGACATTCTCTTTACACGGAGATCATTAATTTTTTATTTTGATAAATTTTAACATGTCAATTTCATGAAAATGTTCTGCAAGCTTTTACAGTGCAAACTGGTAAATTTTAACTTGTTAAATTTGTTAAATTTGTTCTTGTCCCTCTCTCAACATGTCAAATAGAAATGGAAATTTTTTCTTAGGTGTATTTAAAAGATATTTAAAGATTTAATTTGTCTGATTGATTTACAATTTGATCATTTACATTTCTTGACAGCAGCACGACTGTAAAATAGTTGAGCTCGATTTTGCTAAGTTTTTATAAGAATTTCCTTAATTTTTAATATCTAGATGAATTTTATTAGATCTTATTATGCCCAAATTAAAGTTTCATTTGTTATTCCTTTGTTGCGGATTCAGTCTGACCATTTGGGATTAAATATTTGTCAATTTGAAATACAAGACAGAGTTCAATTTCTTTTTAAAAAGGTCTATTTTCCATTGTTTTCTTCCAAGTATTATAATGTGCTCTAGACCTAATCTAATGCATTTATTTTATTAAATCCAACTATTAAAAACTACGATACATATCCAATTTCCAACTTTCACATATTTCAAAGAAACTGAGTATTACAATTCCTTTCAAACAGAGATTACAACTCTCATCTAATTGGTTTGAATTCAACACAATGATAAAATATGAGGAAGATTATGCACTCCTTTATCTATTCCAAAAGAAAACTTTACAACTTCCTTATTTTATTCTTTCAAAAAACATATATTATAAACATGAATGAATAATACATTTTTTTTTCACGTGTTTCACTTTTCCACTTTCCAAACAAGGATTTCATAGAGCTTGTTAAGAATAAGTTTCCAAAGGAAAGAATTTTATATAAACAAGGCAAACACTTCCATTAATTCAAATGAAACTCTTACAATCTCCTTTCCATTTGATTTCAAAATACAACATACAAAACACGTATCATTCTTTCTCATTCTTTCCAACACAGAATACAGAGTATAACTCGTTTACATTTCAAATTTCAACTTTCATTACCAATAAATAGTATCTTTCCATGATAATGAATACACAGATCATCCACTTCAAGTGGAAAAGGGCCTACAATAAGATTTCATTTCACAAGGGACTGTCAAACTATCTATATCTCAGCTCCAGAACATCAACATGTAGATTTCACATTCTTCCAGTTTGATCACAACAAGAGTAGGGGAAAGGAAACTCTCTCTACCCAACCAAGACATCCAATGAAGAGGAGAATCCATCCTTCTTCATTGGCCCCCAAGCCCTAACCACAATACAATAAGCACATAAGCAACATAATCACAATAAGAACACAGTCCAAAATAGAATGTAGTTCTACAACTACATTAAAACATGACAAACAATACTAAGGCTTCCTCAAGCAAGCCAAAGGAGCAAGAAACTATGGGTGATGTTGTTTATGCCCCCTAAAAGGGGAAATGGGTATCACCACCTGAGAGAAAACCACCTAAATATGTATATGTATATATATATATATATATATATATATATATATCATTTCAAATCCCTGACTTGCCCTTATGCCTCCCCCAAGTACCTTTTATTCCTCACATTTCCTTATGCCTCCCCAACCTCTTATGGCACCTTATAACGAGTAAATAAATGCAAGATATTTATTTGTAAGGTGGAAACCAAATCCTAACTCCCTCCACTCTTATACCTTCCTAAAACACACTTGTGCCTCCCACAAAATAACCCCATAGTCTTTTCCTACATCATTCCTAGGTCATCTACCCAATAGGCCACAACCATGCCAAAACATTCATACATTAACACTTACATTCATAAAAGAAGAGAATTTCAAGAGTCAAGCTCCTACCTCTCCATGATGGAGTTGTTCCAAGTTCCAAAACAACAAGCTTTACCCCAATACAAGCAATCCAAAAACAGCCAAGCACAAGCATGAAACAATCTTCCCAAAACTTCTTCAAGCAAGAGCTCCAAAACAACAAAAGAATTTCCCCAAGAAAATGAAATCTCCAAAGTGAAGCAACCCCAAAACAAGGCAAGCCATTCAAATTTTATAGAAGAGGGAAGAGAAGAGAATGAGACAGATCCACGTAGGTTGTCATATCACATCTCTTCAACCCCGACCCGAAAGTCAACTTCATTCTCCAATGCACAATAAATAGGTGGTTGAATAATATGATAGTTTACTTACACACTCAAATCCAACCCACACCCCAAAGGACTAAAATTTAATCATGTAAGAAAAGTTTAATATAAAACCTACAATTTTCCTTTTAAAAAAATTATCACAAAAGTCAAATATCAACTCCCCAACAGTAGGTATGGTTGGTGATTAAATTTAAGAGGTATGGAACAAGTTTAACTTGTCCCACAAGCCTCCAAAATCAGCCTCTAAGGATAATTTTGAATTTCCAAGAAGGTGGAGTGTTTCACACTCAAAAGTTAACTTACACATCATTTACACATCTTTAATCATGGCCAACAACTCTATTAATTACTTTCTTATGACATGTTTTAATTAACTAACTTAACAACATGATTACTCACAATATTTACACACCATTTAATGAATAATGAAAGGGGTAAAAGCACCACAAAATAAAGACATGCAAACATAAACAAAGGGACAAAAATAAAAGGAATACATAAAACCCCTTGGTCTCTGATGGCAAACTCGTGTTGAGTGAGCTCTCTGGGAACCCTGTGTCCTGTTGGGACCCCTACGAGTAGGCCCCATACTCCGACCTCTCTGTGCATAAAATCTCTGTGGAGGTATATAAGGTGGGCAGGACTACTTTTTATGTCTAAAAGGGGACTGTGTTGAATGCTGTCCACCACGAGGAAATGGTACTGACCCCCTCGATCTGTTGTCTTGCACCTTTTGTATGTGGCTACGTACTCAGTCTCTAGCCTGTTGGGTCTTTCCCAAATTCTCCTCTGTTATATAGGCCTTCTTGATGGCCTCAACTAATGTCTATGGACAATGGATCCTCACTACACCTCCAATGTCTAGATTCAGGCCCTGGATGAACCTGTGAATCCGCACATGCTCATCTTGCATATAACCAACATACTGGAGTAGATCCAGAAATCTACTCTCATACTCAACCACTATGAGAGATTCCTGTCGAAGGTCATGGAACTCATCTGTCTGCTGCTATATGAACCTCTGTGACAAATATCTTATCCATAAACGCTCCTCAAAGAGCTCCAAGGTAACTGTCTAAGAATCAACATGGATCTTCTCCTCCTCTATGTGCCACCAGACACCAGCTCCATCTATTAGTAGATGGATCGCAACACGGCCTTTCGTGTTACTAGAACAAGGACAAAATTTGAAGCACCCGCTTAAGCTCACTAACCAGGCCTCTGCCTGAAATCCACCTATGTCACCAGAATAATAGGATGGCCGAAGTTTCAGGATCTCCCTGATGTGATCTGCAGTTATGGTTTGACGACCTCTAGGTCTCTCTGTATGCTCATCTCTAAGCCTAGGGATCTGATACCTCTCTCTATGTCCTTAAACTTGATCACCATGTCCCCTTTGTGGTGACTTTAATCTGTCTAACTCTGCATGGGAGTTATCTCCTCCATGATCCTCACTGGCTTGAGGTGATACATGACCCTCAATGGAAGGAACTCTATCATGTCTAGCTGCATGCCCTCATACTGATCCTCCGCATAGAGCGACATTAACATCCTAAAGATTCTATAAAATCAGGGGTAGGATGGCTATTATAGCATGATTTGGTGGTGGTAAGTCTAGGTCTATGTGAAAAGACCTCTCATCTTGTCTGCGCCTCCTGTACAGACCAAGGCGAGAGTTAGTTCACCTTTCTAAGTTTTATTCAGTTTCCATGTTTACGAAAATATGTAATTTCTAAACAAAATTGTTTTCTAGTTTTAAAAGTGTGGTGGGTTTAAGATTCATGTCTCAAGTTTATAGTGTGCCCAATGGCCCAAGATTTTGAACCACTGCTCTAATACCAAGTGTAACGCCTACTAAAACAACCCACTTGAGACCCAAGAACAACCTAGGATTAATTAGGAAAAATTATGGAATAATTATTTTTTTGGTTTAAAAGAGTCTACAACCAGATTACAAGGCAAAAAATTTCACTAACAAGTTCCAAAACAATTCTAATTCACTAGAACATGATTTTCTTTTATTAACAATTATTGGAGGTCATAAGGTTCAGAGGGTAATTCCTCACCATACCCACTCACTAAATTTTTTAAAGATTCAACTTGATTTTTCTTAAACTTAGCACATTCAAAATTTTCCTAAACTATTGTCATTGGATATGAAAGTTTCTCACCTTTCCATTGAAATAAATAAGTTCTCCTAACTCCTCATATTTTTCAAGTTATAGGGCGGTGGGCCTTGGGGTGAAAATTTTCCCCAAGAGCGGGCCTGCGGGCCCAGGCGTGAAAATTTACCCCAAGAGAGGGTCGACGGGCCGCGCAGAGACTTTTGGAAATTTTCCCGTAAGAGGTAAGAAAAAAAAATTTGCACCCGCATACTCGTGGGTCCGCAATTCCACTAGGGACATGTGGTGCCTCCCAAGTCAGCACGGGGAGAGTGGGGCGGTGGAAGACATTTTGAAAAATCTTCCCGCATGAGGCAAAAGCCAACTTTGCACCTACACTCCTGTAAGTATGCAAGGGACACGTGGTGTCTCCTAAGCCAACATAGGAAAGGCGTGGGTGGCAGGGAGAAAATTAGATTAACGTCCAAAAGGGCTAAGATGCTAGCATTCACTCATGGATCCGTCGGCACCTCGCGATGTCACGTGGTGGCTCTTGATTGGCTGCGGGCCGGCGGGTGGTGGGGAAAATTTGGAAAATTTTCAAAACAACTTCCAAAAATGTAAAAAGGAAAAAAGGGACCCGCTCAACCGATGTTGCCTTGTGATGCCACGTGGTATCACCTAATTGGTTGCAGCCACCCGGGGAGGTGGGGAAAATATGGAAAATTTTCTCAAAATTTTCCGGGAGAGCTAAGCTTAAAAAGGGGTCCGCCCCTCCTCTGACACCTCGTGATGCAATGTGGCAGCCTATGATTTGCTGTGGGTCAGCGGAGAAAATTAGGAAAATTTTCCTTAAAATTTTCTGAATTTCTAAAGGAAAAATTCGAGCCTGCAAGCCCACTAAGGAATTTTTTCCCTAAATTTTTTTTTTTGACGCCAAGTGAATTAAAAACTTCAGAAGGCCGTAACTTTTGATAGAGGGCTCATTTTTGGGAAAACGAGGACTTTCTGGAAATCCCTCGATGTCCTCTTTACATAGAGATCATTAACATTTGATTTTGATAAATTTTAACTGGTCAATTTTGTGAAAACGTTATGTAGGATTTTACAGTGCAAACTGAAAATTTTTAACTTGTTAAATTTCTTCAATTTGTTCTTGTCCCTCTCTCAACATGTCAAATAGACATGGAAAAATGTTCTTAGGTTTATTTAAGAGAGATTTCAAGATTCAATTTGTCTGATTGATTTGCAATTTGAACATTTACATTTCTTGACAGCAACACGACTGCAAAACAGTTAAGCCCGATTTTTCTAAGTTTTTATAAGAATTTCCTTAAGTGTTAATATCTAGATGAATTTGATTAGATCTTATTATTCCCAAATTAATGTTTCATTTTTTATTCCTTTGTTGCAGATTTGGTGTGAGCATTTGGGATTAAATAATTTTCAATTTGAAATACAAGATAGAGTTCAATTTTTTTTTTTTAAAAGGTCAATTTGCCATTGTCTTCTTCCAAGGATTATAATATGCTCCAAACCTAATCTAATGCATTTATTTGATTCAATCCAGCTATTCAAAACTAAGATACATCTCTGATTTCCAAATTTCACATATTTCAAAGAAACAAAGTATTACACTTCCTTTCAAATAGAGATTACAACTCACATCTAAATGATTAAATTTAACACAATGATACAATTTGAGCAAGATTATGCAATCCTTTATCTATTCCAAAAGACAAATTTACAACTTCCTTATTTTATTCTTTCCAAAAACATATATTATATACAAGACAGAATAATACAGTTTCTTTTCACATGTTTCACTTTTCCACTTTCCAAATATGGATTTCATAGAGCTTGTTAAGTACATATTTCCAATGGAAAGAATATCATATGAACAAGGCAAACACTTCCATTAATTCAAACGAAACTCTTACAACCTCCTTTCCATTTGATTTCAAAATACAACATACAAAACACGTATCATTCTCTCTCATTCTTTCCAAAATGGAATACAGATTGTAACTCATTTACATTTAAAATTTCCACTTTCATTGCCAATACATAGTATCTTTCCATGATAAAGAATACACAGATCATCCACTTCAAGTGGGAAAGGGGCTACAATAAGATTTCATTTCACAAGGGACTGTCAAACTGTCTATATCTCAGCTCTAGAACATCAACATGTAAATTTCTCATTCTTCCAATTTGATCACAACAAGAGTAGGGGAAAGGCAACGCTCTCCACCCAACCAAGACATCCAATGAAGAGGAGAAGTCATCCTTCTTCATTGGTGCCCGAGCCCCAACCATAATTTAATAAAAGATGTGATCTAACTCATTGCAACAATAGGCTTCCACAACCACACAAGTAACATAATCACAACAAGAACACAGTCCAAAATAGAATGTAGTTCTATAACTACATTAAAACATGAGAAACAATACTAAGGCTTCCTTAAGCAAGCCAAAGGAGCAAGAAACTATGGGGGATGTTGCTTATGCCTCCAAAAAGGGGAAATGGGTATCACCACCTAAAAACAAACCACCAATATATATATATATATATATATATATATATATATATATATATATCATTTCAAATTCCTGACATGCCCTTATGCCTCCCCCAAGTACCCCTTATTCCTCACATTTCCTTATGCCTCCCCAACCTCTTAGGGCACCCCATAACGAGTAAATAAATTCAAGCTATTTCTTTGTAAGGTGGAACCCAAATCCCAACTCCCTCCACTCTTATACCTCCCTAAAACACACTTTTTCCTCCCACAAAATAACCCCATAGTATTCTCCTACACCATTCCTAGGACATCTACCCAACATCCCACAACCATGCCAAAACATTCATACATTAACACTTACATTCATAAAAGAAGAGAATTTCAAGAGTCAAGATCCTACCTTTCCATGATGGAGTTGTTCCAAGTTCCAAAAAAACAAGGTTTATCCCAATGCAAGCAATCCAAAAATAGCCAAGTACAAGCATGCAACAATATTCCAAAAACTTCTTCAAGCAAGAGTTCCAAAACAACAAAATAATTCACCTAAGAAAATGAAGTCTCCAAAGTGAAGCAATCCAAAAACAAGACAAGCCATTCAAATTTTATAGAAGAGGGAAGGGAAGAGAAGAGAATGAGGAAGATCCACATAGGATGCCATATCACATCTCTTCAACCCCAACCCAAAAGTCAACTTCATTCTCCAATGCACAATAACTAGGTGGGTGAATAATATGACAGTTTACTTACACACTCAAATCCAACCCACACCCCAAAGGACTGAAATTAAATCATGTAAGAAAAGTGTAATTAAAACCTACAAGTTGTCTTCTAAAAAAACATCACAAAAGTCTATTCTCAACTCCCCAACTGTAGGTATGGTTGGTAATTAAATTTAAGAGGTATGGGACAAGTTTAACATGTCCCACAAGCCTCCAAAATCAGCCTCCAAGGAAAATTTTGAATTCCCAAGAAGGTGGAGTGTTTCGCACTTAAAAGTTAACTTACACATCTTTAATCATGGCCAACAAATCTATTAATTACTTTCATATGACATGTTTTAATTAACTAAATTAACAACATGATTACTCACAATATTTACACACCATTTAATGAATAATGAAAGGGGTAAAAGCACCACAAAATAAACACATGCAAACATAAATAAAGGAACCAAAATAAAAGGAATACATAAAACCCCTTGGTCACAATTAAAGGTGATCCCCTCCCATGGGAATCCCTAACACACACAAACACACACAAACAAATACTAGTTGTCATGGTGACCTTGTTGAATTCATCTAGAATTCCAATGTGGTTGGTCTCCAATCCCCCGATGTTTGTTGTGATATTTTAACTTGTAAAACACAAATACCTCCTTCGGCCTCGTGGCCATATCAGAACATCCAAAATAATATAAATATAATTCCCAAAATCATTTAGATGTATGAATCACAACAACATCAAAGCAATTTAACAATATCATTTATGGTTTTATCAACAACTATATCATCATTGAATAATTTCCATTTCTAGGTCTACTCACAATATCTGAAATATCACAAGTCTACACAACATCTATAATATAACCATGTCAAACAGTATATCATCATCAATATCAAAAATATCTCTAATATTCATCATGCATCATAACTGAATCAAGTCAACAATAATCCATGATCTAACATCTAACATCATACTATAATAAGGTCCATAATCATGTCCATAATATAATTAGTAGTATCATGATTAGTATCAAAAAGGTGTCAAAGGGAAGTGGGTACTACAAAAATATTCATTTGGACTTAATGAGATCAAAATGATCCCCAAACTAAACTAAAACACTGAAGAAAATTTTAAAGAACCTTTCAAATCAAGTAAAGGTGAAATTTCAGGTTTTCTGTTGTGTAAACATCAGTAATTTTTGAATGCAAACCAATCAAGAAAATTTTAACCTTGCAATCTATCCTAAAATTTTCCAAGTAAAATCGTCCATGCCTGTTTGGAAAGATGAAGAAGGATTAATGGCAAATTTGAACAAAATTGATAAGTTAAAAATACCAGTTCACTTCTAACTGACAGAAAGACATTTTCTCAAAATTGACCCTTGTAAATTTTATCCAAATAAAATTCTTAAGATTTATGTGCAAAGAGGACGTCCAGATCTTTCCAAAAAGTCCTCGTTTGCCAAAACCCGAGTTCCCTATTAAAAGTTATGGACTTCTAAAAATTATACTTCGTTTGGTTTCAAAAATAATCTAACTGTCAAATTTAAATGAATAAAATATTCTTGGGCGGACCCGCGGGCTAAAACTTTCATTTTTTGCTTCTTGCCAAAAAAGTGTAAAGTCATGAATTTTTATGCCGCTCCCATGACCCGTAAGCCTTCATTTTGTCTAAAAATAATCTAACTCCAAAAAAGTTGTTTGGCAATTTTTTTTCCATGGCCCCTCTACCACGCAGCTAATCCTTGATTGACAAGTGGTTTCGTTGGGTGCCGGCGAACGCTCAGATCGATTTTAACCTTTCACACTTTCAAAAATAAATTTGGAAAAATTTGTAAGTTTCCCCCATAGCCCTGCCGGTCCGCAGCCAATCAGGTGCTGTCACGTGGCTTAACGAGGCATCGACAGAGGAGTGGATCCTTTTTTTTATCCTTAATGTTTCAGAAAAATTTTGGGAAAAATTTCTAAAATATCCCCGTCGGCCTGCCAACCCGCAACCAAGGGTTGGCTAACACGTGACATCTTCTCGCGTCGGTGGAGGTGCGGGTGAATTTTACCCTTTTCACCCTTCGAGGTGATAAATTTATTTTATCCCCGCCACCCCTCTTTCTCCTCGTTGGCTTAGGAGGTGCCACGTGTCCCTTGCGGTCTTGCAGACTTACGGGTGCGTGGGTGCAAAGGTGGTTTTTCGCCCCATGCGGGAAAATTTCAAAAACTTCTCACTCGCTCCATTGGTCCGTGTTTGGAAAGATATTTCCTCCCTTGCGCCGCTGACCCGACTTCTCCTCCTCTAGGGAAAATATCTCCCAGCGGCCCGTAGACCCGCCCCTGGGGAAAATTTTCTCCCCCTTGGGAAAATTTTCCTCACAAGGTCCTCCGAATAATAACTTTTGAAATACAGGGAGTTAGAAGGACTTCTTTATATCATTGGAAAGGTGAGAAAATTTCCTATCTAATGGGAATGTTTTCAAAAGGTTTCAAGTGCATTAATTTTGAGAAAAACTAGGTTGAATCTCTTAATCCTGTCAAGGGGTGGGAGAGTGTGAAATTACCCTCTTAATCTTAATGAATTATTCTAACCCTAAGTTTTGACCCCGTAAATTTAATAATTTTTGTAATGGGAAAACTATGAGCTAATATTTTTATTTGGCCTCTAAACCTTGCTTGTGGCAACAGTTGTTTTGTAACCTGGTAGCAGACACTTTTAAACAAAAAAAATTATCCAATAATTTTTCTGACTAATCCTAGGTTGTTCTTGGGTCTCAAGTGGGTTGTTTTAGCAGGGGCTACATTAGATTTATAATCCCACATTTTAAATTTTTCGCAATACCTTATAAAAATAAACAAATTGTTAAAAAAATGCGTCAAACAGCTTATTTTATGTACTCTACATATATTGGGGTCACTAAACTAGTACAAATATATTTAATACATCTATTTTTAAAAATGTAAACATGTATGAGTTTTGAGGCTTTTATCTTGATTACATTCTCTTCATAATCGTTGCTTATGGTTAAAAAGAATGGGAAAAAAAAATTCAAACTCTAGCATGTGGGAAATATATTACTAATTTCGTATGACTTCTCAAAAAAAATAAAAAAATAAAAAAATTGTGATGGTTAGTCAAATTTAGCGTAAAGAATAGAATTTGAAATGGTCACATGATTAGATCCCACTACTTCATGTTAATGTAATAAAATATTATTACTGTAAAACACATACCTTCCAATTAATTCTCTTGAAGTTATTCTTCCTATTGAGGAAGATTTGCAAGGGTAAAAAATGGTACAAAACAAGAAAAAATCCATTCCCAAGAAAATCGTTTCTCCTACCTAGTTATTTCATTCGCTCTTAGGTAACTATTTCTTTTTGTATCTTGGTGTGTTAATGTCTTTATTGAGGCTTTCAAGTATTTTTTACTTGGCGACGAGCCCCAGTAAAAAAAAATATATCCTTAACAATTTATTTATTTATTTAGTGTATAGTTTGTAAAATATAGTAATGTAAAATAAAATAAATTTTTAGAAAAAAATATCAGATTTATTATAGTATCATACCTAGCTTAGATAATTCGATGTAAAATGTGCCAAGAGATATGATTCTCAATGTGTATATTCTGAATTTATGACATAAGTGAAATATATTCCTTGATAATGATACCTCTCAGCATGTTTTCCATATATTTATGTAAGATAGATATGTTATTTTCATCTAACACTTTATATTGTGCCCTAACAAGTTATGAACATTAGAGTATTTTCTTAATTTCACATATTAGTATGTGCTAATAAAGTAAATATTCACTTATATGCACTAAAAACCTAAATACTTATAATTTTGCATTCGAGAGTTAAATCTAGCATACCTATGTTAGATATATCTATCTAAATTAGCTATTAAATAATAATAATTGTATCAAATTAGTGAGTGTTAGCATTTTACGAGTACTTCGTTAAAACTAACAATTAGTAATAGTGTTATAATTTCGTGTTTTTCATATTCTAGTCTTACATTATTTTATATATGTGTCAAATAAAGTAAATGTGGTATTCATAATTTATAGTTTAATCCAACAGGGTTAGATGATTTTGTATCTATTTGCATAAGGTTGTCATTACATATGTGATGGATACATTTGCTTGTTCTATACCTGTCTTTTTTAGATAACAAATTGAAATATATGACCTTAGCGATTCTCCTTAGTTTCTAAAACTATAATTAATTTTATAGCACCTTTTCTACATTTTTATTGATTATTTCTTAAATTGATGCATAAAATTTAAATTATTTTTTAACATAAGTTCCGAGGATGATTAACAATATAATTTATTATGGTGATACTCATTTATTTTGTTTGAAGTGGTGAATTCTTGTGCGATTGAAAAGCTATATCTGACATTATTTAATATTTATTATTTTTATCTTAAACTTTGTACCATTATTTTATAGGCATAATCGTTAAATAAAAAACAATCAAACACACATAATTTTGATACATATAATGTAAATCTAATAAACTAAGGTAGATATTTACCTTTACTTATTAATATATTTATTAATTTAGGTATTTGGGTTAAAGTATGGTAAATCTAAAATCTATTTTAGTTTTAGATCTATTTTAACGAATGAAAAAATCTAATTTATATTTTGGAGTTTTATGATTGTAAATTTCATTTTAACATATCATTTTATTTGGTATTTTTATTTTATTATTTACTATTATATACAAAAAAAAAAAAAAATTGATTTATTTATAACTAACATACAATAATTTTAAACATACCAATTGGTTATTCTCTTCTTTTCTCTTGATTTTAAAATCTCGCGTTGGGTAATGTAAAGTTATAATTTTAATAAAGTAATTTTTTATTTCAAATAATATCCTATTTTTTATTTCACGGGTAGGATATGAGACTATTTCATCGTATACTACTATTATAGAATATTTCTAGGCATAATAAAAATATTTATTTGTGTCTATTATACTTATTTCTATGGAAAAATCGTGGGCTATACATGGTATAATGAATTGTAGAAGAGCAAAAAGAGTACATGTCAAAATATGGAAGAGTTACGTTTATAATCCCACATTTTAAATTTTTATAATACCTTAAAAACAAACAAATTGTTAAAAAATTGCGTGAAACGGCCTAGTTTATGTACTCGACATATATTGGGGTCACTAAACTAGTACAAATATATTCAATATATCTATTTTTAAAAATACAATGAGTTCTGAGGCTCTTATCTTGATTACATTCTCTTCATAATTGTTGCTTATGGTCAAAAAAGAATGGGAAAAAAAATTCCAGACTCTAACATGTGGTAAATATATTACTAATATTCGTATGACATTTCAATTGTTGTAAAAAAATAAAAAAAATTGTGACGGGTTAGTCAAATTTAGCGTAAAGAATAAAATTTGAAATAGTCACATGATTAGATCCCCACCACTTCATTTTAATATAAGAAAAATATTATTACTTTTGTTGGTCAAGTAGATATCAAATTTAATAAAGAGAATAAATATTGACAAAGTCACACTAATAAATCCCTTCCCTTGTTACCATTATAAAGAGTTTTTTCCTACATTAATTAACAATGCGTCAAAATTGAAGCACGGAAGAAGTTGAAGTTGAATTATTCAAAGGAAATGAAGAAGATGACGAGAGAAAAGAATCGTACACAAGCGCATGCAATCACAAATTATTATAACGTGGAGTGGTAAGCATGAAATCACCAATGTCAAAATGGAATCGTGGCACTGCCATTGATGACTTCATACCTTTGACTACTCTACGGACATGAATGGTGGAAGAGATATACTAATGAACCGATCATTTTACTACAAATTCTTGGTTTTCTAGATGGTTTTATTTTTTTGTTTTCTAGATTTTTCTTAAGAAGTGCTGACTGCTGTCTTGTTCAATTCAATTTTAAATTTATTTCTTCAAAATTCTCACCTAATTAAGAATAAAAAATGGTTTAATCCATATTGAAATTAATTTCTTCAATTTGTTCACTTAAAATATTTGCAGAATAAAATAATGTGAAATTATTCAGAGACACTTCTTTTGACAAATCCTAACAACAATGTTTTATTCAAAGTTCAATTCCAAAACGATTGTCAAACTTGCCTATTTTCTAGACAAACGTTTATTAAGTACCTATAAGAGTAGATCAGAACTAATGATTTTTCATCTCAATTTCAAATCTGATCGGAAGGTGTTTGATTAATTATTGGGTATGGCGATTCTATTCCTGGTGATTTCATGCCTGTTAATGTTTAGCAATAATCCGAAGTTACACGGTTCAGGGGCAGCAACATCGGATATTGGTATGTTCTATTTTTTGATGTTTTTGTTTCACACATACAGATATAAAAATTTAAATCCATATTTTTGGGTACTACTTTGAAGCCAATCCATGATTACCGGTTCCACACTAAGACATCGGAGGTCCCAATTTTATTTGATAACACTGATTCCAGATGTCTTTTATATTAATTTTTGTCCACCTATGGATGGTCTGTCATTGATTTGAGATGCTCTGTGCTTGATGTTTTCAGAGTACCCATATTCGTTTATGACAGTAGATGCTGAAAAGGCAGCTTCAAGAACATATGATTACATTATCGTTGGAGGAGGTGCAGCAGGGTGTCCTTTAGCAGCAACTCTGTCACAGCATTACTCTGGTTCTTGTTGTGGAGAGGGGAGATTCTCCTTATGGAAATCCTGACGTCGAGACGACCGGTGGTTTTTTTCAGGATTTTGTTGAATGCGGATGATTACCCATATGTAGCTCAAAGATTTGTCACAGAAGATGGAGTACAGTTGGTAAGGGGAAGAGTCCTAGGAGGCGGAACAGCTGTCAACGCTGCCTTCTACAGCAGGGCCAGCCAGGAATATATTAGGAATATGGGATGGGATGAGAAACTTGTAAACGAGTCGTTTGAATGGGTGGAGAAGTTGAATGCCTTCAAACCAGACGAGCTTTACCCCTTGGAGTTCTTCGCTTAAAAATGGTCTTCTGGAAGCTGGAGTGCTTCCCTACAATGGATATACTGTGGAACATTTGGAGGGCACCAAGATTAGTGCCTCAATATTTGATAACAATGGAAAGAGACATACAGCAGCAGATCTTCTCAGATATGCGAATCCAGATAACATTGTAGTTCTTCTCAATGCTACTGTCGGCAGAATCCTCTTCAATCAGGAATCAGGTACATATTCATCATCTTCCATTGACATGGTTTTTTTGAGATTGAAAATTCTGCTTAGATTGTCAACAAAAGTAGTTTCCGATTTTCAGTCGGAATATAAATCTTGAACATCATCGCAGCAAAAAGTAAAAACAGAGTAATCCTTGCTATATTTTTTCTTTTAGACATGTTCTAACCTATACGATTACATTATGAGAACGCCTTAGATTAGTTTCATAATCTAATTTTTGTTAGCTTCTAAACAAGATTCAATTCAGAAAACTAAAATTAAAATTAGAAAATAGACTGCATGATTGAGAAAATATTTATCTATAGTTGGATGTGAAACTATGTTGCAGGAGAGATAAAGGCTGTTGGTGTAGAGTTCACGAGTGATGTTGATGGCGTCTTTCATAATGTATCAATTAATCAATTGTCACAAAGGAGTGAGGTGATTTTGTCAGCAGGAACCATAGGCAGCAATCAACTTCTTCTCTTAAGTGGAATTGGTCCATCACAAGAACTCAAAGAATTGAATATTACTGTGCTTTTAGATTTACCATTTGTAGGGAAAGGGATTTCAGATCCACCTCTTGCGAGTGTCAATCTAGAATCCCCTAAACCCTTGCCATCTGTTTCAGTACAAGTTGCAGGCATACTGGATGATTCACAACTCTATATTGAGGGTCTTAGTTATTCTATAGATAATAATGCCACAAACCGTCAATACATTGGACTAATTGGTAGTAAGGTAGCATTTCCCTTATCCAGGGGTGAGCTTCGAATTAATAGCACAGATCCCAAAGTCACTCCCTCAGTTCAATACAACTACCTTTCTGACCCTTTTGATCTAGAAAAATGTATGCTTGGTGTAAGGGTAATGGCTAATCTTACTGCTACCAAATCTTTTCAAGAATATAAATTTACTAGCACTGACAACTCTAGCACATTCCAATTCCTTGGACCCGCCTTACCACAAAATCAATCAAACAATGAAGACCTTGCCAACTTTTGTAGAGATACATTAGGTTCATTTTTTCATTACCATGGAGGGTGTCATATTGGTTCTGTGGTTGATGAAAAATATAGAGTGAATGGTGTCAATAATCTAAGGGTCGTGGATGGTTCAATTTACAAAGACAGTCCAGGGACTAATCCACAAGCAACTACCATGATGCTTGGAAGGTATTTCTTTATGCTCATACATTTAATTTTGTTTTAGTGTAAATTCTTTGTAAGTCATCATATTATTGATAAACTTACCGATTCAAAAACAATGTTTGCAGGTATACCGGAATTCGTATCATCCAAGAGCGGAATTTGTATCATTCAACATCATAGGAGCACTTAAAATACCTAGCTATCAGCGTTGTGCATCAATAAAATCATTTTCATACTTAAGTGTTGACCTATGAATCATTGAACATCAAACCAAATAATACCATTGAAGAATTATTAATCATATTTGGATTCCTCTACCACATGGTTAGCTTTTACTATAGTAGAAGAGATCCATTGTATGAAAATATGATTAACAACATGAATAAATGATGCATTAATTTTTTTGCCATATGGAAACACTTAAATCGTGATATTTTGTGTATTAAATTTGTTGATATATTGAGGATCCTTTGAAGACTCCTTCGAGCGATTGAGGTTTTCATTCTCGGTAGAGTGATATTGGATTTTATAAATACTTATTATTATAACTTTCTTTTCTTTTCTCTTTCTTTCTTATTCAACTTACATACAAGGCACTTTTAAAATAAAATTCATCACGAAATCACACTTGAATTTTCCTTCAATTTTTTATAATTGTTATTTATTATTTATATTGGATTATAGTTTACCATTTCTACATATTTTATGCCTCCATTTTCTAGCTTCATATATATTTTTGCGATTAAAAATAGCATTTCAAATATTTATATTCCATTCAAAGTAAGAAGATACTTTTAACCAAAAAAAATGAAATTATAACACGAGTACTCGTACGAGTTCATTAAACTTCATCAAATAACATGAAAAACAAAGTATCATGTTTCTTATTAAAAAAATGATATTAAAACAATCTGAAATATAAATAATCACAAAGAGAAACTACACCAAATTAAAAATTCGGTTAACAAAAATTTGATAAACAAATTTAGTCTTATTTAACTATAATTTGTAGATTGTATTTGAAGATATTAAATGTAAAGTAGATTGTATTTGCAGATATTATATGTAAATCCGTAAATGATTGTTCGTATTATATATATTTGAATAAAACATATAATAGAGAATGAAATTAGAGGGGAGCTGTGAAATAATTAAGCCATAAACTACCCAAATATAGGGATACACAAACTTCAGCAATAAGCTAACCAAATATGGTGCTTTCCCAACTTGATTTCAAAATAGAGACATTATATTTAAGATGTGAGTAAATAAATTGTCTCAAAGACCCCGTGAAAAGTTGTACAGCTCTACTATTGCATTTATTTGTATCTCTACATATGGTGATGGTGAAGATGGCACAATAACTAGTGCACGATTTGAATCATTGACCTTTTGTGTTCTACCACTAAAACTGCAATGGAGATCGAGATATTCTAAGCCTGGATTCCCTCATGATGTATAAAAAATAATAATTAAATATATATTTAAAAAATTGTCAATTTAAGAAGAAGATAATTAAGCTTAAAGAAAGCAACGTAAAATGGTTGAACCTTTTTTTAATTTTTTTTTTAAAATAGCACGTGTCATCTAGTGCATGAAAAAAGAAGCGCCTGAGATGAATGTAAACCAAAAGTAACATTGAATTATGGAAGGCTTGTCAGCCTAACTAAATAAAGTTAAGTAGATCAGGTTGTATAGTAAAACGTTGATCTTTGAACCACAAATTCCTCCATGAAGGTGTAATAGCAGTATAGATTGGGAATTATTACCAAAGATCAAGGGTATTGAAACAATCCCTCCCATATCCCACATCTCCTTCACTAATTTTAAGTGTTTCATTAATGATGTGGCCAATAATTAGGGAACCATTAACCATACTATTTGATATGTAATTATATCAAATATTAATTTTTATAGTACAATTTATTTTTCTTGTATTATTTGACACTTATATTTGTTGGTTTGATGGGAAACACTTAAATGATTGGTAGAAGAAAAATACCACAAATTCAAACCCTCGTGAATTATATCCATTAATATCTTGATCCATGCATATGCTACATGACTAGTAAGTGCACGAGATAATTTAAAACTGTAGAATTTTATAAATGAATTTCTGATAACAATAGCCATGGTGATTGGAAAGAACATCCACATGCAAATATTTCAATGTGAATGCGAAACAAAATACAATTTGATCTAGCTAAATGGTGAAGCCATTATAAGTGAATGAATGAAGGAATTCATTAATACAACTCCAAAATTAGACATCACCATACATAGGGTCACACTGTAGATTCTGAAAAAAAATGCACCAAAATTTTAATAATCTTGATAGTTAAACAAAGAACTACATACACATAGTAAAAAAATACATTAAAGACTTTCGTTTTGATCCTCCTCACTCTAATACTAACTGTGAGAAATACATATCAATTATATAAATACAAAACACATAATATATAAATAGGATTCAAAATATCCTAAGATAAAGGAGGTTGATATAGCAACAGTGTCACGCCCACTTAAAACACAAATACAACACCGAAAACTCGGATAACTTTTTTTTGACTTACTTGGAGTTTACATGACGACACAAGTGACTAGAAAGAGTTGTTGCCAACTCTCAACAAGTTAGACATAGGCAAAAAGGAATCATACAACACCCATCCTGAACAATTCATTGTACTCTTCGACAAGTCATAGCATAATAGACCAACCACAATACACAGTTACAATTAAGGACATCCCACAGAGTAAAATCTTTTAAGGTTATGCATTTACTACTAAACACATCTTTCAAGACCTGTCTTTATGATCAAGGAGATTCATGTCTTAATTCAAGAAATTCTTATAACAAAAGTGAACTTCTTTCTTGTTATACTATTCACTAAATAACTTAGGATCAAGTTTTCTGAAGGAGAACCATTCTATAATATGCCAATAAATTGTTTAATTCATTGATTTAAGAACATTTTACATTACTCACACAGCTGATTAAACTTAATCAAGCTAATTAAACTTAATCAAGCCAATGAAACTTGTTCCACACCTCTATTGCACAGGTGATAAGCACAAGCTCCGATTGAGGGAAAGTTCCATCTAGGTGCAGAACAATAATCTTCTTTGTGCAAAGGATCTAAAGTTTAACATTACTTAATAAAGATTACAATGAACCAAGGAAAGGTTTAATGGGGAATCAGGTCAAAAGAAATCAGCTTCAAGGTCCCATTGGTTATTTACTCAGTCGTTTATTGAGGCTAAGAATTTATCAAGATTATTTAAAAGTTTTATTTAGACTTTGCTTGATTAAGTTTGACAAGGGTAAAGCATTTACATTTCAAACGATTGAGAGAGAGAGATCAAAGGGTTTCTTAATCAATTTCCCTCCTACTTATATAACCTTCATTATCTTCCAAATGCTAAACATTGATTTCAGCATAAGATCATTTAAGGATTCACCATAACAGGATAATGTTGATTAATCTAGCTTGGGGAAAAACAAGGTAAATATATTTCATTACAAAATATAGTTTCCTCTTTGATCGTTTCAAGGGATCAAATGTTATCAAGTAGGTCACATCTACATTAATTTATTCGTGTGTGTGTGTGTGTGTGTGTGTGTGTGTGTGTGTTTTGTGTGTGTGTGTGTGTGTGTGTGTGTGTGTGTGTGTGTATTAGTTTAACTTCTATAAGGATTATCCAACCCATTTTATTATGCTTATAAATACATTGTTACTATGTCCTAGAAGGGTTTTCAACTAAACATTTTATCTCAAGAGAAAAGTTTACCATTAATCACTTGTGAAAATTAAACATGGTTACATCAATCATTTCCAACACGATACACAAACCATAGGTGGCAACACATTCTATTGAACTAGAATCAGGAGAAAGAAGGTAAGCACAATCGGTTAAACAATACTATACTATGGTTGTTATAATATAATAAAAATACTCATAACAATACAGTGATCAATCTTATATTTTCCATGATAGACAAAACAATTCAAGGTTTCAATAATTAATACAACATTACTCCACAAGACATGATACTAAGGTACTGCCTCTTCTAAATTTTCCACTGAATCCCATCCCAGAGTTTTACAACAAATAAGAATTCGTACAAAGGAACTTCATAACCAAGACTGATGCAATTATTTACAAGACTCTCCCTCATCTACCTGCATAAGCCATCTGCAACCATTAATAACCTGAGTCAGTTCATGAGAACTGAGCAAGATAAGACTACACAAAGCAACAATAAGCTACTATCTAACAATATCAAGAAAGGAAAACATTCTATTCCAAGGATTGGATCAAATCTCTAAATACTAACAACTCCTTAAGTTAATAAGAAAATTTCCACCATGCCAATCTAAGAAGAACAACCTTATACTTCAGTTATGAACATTATCTCAAAGCAACAAAAGTTAAACAATCATTTATGAAGTGGCCAATGGCCTGATAAGTTAGAAACAATGGTCTAGTGTAAACAGGATTTCCATCAAATAAACAATTTAGTTAAAATATTGAGAATTTGATATTCAAACCAAACAATCTATATTCATAAATAAATAAAAGATACCAAAAGCATAAGCTACGATACTAGATTTCAAAATGACCAAAAAGAACAATCCAATCCAAGAGGAAGCACAGATTTCAAAAGATTAACACGAAAATCGAGTGTATTAAAATTTTAATCATGTAATCATATAGGTTATATGATGGAAAACTAATACACGACCACCACTCAACATTGTTTAACAAGGAAAAGAAATAATACTAGTTTCGACCATTGACTCCAAGGAATTTCCCAATCATTCAAGAAGGGGCCACTGTCCTTTTAGGCAAGTAACGACAAGTGAGAGTAAAAGGGTTCCATTATACAAGTTAACATTTTAAACATCAACCCAAGTTTTACCACACTAGATATTTCAAACCCTCCCTATAAGCCTATAGTTTCAGTTTAAACAACAAGTGGATGACTCCTTCCCATCAAAAGTTACTTTTTAAAAACAACCCTCATTACCATAACCATACCACTATTTTAATAAAATAAAACACATTTTCATGAATCACCAAATACATTATCTCAACAACAGTTTCCATCATAACATCAACAATGCATCTATTGATATAATTACCCCCAAAGGTTAATAAACTTAACAAATTCTAACATATTCAACAAAATTTACTATACATGAATCATCCAATTGTCAATAAAATCATTATCAATTTCCAAGAGAAAACCAGCAAGATGAAAAATTATGAACACCACCAAAAGTCATCACATAATAAAACTAGGCCAAGGTGTTTTAATAATAAAGAATTACTATCTATAATTGCTCATATGTAAGTTGAAGTCTCAGTTCCAAGAATTAAGCTGCAGTAAAAAGTTCATAAGGGATGGTCAAAGTGCCCCTTAAGGAAGAACTTAAACATCTGGACCTAAGACTGATGATCAACATCAAGCAGTTGGGTAAATGTTGCCCACAGTATTCCAATCAATTCTAAAGGAATAACCAAGGTGTAAAATGAATAAAAATCAGGTACCTTAGCCACGATACCCCCCTTCATACATAACTGCAACCACTGTAGTCAACCACACATGAAGTTTTGTAGAGCTGCAAGATTGATTGGGTAACGAAGGGGCCACATATCTAGTCCAAGAAAGGAGAACATGAAGGTCCAATAGACCTAGACAACCACACCTCACCGTGGTTGAGTAACACCAAAGGAAACAACTAAAATTACAAAATTTGTTGCCATAACTTGAAAAGGGTAATAAGTGCCCATAAAACTATAATCTTCCCAAATCGGTTCAATCTAGTGGTTGTTTGTTAAAGCCAAGTTGTCATAACCTGCGGGAACTATGTGCTCAACATACATTGAAAGAAAATAAAAAATGCTAAATAGTAAGCTCGTATGAATCAAGAGGTTTAAGAGATACCCATCAGGTTTCTGTTCACCACAACATTTACTAGAAATAACCAATTTACTAATTTTTCAAACACAGAAATGCGGTTAAAGATTGTAGGAGGATGTTTACTTTGCATGGAAACACAACAACCAACGCAGGAGGAAGAAAGAAAATAGATTGGATGTTATTCACTTTAACATTTTACAACGATTACAACTCCAAACAAGAAAATTACAAGGGCTCAGGGGATATTTCTCACTTGTGGAGAACTTTCCTTTACCCACCACAAAGTCGAAGCATACCCCTACTTTCTGATTTTTCCTTGCCAATTGTTGAGAAGGAAAAGTTCTATTTCTGATATTTTTAAATTTTAGCAATTGTAACAAAGGTGTAGGTTATCTTTCCTAGGCTCCAGCTTCTACAATGTCACAAGCACATGACTCAGCCAAGAAACTTCTAGTTGCTCTCCAATCCACGCTATAGCTCGGTCTACGTTTGACTCAGGTATCTGCCAATCCCAGACTTTGACCAAAACATGGGCTCTTCATCTTCTGTGAGCTCAATAGGGAAAGGAATCTGATCTCAAATTTATCTTGGCATCAATGTAGTTAAACCATGTTTATTGAATGGCTCGGCCCTATCTCTGTTTTTCCATGGGAAAATTCTATCCACAACCTTCCATACATCCTCCTGCAGTGCCAAGCTCCAGTGGCAGTTAAAACAACCCAAGGATCCCTCCAACTTCGAACATCAACTGAAAACTATGCCTTTATTTTTTACTACATGATTGCCCTTAGTAATCTTTATTTTTTACTGCAGTGCCTCTTGGGCTATCTGTATGGGAAAATTCGAGTTCATTGCCTATGATAGCCCATCTCAGCCAAACTTTATGTAGCCAGTCCATCTGAGTTTGCCGAAATTTACTAAATTACCATGAGCTGAGTCACACCTCCCTCCATGATTTTCAAACCTTACAAATGAACCATCTCCAACTCACAACAATGCACCTTGCTAGCCATACAGTGGCTCAACCCAATTTTCCAATATGACCACACAAACAGTAGGCAGGCATGCATTCACAAGAACCAAGGGGAATACTTTACCAAGAGAGAACTGCACATGCCCAAATTTCAAGCCAACTAAACCATTACGAGCTTCCATGAGCTAAGAAAAACTGAATAACACCAGAGGAAAGAAATTTAGTCAAAATATGGTCAAAGAAAGGGATAGCAACTTAACCCACCATCGCTGAACTCAAACCTTTCTGAACAAGGAACGTTGAATTGGTGCTAATCAGTTAAGGAAACATGGAATAAACCCTGCAAATGTATTATCTTGTCACGAAGGAGTCTTGGGTCAGAAGGGATGTTGGGGAGGCACCTCAGATCACAACCAACAAAAGCAAGCCATCATAAATCAACGGAAACCCAAAATATGGAGGCCCTAAGTGTAATACAACCACTTCTCTCAGCTTAACCAGTTCCCCCATTACTCCAAAGTGGGCAGGTCTCCATACCCAAGTAACAAACATAAGGCTAAAAAATATAAGGAAGCAGCTAGTCTGTAACTTCAACATAATCGACCATATATATAAAAATAACATTACAGAACTTAAGGAAGAGTAATGTCAGCTAAAACTATTTATGTTAATTTATTGGAAAGGCGTTAGACCCAATAGGTAAAATCCAACATCTTTTTGAATTTGTATAGGAAGATATTGTAAGTATTGGCAGGGCCATCAAATACCAACTCAAAAACGATTAAAAAGGGTGAAATGTGTTTACTCAGCAAGTAATCAATTTTGATTGGTGAAGCCATGTGCTTGGGACAATCACTATCAGGGAGGATGAGGGAGCTGGCGGCTTTAATAAATTACCAAAAAAATATCACAGTCCTCAATAAAATAAAATACAAACTTCATCAGTTAAGGGAAATAAACCAAAGGGAATTACATTATCCTCCCCTTTAAGAAAGCATCATCCTCGATGCGACATGACATTGAAGGAGGAGAGGCGGTAAGCCACTAAGAACAAATAAAGATGAAGGTACACCCTATGGTTAAAATTTTAGATTGTTAGAGCATGGCCATGAGGGTGGCCTTAGAAACATTTGGCAAAATGTTTAACTTTAAAAGTTTTGTGAAGATTGGCAGTTCCCTCTTATTCATTATTTAATTAGACTCTTTCTATTTACATTATTCCTAATTCAGGTTCTTTAAAATTTCATTTTTGTATAATTTTAGTTTATTCATTCTTGTGGGTGCCCAACATGAACTACAATCACAACACCCTACCAAGGTCATACACAACACTAATGATTCACCAACATAATTTTACATAATTTCATGACCGTACCACACCACAAGAGCTTAACCAAACCAAGGAAGAGAACATACATGATCCACATAACATAGTACTCGTCATACATATATGATCGATACAATAATTCTCAAACATAAGTGTTCTGTAACAACATGAAATTTTGATAATTCCATAGATGAAGGTTTCACACAACTCAAAACAAGGATTAGATACATAGAGTCAACAAGGGAATTAAAACCATATCACAACATCACAAAACATGACCAAACTAACATGAGTAACACATACAACATAGCACCACTTCCATGACATCACAACAACCCAACATGCCTCCTGAAGTATCAATCATACACACAAATATCTTATGCCTCCCTCAAGTTTCTTATGCCTCCCTCAAGTCTCTTATGCCTCCCTCAAGTATCATTTGCCTCCCTCAATCCCTTATGCATCCCTCAAGTCTTTTATGCCTCCCTCAATCTCTTATACCTCCCTCAAGGAGGTCAATTTCCCTATGGCCCTATGCACATAGAGTCCCGACACCCCTAACCCAAGTGACATAATAACTCGTGGTTCAACAACCCGCTAGTTATTTTTTATTCATTGGGGTGTACCCCCATACAATGAAGTGGGTCCATAGGTCTAACCATTCCATGGTGCATCCCATGACCCTATTCGACACATCACGACAATAGAACCAATATAGCAATCTGATCCAAATGCTAAGTGGAAAAGTACAATCCTTGGGCAAGGCGGTAAAATCTTAAAATTTAAAAAAAAAATACAAAACCAAGCAAAAAAATGGCCAAATAGCCATAGTTAGTGCAAAATCCACATGTTAGTACCACAAACCAAGGATATGTTCAAAATTTAAAACATGGCAATCAAGAAAACTACTAGTCCTTGTAGAAATAACATAAAAATTTCAATTTATGAATAAAATACATATATAAGAATAACACATTACGATAACTATGTGGCCTTATCTAGCCACCAAGGGGGTACTCAATGAGTTTCTGGCACTCGGAACATCAAGCCTTACCTCACAAAAAAACATATCAATAGTACAACTCTCATCATCTCTATCTGAAAAATCCCGCCACCACTTCGACAAGGATAAACACAATCATAGCTACACTTAGGCTGCATCCATACAACAACCACAAGGAGAGAGGGAGAAAGGAGCATAGGTCGGCATCTACTCATCCTAAGTTCATCTTGATTTACTGGCCCATGGTAGACAACTCCTCACTCTAAACATACACTTTTAACAATTTCCCTCAGGGTCGGTTAGCGTAAGGTCCACAACATAACATGAAACTATATCACTAACACAATGGTGGTTCACGCACATTAACCATAGCCTCTTATGCATGGTACTGATACAGGGTATATCACATACATTACATTCATAGTTTACAACACACCACATTACCACATGTTATACCCAAAGTGCAATCATTGTACGATAGGGATCATATACTCACAATATGTCCCACATTTACGACATTAATCATTAAATATTACCTGAATTATAATTATGATGAGAACAATTACAACATACAGTCAACTTCCATATAACATGGAAATGCACACATTTCTACACAAGTGATAGCGACATCATTAAGAAAATCAATTCACTACAAACAACCTGGTCACACAATATATCAGCACACCCACACATCACAAAGGCCAAAAGGATCCCACACTCTGAAGTTAACAATCACATTTCTTCCACACAAACAACAAAACATTGTTTCACGCTTAAATTGTAGTGCCCACTTCCCTTCGACACCTATTTTATTATTGGTTTTGGTACTATCGACTGCACTTATGGATATATTATAGTTTCTTTGATTTAGCATGTTACTAGATATCAAAGATACTAAATTGTTATTGATTTGATTTGTATATGGTGCATATGGACCATTAGAGACATAATGTTGATACTAATATACTGTTGACATGGTTATTTATTTGTATGTCTGACATGTGTTATATTTAGTCATATTGAGTAGACCTTTAATAATTAGATTAATTTTGTGATCGTTTTGACATGGATGAAATGTGGAATAAAAATGTGCTAGAAATTTTAAGTGATATTTTATTTGCATAGATGATATTAATTCACATATAGATGATTTTAGATTTTATCGCATATTTTGGCATGAATATTTTAATGCAGCCATGAAGCCGAAGAAGGTATTCTCTGTTTTGCAGATATATTATATTCACAACAACATCGGGGGATTGGATACCAACCACATCAAAATTCGAGAAGAATTCAACTAGGGTCACCATGGCAACATGTAATTGTGTGTGTGTTAGAATTATTTGTTAGGAGAAAACTGTGACCTAGGGGTCATGTGTTGTTTTGTTTTAATTTTTCCCTTTTTAGTATGTTAGTATGTTTTTTTTCTTTAGTTATGAAATTCACTTGTTTTATTATTTAGATTTTTAGATTTTTGTTCATCCATTTATTATTCATGGGTTCTAGTGTCTTAATTAAGCTAATTTAAATTTTTCTTAAACTAATTAAAGATGTGACAAAAAGGGAGTTCATTTATTAGACTTGATTTACTCTTGTATTTTGTGTTGAGTGATGCGTGTTTGAGTTTTGAGTGTAGCACACTCTACCCCTCATGGGAAACTCGAATTTGGCCTTAGGAGCAAAATTTGGAAGCTTGTGGGACAATTCAAACTTGTCCCACACCTCTCAAATTCCCATGCCAACCCTACCTATGGGTTGGGGGGTCAAATTTAAGCTCTTTTAAGTATTTTGGGAAGTTAAAAAGGTGAAATGTTAATTGCACTTTCTTTCAAATATTTAAATTTGTCCTTTGGGGGAGTGGGCTTAGATGGAGTGTGTAAGGTTCTTATCATTCCTCTAACCACTTATTAATTTTGCATTGGAATATGAGGTTGACCAAGTGATATGGAGTGGAGAGGAAATGAGGTGGCGTCCTACTTGGAGCCACATCATCCCTCCCTCTCCTTTCTCTATTTATTAAATTCTTGTTGCTTGTTATGGGGTTGGATGAACATTTGTTTAGTCTTTTGATTTTTTGGAGAGTGAGAGGATTTTGAGAGAGTTGTGGATTTTTGGAGATTTGTGGATGCTTGCTTGGTCTTTGGAGAAACTTGGAACTTCATACCTAGAACAAGCTCTACCATGGAGAGGTAGGAGCTTCATCTTAGTTTAAATTATGTTTTTTGTTTTATTTTATGTGGTTTTATGTTGTGTTGAGTGTTGTTGTATCTTTGGAATGCTTGGTGGGTGTGGGTAGATTGCCTAAGTTGGGAGTGGGAGGAGATTATGGGGAATTTTTCTCATAGGGAGGCATAATAGATAACTTTCTTGAGGAGGGAGTTTTGGTTGGGTGCCCCACCTATTTTGAGGAATGCTTGCATTTCTTCTTGTTCTTACTATGAGGGAGACATAAGAGTTTTGAGGGAGGCATAAGATTTGGTAGGGGAAATTGTGTTTTGCATTGGAGGCTTTTAGGTGGGCACCCATTCCCATTGGGAGGCATAAGTGGCCTCCCAATAGGTCTTACTCTTTTGGATTTCTTGATAAGCCTTGTTATATTGTTGTTTTGATTGATTTCTTATTGTTGATTTGTTGTTCTGTTTGTATGTAATTGGAATGAATGTGAAACTATTTGTTAAGTATTGTGGAAGCTAGTAGTTTCCATGAGTTGAAATCTTCTCCCATTGTAATGTGGTTGGGGCTCGGGGGCCAATGGAGAGGATGGCTTCTCCTCTCCATTGGATATCTTGGTTGGCTGGAGAATGTTGCCTCTGCCCCTAATTTGTTGTGAATCAAGTAAATTCTTGGAGGAGCTACCTTGTTGTTGTTTGGAGTTTGGATTCTTGTTAGTGATCATGTGAAACTACCTTGTACTTTACCCACTTAGAGTGGAGAAATTGTATTAATGTATTCCTTCTTGTATTCACATCCTTGTATGATTTCCCACTTCAAGTGGAGAACCTTGTAATGACTTTGTAAAGGAAAGTTGTAATCCAATAGTTGTTATTGCTATTGTATTGAGAAAGTGAAGAAACATATTACATTTCATTGCGGCTATGAAAGTGTATTATATATTGAAAGGAAAGAAGAATTTTTTTTGAGAATTAATTTTGAAATGGGAAAGAAATTTTAGTATCCTTGTTTGAAAGTTGTGATGTATGTGGAAAGGAAGCTTTTATAGAGGAAATATTTCATTCCATTGAAGTTGATTTGTTCCCACAAGAATATATTGTTCTTAATGTAAATTTTTTATTGGAAATGTTGTTGTAAACAATCTCTTGTGAAATGTTAGAAACTTATACTAAGAAATAATACATTTCATGGTGTTACTTGAAAGGCATGTATTGTAAAAGTTAGTCTCTTATTTGTTGATAGAAAGGAACTTAAATTATAATTGCTTTTAATTTGATCAATAAAGTAGTCTAATCACTAAATTCTACATGTAATTCTCATTCGAAACTTATTGCAAGTTATTATAAAATCATCAAAGCACAATAAAATGTCCCACTTTTTGGTATGGTTTGTACCTTAGTAAACATGAATTTTCAGTTTAATTGATTTTCTAAAGGTAATAGCCACAAAACCATACACATTCATGAAATTCCACAAACTAACGAAATGTTATGTTTAGAGTGCAGAATACATGTATATTTTTTAAAAAAAATTGGCAAAAAATATGGTCTTTTTCTTAATTTTATTCATATGTTGTTTCTTATGTTATTAAAGAGGAATGACTGTCCCCCGGTGGTTTTTTAAATGAAAACTTATCTTTTCACCATGAAATTTTAGATATATGTTCAAGATTATTATTTTGACATGCTATCAAATTTCCATATTTTTTTTACTTATATGTTTTTTTAAACTAATTATTTAGTAACAATATTTTAAAATAAATGGCATCCATATTTCTATGCCAATAACTTTTATTATTTATATCAAAATTATTATTTTTTTCACAGGTAAGAAGAAGAATTCAACAAATACTAAGTACATTTTTTCAATTTTTTTTTATATATTCTACTATTTTTCAAATTTGGTTGATTGTGTACTATTGATTGTCCTAAAATACTGTATGTTAGTAAAAATTAAAAAATAAATAACAAAACAGATTTTTTTTAAATGAAAATTACATTTTTAGAAAGCTAATAAAAATCTGAATTTTGTGTCAAATTTTTGTAATTTAACTAGTTCGTTTACCCTAATTACGTGGCTCCCGAGTGGTAGATTTTGGCTCACAATTATCCCCCAAAAGGATTTGGAGCCAAAATGTTCCACTTAGGTTTCGCATCAGTGCCACTCAGAGGGGTTCACGCGAATGGGGGTTCGCGCGAACCATGTTCACCCGAACATGGTTCACAAAAACACTCATTTGCGCAAAGCCCCCTGCGCCACCAAAACATCTCCTTCTAAATTTAATGTTTCGCAATTGCATCTCCCCTTCTAAATTTAATGTTTTACAATTTACTTATTTAATATTGTTTGCTTTTTATGTTTTAAATTTAGTTTTTTACATATTTTTTTGTTTTAAACTAAGTATGCTTTTTTCTTAATTGTTTTTAACAAAAAATATGTAATATTAAATTAAAAAATTTGTTTTACATATTAAATATAAATTCTATTAAAATTAGAAAAGTTGTTTTAAAGTTATAAAAAACTAAAATTAAAAATAACCTAATTTCTACTGAGATTTGTATATAAATAGAGTTGCATGCACATATAGTTTTGTATCGAGTTTACTCTTAGACATTCAGATCTATCACGATTTATGTGTGCAGGTGAAAATTATTGAAGTGGATGAATCATGGGAAATGCAAAGAATGAGAAACGAAAATATACCGAGGAAGAGAATGCAGAGAAGAATGCTAGAAGATCTGTTCGTAGGAAGGCACAAAGAGAGAGAGAGAGAAGTGAAAGACAACAAGTGAAAGACAAGGCTGCAAAAATTGGTACATATGTATAGAAACCCTTGATAGATCGTAATTTTTTTTTAGTTCTAAGGTTTAAATATGATAATATGTTTTTTAGATTGGGTAAAGGCAAGGGTTTTGATAGGATCCCATGTGTATGTTTATGGACACAGATCATGATGCGCAACATTATGCTGAAGTGATAACAAAAGTTATGGAATTACTTCCCAAGAAAAATGTGAAACACTTGGTAAAGATGGATTTACAAAAATTAAAGAATTTTCCCAACAAGAACCACTATCATGAAAGAAAACAACAAAAAGTGTAGAGATAATATATGGTGTATTTTTGTTAATTTGACTACAGTTGCTAGAGCACATTTGTTGGTTACATTCTTGAATCATGGTGATATGAGGGAAACATTAGAATTGTTGGGTGTTGATTTTGGATGGAAAAATTCAAAACGTGTAGAAGAAGAATTTGTTGGGAATGTTTTTAAAGGAATAAGTTCTTTGGGTACAAAAACTAGGTCTGCTGATAAGAGTATTTCTCATAGAGCAATATTAACTTCAGTTGTAAGTGAAGATACAACAAAGAATCGTCATGTTACCACCATTGCCAAGGCATTGGGTTTATCTAGAAAGACGGTCAGCAGGTATGCAAAGAGGAGGAAGACATTGGATGACTCTACTATGGAAGGAAATTGGGCACTAATGTGTAGAAATCCATGTTCTGATAAAATAGAGGATAATATTGTGAAGATAGTTTCTGATTTTTGGACTGAGAGGACTCATCCTTCTCTGAATGTGAGGGATGTTTTAAAACATAGGATAACTCGCAATAACTATGATGAACATATAAAACATTGGCTTGAAATAACTCAACATGAGATGTACATAAAGTTTACAGAAGAAAATCCAGATGTTAAGATTGGACAATGAATGTTTGAAAATTTGAAGCCTTGGTATGTGCGAGCTGATAAAGTCCTTGACACATGTTGTTGTCGCTATCACGTTGAGTTTGATTATCACTATCAGGTACAAAAAAATTTATAGATTGAATGTATATATATTTTGAGGCGTGCTTTCATTTATATCTATATATTTGAAATTTGTTTAAATATCATTTTTTGAGATGTGATTTAAAATTAATGTATTTCAAAATCTATGTTTTTTTCAGGTGTATAGAAAGTTATGGGAAGAAAATGCCCCACCTACACGTGTCAGTGAATTCATAACTTCAATTCTTTGCACGATATCTGATGATCATGTCGATGATCGTATGACTTGCATCAAAGGTGTCTATGACAAGTGTGGGGACTTGAAATTATTGCCAAAAACAAATGAAGATTTGGACACAGTTAAAATGGTTGCTTGCAAGAGGTGATATATATAAATTTATGTTTTTAAATTTGGATGTTAGATTTTATTTTGATTTTTATGTTTACTGCAAATGAATACATGACAATTTTTCCATGTTATGAATTGATTTTGTAGGTTCAAATACATAAAATATTCAACAAGGCTTGGAAAAGATGCAACCAGGTTGGATTTGGTAGAAGAGGAAATCCCCATTGCTACATTCATGCAAAGTTTCCAAAGTTTAATTAGTCCGTACATCAAACATTCTCACTATTCAAAGTGGCAGGCTACACAATTCAAGACTAATAGAGACACATTCCCTATTGGTTCCATATTGTCCGTGGTTGATTTTGCTGAGAATTACTCATTTTCTCATCAAAAAGAAATTCAAACACAGTATTATCATACTGACCAAGTTACTATCATGGTTCAAGTATTTTATAGGCATGCACAATTGGATTTGGATGGGGTTGAAAGTACATATGTGAAGCGAATGATCAAGAAGGAGTATCACTTCTATATAAGTGATGACAAGGAACATGACACCCACTTTGTGCAACATTGTTTTGGTTTGTTCTTTCAATATCTTCATCAGCGAGGAATACAAATAGATCAACATTTTGTTTGGTCAGATGGTTGCGCATCACAATTCAAATCCTCTCGCCCTTTCTTTGCACTCAGTCGTTATCATCGTCATCACAAAATTCCTCATTTATGGAGTTTTTTTTAGAGTGGTCATGGGAAGGGAGAACACGATGGTGCGGGTGCATGCATCAAACGTGCTCTAAAGAAACAAAGCTTTGATTATGAGGGAGATCAATTGATTGATGCCCACACCATTGTTGAATGGTGTAATAAACATTTTACACTTCAGGTTTCAACCTCACAGGCTTCAACATCACACGCTTCAACCCCACAGGCTTCAACCCCACACAGAGTGTTTTGGGAGATAACAGGTACATGCACATTTAAAACATAGATATGTAGATCTTGATGTGATTTATTAAGTGAACTACAAGTTACTAACTTTAAAAAATTTTATTCTGATTTTTGTTTTTTGTTTAAACTTTATTGATCTTTTGAGCATGATTAAATGAAGGTATTGATCGAAGGAAAAAGTATGGATGTGAAAGGATTCCCAATTCTAGGTCTTTGCACTCTTTGATGACTATGGATAGTAATAACTGGACAATCTGTACAAGAGATTATTCTTGTTTTTGTTATGAATGCATGAACAAATCATATTCAGAGTGCAATAGTAAAAAACATGGGTATGTAGGTGAGTGGAAGCAAGTTCCTTTAGTTGTGGATGACACATATGGATTAGATCATGATGATAGTTTTGAATATGTGCCATTAATTTCAACTGATTATGACCACATATCTGGACTGGTTAAACAAGGTATGTTTTATTTAAAAGGATCAAGTATAATTTGATAATTAAATATATATATGTATAATTTATACTATACATGGATCATTGAATGTTTCTTTGCATTTTGTTGTAGGAGATGTATTTGTAGTCATTGCTGAAGAAGCCAATATTGAGAAAGTGGAGTACTACTTGTTGCATTGCACAGAAGAGAGAACAAAGCTAACATGTGAAATAACAAGTGAAGTGACAATAATTTTTACTCGCTCAGTTGTAGTGCAGGGAACATACTTACAACAAGTGAAAGCCCTCCAAAGTGGGATTCACTTTGTTGATTACAAACCAGAAAAAAAGGTGTATCATTACACCCATCACATAATTGCTACAGGGTTACAATTGCAGCAGGTGAAGACTACAAATAGTAAATGCAAAAAATGGAGACTAGATGTAGAAGACCATGAAAAAATTTTACAGGTCATTGAACAACAAGCAGAGCCACTTGGTATTATATAGAAGGACATGGAATAAATTACTAAACCTTGTTGGTAATAAACTAGTAAGCTATAGGATTGTATTTTCTACTTAAAGGGACTATGGAGACCATTATACAATAAAGTTTTTTAATACTTGTGATTCTTACTTGTTGTGAGATGGTTTATGGTTTACTTTAAGTATTGTGATATGGTTGTTACATGGAAGTATGTATGGTATAAACATGATTTATGATGTGGATGTATGTTGCATTATTATTTTTAATGTGGAAATGTTAGTTGGGAATTCAGATGTACATAGTTTTTTATATATGTTATTTGTTTAGTTGTGAACCAAAAGGTTGTATATGGAGTACCCTTATCACTGTACAAGTTTATCATATTTCAATATGCTTGGAATTGTGTTGATTCATTAAGGATTCATTATGTCATAGAGAATGAGATAGGAGGGAAATACATAGTTCTTTCATATATGATTTGAGTTGTGAACCAAAAGGTTGTATATGGAGTACCCTTATCACTGTAAAAGTTTATCATATTTCAATATGCTTGGAATTGTGTTGATTCATTAAGGATTCATTATGTCATAGAGAATAAAAGAGGAGTGAAATAAGGTTCTTTCATCTAGACTGAGTAGTGAATAAAAAATAAGGTTTTTCTTATGCATCTTAAACTGGTTACTTTTCATGATTGTGTTCTTCATCACTAGTACACTATGAAAATACCTAGTGCACTACACTTGTAGTGTTGCAAACTATGTTTTTCTTGTTGGAATGAGGCTTGGGTGATCACTTGTCTCAATGTTAAACATGAATAAAAATGATCTTATACTAATGGTGGGTGTTGTTTGTGTTGATAGTTTGGTAGCACATGGATAGTTTTATATACTCTTTCCTTAATGGTCATTAGGAGTCTTATTTCAAGTTGTTAATTGAATGATCTATTGAACTTAAACTTTCATCATATATGATTCAAATAGTAACATAAGCCATTATACCATGGAATGTTTAATGTAACATAAAGTATTACTAAATTACCTAAGCATTGAAAATGATTCAATATAGAATTTTAACGAAGTTTACAATGTTATATCACAAAAATGAAGGGTATTTAATATCTTATCTATCATTATACCTATTATGATATCATCAAGAGACAAAAATGAAAGATAAGGGGGTGTCTTATATTCACATCCATAATTGTAAATATACACTGGAACTCATAAAAATATATTAATAATACATGTGTCTAAGACATATATCAAAATATAATAATCATGTCTAGAATGAGTATGAGTATATATACATGTCTAAAATATCTAAAATCATGTCTAATGAGTATATACATGTCTAAAATCTCTAAAAGTATGTCTGAAATCTATAAAATATCACTGAAGTCTCCTTCTTGCACTAGGGCGAGTGCCAGACCCCTCACTACGCTCTGTTGCACCCTGCATGTTAAAAAAAGGAATATACACGTCATAAACTATATATAGCATGTACCATATATTAAAATATATAAACAAAATTCTACAACAATTTCTTGATTAATTCAATACATCATATAACAGATATGTACAATTGATTACCTCAGTATCTGTCCCTGGGGATGTTGGGAGTATCCACGCTATGTGTAGATCTTTGTCCCGTAGATCCCTGTGAAACAAAATAAATAAAATGTAAGAAGTTGATAAATAAGTTTTTTGAATAAAGTTCATTAATTTCTAACATTTCAATTTAGATTAAATATTAATTATATTAAAACACATGTATTTATACCTCTGCGGAACGCGTCTCCAAATGTATGGGATTGTCATCCACGACCTCAACACCAGCAAATATGTCGCCAAGTGAGCCAAGTTGACTCAGGCCCAGAACATCAAGATCCATGTTGTGCTTAGTCAAGAGCTATGTGTATGTGACACGGGTAGATGGTGTGGGCTGTGAAGCTCCACACACTGGAGCAGAAGCCTAAACACAGAAGTACATGTTTAATTTTAATATTAATAAATTGTAAAGTAATTTGATCAATTAAAATAAATTTTAATTATATTAAAGGTTTAATTTTCACACACCGGAACAGAAATGTGTTGAACATCAGGTGTGATGATCTCAACAACAAGAAGTCTATCTGTAGCAACGGCAGTAGTACCCTGACTAGAAGATACACTCCCACTCTGCTCTATAAAATCTAAAACCCCCAATAGTGGAATGCTGCAATGTCATGAAATCACCTCATATGCACACAAAAAGTCAGCAGCCATGATGCGCCCTAGCCGAAGTGCCTGAGTGGGATCTGTAACTAGCTCAAAGTCATCTGGGGAAATCAAAGATGCACGAGCGTATACCTCGCTACATGCATCACTGCTGCTACTAGCACCTCCACTGCTAGTATCGCGTCTCTGAAGGTACTGACCCACACGGTCAGAAGAGATCAATTGGGTCTCACAAGCAATGCCAGCAAGACCCTCGATAGCAGCCTCATGTGCAGTCATAACGACAGGTGCTGCGACATCTTGAAAGCCTGATAAGAATGGTTGTGGCCTTGGTACAAGCTGAAGCACGTCAATAACTATAGGAGATCCCTCCTTTGTATATGCCTGCTTGTGGCTAATACGGCCACGCCCCTGCCCCAAATAACTAGGGATGTCTAAATAGTTCACCTTTAGGTTTAAGTGAACCTCAACATGTAGCATCATTATGAAGTATAATGGTAATTGGTCATTATTCGGAAATTGGCCTTGAGAGGCCACAAATCTAGGATAAATCAAAGGGGCACATAGGGGACATGAACATTTGTTTACATAATAAGCCCTTATTTTCCGTTTGTCTGCATAAAAACTCCAACAAGACCTCTTAACGACTTCCTTATCGGAAAGTCGTGATGTAATCTCATTATAACCTACATCTCCTGAGACACTTGATTTTAGTGAATCCATAAATTTTTTTATTGATTCAGAATCAAATGGATTATATGTTTTCAAACTTGTCTCTATTCTACGAAGATCAACCAGTATTTTTTCACAATGGGCTTTATACTGCCCAACTGTAGTTGGATTTTGGAGAATAGATTGCAATTTTCCAATCTCTGAATCGGTCCTCAAACAAATTAGGAGTTCCAGAAGAAGCCGTGACTGTAAATAAAATGAAAGTAAAATTCAATTAAGAGTACTTTTAATTAAAAAATTTCCTAAGATATTCTCCTATATTAATGAAAACAGAAATATGATTTTCAAGCTTCAATGCAAATAATATAGAAAATAAATTACAAATCAAATAAATTACAAAATTAAATTTTGGTGCAAATTAGGAAACTTAAAAGGCTATCACATAAATTACATAAATTAGAAATCACATAAATTACTTTACAAAGTGATGACAAGATGACATATTTCTAATATATTGTCAACACATTGAGCGGATTCGAAAATACCATTTCATTTGATCAAGATGACTTCCTTTAAAGAAAAAATATTCAACAAAATGGTAAAACATATAATTGTTAATATGTAATATTTTTAATATGTAATATCATGTTTCTCTTAGTAAACGGAATTGATACTAAGGATCATACTTATTCTAACACACAAATTATAGAATTCGATATTTTCAATAAAAAATTTAAGATATGAATAGTGTTTTGCCTTCTATTATGCCTAGATATGTTTAAAATACTTTCTTAGTGACATGGTGTATATATTTCCTAGAAATGATAGTCCATTCAAGTTTTGTGCCATGACTAAGACCATAAAAAAATTATACCACTATCTAATACACCCCAATCAACCACTAAGCACCTTATGTAAGAAATAATGATTTAACGAATACATGCCTACGAAGTGGGGAAACACAACAAGTCTAATGTTGAAGTAACCAATACACAAAATATTAAACTCAAAAATATGGAAATGAGCTTAGATAACTTGATGTTAATCAAATATTACACTTACCAAAGAGTAAAGATGACCATGAGCATCAATTAATAAGGATGTTAGAAAAAATATTACACTATCAATAGATTAAAGCAATGACCATGAGCATCAATTAATTAAGGAAAAAGAAAAATATCACTTGGATTTAAAAGTTACAAAAAGTATATAGTATGGTAGGAAGGATTAAAACAAAAAGATATCACTTGGATTTAAAAGTGAGAATTAAAGAATATTACCAACTTAAAATGAAAAAAGTTTAATCAAAACAACTTGTAGAAGTTAAGTTCTTTTCAAGAAAGGGATAATGATGTGATGGCCTATGTTACAGAGGTCATATATTTTTATTTAGAAATTTTACTAATCCAATTTTTTTATAAAAAAAAATCTCAAATGTTTCTATTTAATGATAATTGGTAAAATAAAATTAGGGTCAAATTGTAAACCTTTTTCAACACCAAAATTGACCATTCTAAGGGTTGAACATTACATTTTATTTTATTTTTTACTACTTTTTAGATTCAATATTTTTGTATGTGAGCGTGAATTGGAGTTGTAAGTCATTCTCTATCTCTATTTATACATGTAAAATATAATGGATAATTTTTAGGCCTATCTAAGAGTGTATGCAAAAAATTATAAGAAATATGAGTTGCTAAAAAAAGTGATTTTTGTTAACTAGATAGGATATATTTTTTCCTTTAATAGTTTTTCTTTAATTGACATATATAGTTGTGCATGAAAACTTAACATTTTCTTTTTGGTGTTATTCTAAAAATATTATGTATTTCTAATGGGATAACGAATAATAGAATTTCCTCTTTTCTTCTCAATACTCTTTTGTATGCAGTTTATTGTTTATGTTTGAATTTTTGCATTAGTGAATTCATCAAGGGGTCAGAAAAAGGGGTTTGGTGAATAGTTCCATCACCAAATTAACCCCTTAACATGTCCCAACTCCTTAAAATTATTACCACACATGTACCTCATTGGGGTAAATTGGCATATGTCGACTTTTCAAAAATATCTCAAGATGCCAAATCTAATGACATATGATTTGACCTTCATTTTGAGAAACATTACAAAATATCCATTATTCAACTACTTGTTCCTATGTCCTATTTGAATTCTAAAACATCAAAAAATAAACCATAAGGCATAACATTTTGAAAAATTTAACCATAATTTCTCAAATACTTTTCAAGAAAAATACATGGTGACCCTTTAAATATTTTTTTGAAATGAAAATAAAAAAGACCCTAAATTTTTAATTTTGGCTCAAACAAAAAAATACTCAAGTATCCATTGGAAAATCAAGATTCACTTGCATGATGCCTTGTACTGACTTATACATTGTGACACATATTTTATACCATATATGTTATGTGTTTTACTCACTGATGACATTGTTTGATTACGTTTATTGACACTATATACTTTATAAAAATTAAATGATTACGTTTATTGAAGAATTGTGTTAGAGGCTCCAAAGAATAAGCAACCATTTGTTGTATCTAATGTATTTATTTCTACTAGCTCATTAATGTAAGGTCCAAAAAGTGTCAAAGAGAGTGGGCATCCTTGTTTAATATATATGACATCCTTTATATCACCATTTCTCATTTGTACCTTATCAACAACGGTCTCATAAGGTATCATCACAAGTGAAACTATCAAGGGTGGAAGATCCCAAGCCTTAAGCCTTTTAACTAACAAGCTATGAGGAACTGTATTAAATACCTTGTAGAAGTCTACAAAACAACAATATAATTCACAATTATTTCTTTAGCTTCCTCAATGATAGCGGCCAAAGTGAAGATACAATCACTAGTATGGTGGTCCCTTCTGAAACCTACTTGCCCTTTGGCTCTCAACCTCTTAGTCTATGTCCATGTGGTGATATTAATGTCCAGACTTGTGGCAAAGATCTTGGCCAAGGTGTGTCCAACGATGATATTGTGGTAATTAGTATCATTCATGTCTTTACTCTTGTAGATGGGATGTATGATATAGGAGGTCCAAGAAGGTGGAAAGCCACAAATCAGTGTAGTTAAACATGTATGCACTATGTTTAAAAAATTGAGCTTTGAGGTTCTCCATATCATGAGCTTTATTGGATTACAGCTTAGAGATGGCGTGAAGGATTAAGCGATTAGTATTGAAATGACAATGAGAAAGTTTTAGATTGACTTGAGTGTTTGGTTGGTTTGGAGAATTATATAGGCTAGAAGCATACTCAAAACAAGTAAGGAGATTTGATATTGCACATACTAATTTCTTAGGAAGGAATACTCAAAAAGGAAGAGAGATATTTTGGGCTTTACATTTATCAATGAAATGAAATGATATGATATGAATTTCACAATGATGAGGCATAAGTGTAAAACGCTCTTCACCTTATTAACAAATGTTAGTAAGAAGTTTGAAGAATTCCTCTCCTAACTAAAAACTGAGAGAAATACATCTTCTTCCCTTATTAACAAATCTCTCCTTCCACTAACAAACGTAACGTTCATACCTTCTAATGTTGTTCTTGAGATTAACGTAAACTCTTCTTGCTCCAATAGGTAAACTATTTTCAAAATAGGTCCATTTTTGGCGAGGTTTTAATTATCTTAGGGTGTTATCACCACTAAACTAGATGTTTCATGGATCCAAGAAATGAAATAATCAACAAAAACCTTCAATAAAATGTTTAGTGAGATTGTAAGAGGTGCAAGAACCTTCTTGTGGATAACATTTACAACCTTCTCAAATCCAATGTTTACAGTCATCTCTAGGTGGTTTGTCAATTTAATTTAGTATTCACCATAAATTCTTGTCTTTGTTTGCATCTAAATTTTTACAATCCAAATGTGAAAAGTGATGCCAGAATATTTGTCTAATGGAATTTCCATTCTCAGAAAAAATAAACTTTCTAAAATCAATTATATTCTACACCCAAAAATCACAGTCCTAACACCAATATTAAGAAATTTTACATGATACAAAATATTGTAATGTTGATTTTACCCTGAAATCAATGACAAATTTTTAATGCATGATTTTTGGCACCTAAAAAATTTCAATCCAGTTGTAGATTTGTGACCTAACACTTTGAAATTCAAATTCCTCTGAATTCTACAGGAGTTGGAAAATGTTCCCTAACAATGCAGTTGTATCCTAAATTATGCTTTTTCCAAAAGGTAATACAAAATAAATACAATATCAGGAAAATGACTTTGCAAGGTTTTAAAATTATCTTAGGGTGTGGTTTGCACCTAAACTAGATGTCCTCATGGATCCAAGCTATGAAAGAATCAACAAAAATATTCAATCTAATGTTTAGAGAGATTGTAAGAGGTGCAAGAACCTTCTTGTGGATAAAATTTACAACCTTCTCAAATCCTATGGAAAATAGTTTAGTTATTTGCGCTAGTGTGCAAAAAACAAGATGTTCACCACAAGTTGCGGTGCCGATGGGAGGAGGATTGGGTGTGCTAGATTTTGGAAATAAGGAAGACAATTGATTTTTGGGTTGGTCTCCTAGCTATAGATTTTTGAATGTCCATACAAATATTTAGGGTTTCATCAGCAAAAATGAGCATTACCGAGGACCTATACACAATTGCTCAAAATGAAAAATTGAAATTGATGGTATAGGTGTCCATACAACAAGGGCGTCAAAAAGGGTAAAAAACAACTTGTAGTTACTAGAGAGCTATACCATTATGATTATGTCAATGAGACAAATCCAATTACTAATGTTTCCCAAAAAATCATAAAAGGGATTACTTAGAGTCTCTTGTTCAAATCATGTCCCCAAAATTGTTCTTGCTTATAAAGATATTAAAGACTACATTTTCTTCTAGTGTTTGATAGAAGTAGAATTGTAAAAAATCTTAATTCTTTCCCAAAGTCAAACAAACAAATAAAAATGCACAATTAAAAAAATAGATTGGCTAAAAAGATTAAGGAATAGAAAGATGCTCACCTTTCATGCCCTATTCCTCATGCTATAGAATTAGGACCCAAATCATACTTTGATACCACGTCTTATGATATTTCTCAAATATAAATACAATGAAGAAAAATCATTATGTAGTAATCAGGAGATACATAAAAACACCAATGAAGTGAAGAAACTAAGATCAAAGGAGAATTCAATAACAGAGAGTTGATGCAAAAAGAGGGCTATGAATGAATTGATATAGGATGCAACACAAATCCTGGCCACTTGTGATGGGGTAATGTCCAAAAGGAAACCAAAACTGGTTATGGCACATTTTTCTGGGAGAACAGGATTGACCTACAAGATCGAATCACCAAAAACTTTATTTTAAATCTTCAGTTGCACCATTGTTCTAAGAGGGTATATTTTAAATTTAATATATCATTACACCAGAAATTACAGTCTTAAAGCACCATTAGTCTAAGAAGGTATATTTTAAATTTAATTTATTTTTTTATAAAAAAGAGATAGGGTTTTCACAGTTTTAAATTTAATATATCATTACACCAAAAATTACAATTTTCAGAGCACCATTATTCTTCTACTGTTGGAAACTGAACACCAAAATTTGTGAAGCTTGGTCATGATACAAGAGATTTTAAATGGGGTTTTACAAAAAAAAGAGCTAGGGTTTTGCAAAAAATGGTATTGAAATGGCTACGGTTTTGCTAAAAAATGGGTTTCAATTTTTTTTCACCCAAATACATCACCAACCCCCTGTATTGAAATGGCTACAGGTAACATACCTGGTCCCTCGTCACTAGTGGGCTCGTCATTTGTTGGTGGGCTCATTTGTTGAGTATTGTTTGCTGGTGGGTTCATTTGCTCGTTTGCTAGTTTGGTCTCGTCGCTGGTCTAGGCGTCATTGGTGGGCTCCCTAAATCTTTGTGTGAAGGAGGAGGGCAGAGGAAAATGAATTCCCTCACAGTGCCTCCAATATATAAACAGGGGGGTTCACGCGAACCCAGTTCCTTTGAACCCCATTCACATGAACCCTTTTAACTATCACATGTGGCAAGATAATGGCCTATGTGTCGCTTCGTCCGAACCGTGTTCACTCAAATGGGGGATTCGCGCGAACCCTCTTTACATACTGCCCTGCGGCCTTCCCCACTCACATTTTTGGGACAACAAGTGGGACACAACACCATGCATTGACCCATATATATATATATATATATATATATATATATATATATATATATATATATATATATATTATATATATATATATAGGTGTTTAAAAACTACACATAGTAAATAGAATAAAGTTTATATAAAACTATGTAGATTAAATGGAGTAAAGTTTAATGAAAGTTTAAATTTTCAAAGAAAAGAAAAAAATGCTTGTAGGTTTGTTTAGGTCACAGCCCCATCTCTGTAGAAGTTTGAGAATAAAGGCGGTGGGTGGGGTAGGTGACCCTACTACCAAAAGTCTTCAAAAAAAATTTAAACCCCAAGAAAAAGGGGGAGGGGGTTCCCAACCGGTTACCATGCCACTTTGGCACCAATCAAACATCAAGAAAAACTTGTGCATTTTTAGCATATTGTGGCCTGCCTATTTCTATGCCTATTTCAGGTTCAAATTCATAGTAGTAAGAAAAAGGGGAAAATAAAAATAAGGAAAAATAAATAAGTAAATAAATACATATACATTTCCATTAAATAAATACAAAATGGATTTAAATGTATGTATACACATAGGTTGTATATATACCTTAAACAAAATGAAAATGCGTACTAAATATAGTTTTACAAATGAAATGGGCAAACCCCACAAGCCCATTTGGGAAAATACAAGGGAATTAAGCTAATAAAATACATAAATACATTTAAAAACCCTAAGGAGGGTATAAATAAAATGAAAATAAATAGGACATGTTAATCCCTCCAAAATCTTGTAATGGCCTCAAATGGCTTACCTTCATTCTCCTCTAACCTGCAAAACAAAATAGAAACAATGAGACAAATGAAATGAGAAAGGAGACTTCCTAAGGATATTTTAGGTTTGGTTACCCTTTTTCCACATCAAAGGACCAATTTGAATCCATCCATGGGATGGGACTCATCCCTACAAAATGTAGGTGGTGTGTGGGTGAATAGAAATTTCCCTTTTAATTTAAATGTTTTAGTTCCAAATTATGGGTTGACTTTTAACGAGTTACTTTGTGGGGTAGGGGAGTGCTCATTATCCTAACCCAATATTTTAATATAGGACCTTGCTAATTGTTTCAACATGATAGAAATTAAATATCCTTAGTATTTAATTTCATTGGTCACTTTTACCCTTGACACCCCATGGGGGAGTGTTCAAATTTAGTAGGAATTAGTCTATTATTTAAATAACTCTCAGGGAGATTTAACCTGCCTAGTCAAATCAATGTATTAAAGTTTAATGTAGATTTTAAATATTGTGTTATCATGGAATATCATTTTTAGTTGGGTCATCACCTTAGACACCTTATTATGACAATTTTCACCTTCAAAAACATTTTTGGGCACACTTTTCAAAAAACATATTCCATAATTTTCTTCCTAGTTAACCCTAGTTTGTTCTTAGGTCTCATGTGGGAATTTTAGTGGGCGTTACACTTGGTATCAGAGCCATGGGTTAAAATATTGGACCCTTGGGCACACCTAGAAAACATGAAACATGACCATTTAACCTAGTGCAAAGTTGATTCTTTTAAATCTAGAAAACCACAATGTCTGATAATTGTATAAAATAGAAAACTTAGAAAAACTGAAACAAGACCTAGGACAATGAACTAAGTCTCGCCTTGATCTGTGCAAGAGGCACGGATCAGATGAGAGGTATTTTCATATAGAACTAGATATACCACAGCCAGAGTAGGTTGTTGAGGTAATTCTACCTCATATTTTACAGACGCTTCAGGATGTTAAGGCCACCATACGTGGAGAGCCCTTGGGAGGACGATTTGCTAGAAATGGCATGGAGCCGTCTATAGAGGCCCATGTATCCCCTTGACACAATGAGGAGTATAGGGAAGAGAATTCACACGCAGAGTCAGCTATGGTAGAGTTACCAATTAGAGGACATGGGGATAGGATCTCAGGACATAGGGTCAGGTCTCAGAGCCCTAGACAGAGGGAGGAGCATACATAGAGATCTAGGGTTCATCAAATCTCAGCTACAGACCATATCAGGAAGATCCTAAAGCTATGACCATCTCACTATTTGGGTGAAATAGGAGGTTTTTAGGCAGAGGCCTGGTTGATGACCTTGAGTGGATGCTTCAAGCTTTGTCCTTGTACTAGCAAAACGAAAGCTCATGTTGTGATCCATCTTCTTAGGGATGGAGTAGAAGTATGGTGGAGGATCGAGGAGTAGAAGCTCCATGTTGATTCAGAGACAGTCACCTGGGAGCTATTTGAGGAGCATTTCAAGAGAAAGTATTTTCCCAGGAGGTTTATACAGTAGTGGATAGATGAGTTTTAAGACCTCCATCAGGCATCAATGACTATAGCTGAGTATAAGAGTCAATTTTTGGACCCACTCAATTATGTCAAATATATGTAGGATGAGAAGGTAATAATTCACAAGTTCATCCAGGGCCTAAATTTGGACTTGGGTGGCGTGGTGTGCATTCACTTCCCACGAACATTAGCAGAGGCCGTGGAGAAGGTCTATATTGCGGAGGGGACACGGGGGAAGACATATCAGGCTAGAGACAGAGTTCAGAGCCATATCTAGTAGATGCATGATGGTAGATTGAAGGGGTCATTTCCTCCTCCATGGGGTGGATAGAGTTTAGGACATGCTTCATTTAGGCCACCATAGTAGCAGCAGCAGCAACAGACCCACCCACCTTACAAACCTCCTCAGAGATTTGATGCATAGAGAGGATGGTGTATGGGGACTCCTCCTAGGGGTCCCATCAGGACACAAGGTGTGCTGAGAGCTCAATCAGTAGGTGTTTGTTAGTAGAGACATTAGCATTCCATAGCCAGATTGTCAAGATCCACAGCTCAAACATCTAAATTACCGACAGGAGCTGCATCCCACTGGAGAGGACCAAAAAGCTGTTATGGTTATCATGTTTCTTGACATCATTGGAGAGATTGCCCATAAAACCCTAACAAGGGTAAGATGTAGATCTCAGATGCTACTATTGGTGATATGGCACAGAGCCATCAGATCTACGAAGCAGTTGAGAACCGTTGGGATGAGCACTAGAGTACTGTGATTGAGACGACAAGTAGTATTGGTGGTGTTTCCACCTCTATATTATTTGATTTTGGTTCTTCTTATTATTTTATTACACCATCCTTAGTAGAGAGTTGCAGGCTGGTGGAAATTAGGTGGGGTTGTAGTTGGGATGTTGAGATGGATTTTGGATCCAAAATTTCTGTAGACTTCTTAGTTAAGGAGTGCATAGTGGATTTGCGACCCTTCACCACTACCTCAGATCTTTGAATCCTTTCATTAGGATCTTATAGTGTCATATTAGGCATGGACTAGTTGTTTTCTCACAGAGCTAGAGTGGACTATTACCATAAGAAAATTACTTGCACAGATGATCTTGGGGTGGAGTCAGCAATATCAGGAGTTAGGAGGCCCATTTCCATTCACACCATATCTTCTATGTAGCTTAAGTGGTGTGCACAACAGGGTTGTCAGTTGCATGCTATTATGATTAATGACAGAGTGAAGGATGAGTCTAGTGGACCATCCCTTGATGACCATCCCATCTTGAGAGAGCTTGTTGATGTGTTTCCAGGGGATTTACTGGGGTTACCTCCCCCACGTGAGATAGATTTCCATATAGATCTAGTTCCAGGCATGGAGCCTATATCACGAGCACCCTATCAGATGACTACTCCTAATTTATGTGAGCTCAAGGGCCTTCTAGAGAAGGGCCTAATCCATCCTAGTGTATCCCCTTGGGGTAAACCAGTGATCTTCATGAAGAAGAAGGATATATCGATTAGGTAGTGTATTTATTACCATCAGCTGAACAAGGTAACGATCAAGAATCGTTACCCCCTTCCATGCATTGATGACTTATTTGATCAGATGAAGGGGTATACAATTTTCTCCAAAATAGATCTTAAGTCAGGGTACCATCAACTCAGGATTACAGAGACAAATATTCATAAGACAACATTCCGTATGAGATATGGCCACTACGAGTTCCCAATGGTACCTTTCAGTTTGATGAATGCCCCCATATTGTTTATGAGTTAGATGAATGGGGTATTCAAGAATTTCCTAGATCACTTCGTGCTCATCTTCCTTGATGACATTCTAATTTACTCACATACGCGTGAGGAGCATGAGAAGTACCTTCACGAGGTTCTTCAATGTATTCACGAGTAGCACCTTTACGGGAACTTGGAAAAGTGTGTGTTCTTTTAGAAAAAGGTGCATTATTTGTGCCACATCATTTCTGTGGAAGGTATCACAGTCGATCTTTCCAAGATTCGAGCCATCATGGATTGGCCAGCACCCACTAGTGTGACCGAGGTGCACAGCTTCATGGGTTTAGCAGGATATTATAGGAGATTTTTTCAGGACTTTTCTTGGATTACACACCCCATCACTTCCTTTCACCAGAAAGGGAAGAATTTTGTATGGTCAGATAGATGTGAGCAGGTCTTCAGTACATTGAAGTAGTGCCTAATGACAACATCTATTCTTGCAGTACAAGATCCTCAAGGTGAGTTCTACATTTGCATAGATGCTTCTTTGGCAGGAACTGGAGGTGTGTTGATGCTGGAGGGAAGAGTAGTTTCTTTTGAGTCTCACAAACTCAAATATTATGAAATCAATTATTTGACTCATGATCTTGAGCTTGCAGCAGTCGTGCATGCCATAGTGTGGTGGAGACATTTTTTTCGTGGTTGGATATTTACACTTAGGACTGATCACTTGAGTCTTCACCACCTCTTCACGCAGCCCAGTCTCAATGCTTGTCAGCGGCGTTGGATGGAATTTATTTGTGAGTATGACATGGAGATAGTGCATGTGAAGGGGAAGGAGAATGTGGTTGCAGATGCCTTGATTAGACAGAGACATGTGGCTATGTCCACTTAAGTGGGCACTTATTTGCAGAGCAGGATTTTGTAGCAGCTTCCTCAAGATAGTTTCTCCTTGGCAGCCAAAGCAGATATTGAGTCTCAGAGAGCCCTTGAGGGGAGGTTTGATGGATTTTTTTATAGGTAGATGGCCTTCTCAAACACAGAGGTCGGATATATGTTCCTAGAGATGGAGGCTTGAGGAAAGACATTTTGACAGAGGCTCATCATGCACCTTATTCAGCCCATCCCAAGGTGAAGAAGATGCACACCACCTTGAGATAGTTGTATTTTTGGAGAGGAATTCAGAGAGACATGGATTTTTTTGTGTCACGCTACTTATAGTGCCAAAGGGTGAAGGATGAACATCAGCATCCAGGTGGCCTTCTTTTTCCTCATGCAATATCGGAGTGGAAGTGGGACACCATTTCCATGGACTTCATTGTTGGGTTACCGACGTCGAGATACCACCGCGATGCCATCATGGTCACGGTGGATAAATTGATGAAAGTACCTCATTTTTCTTTGGTGAAGACCACCTTTACAGCTAGTGTTGTGGCACGTGTATATCTTGATGATATTGTCAGATTGTATGGGATTCTATAGAAGATAATTTGTGACCATGATCCTTTGTAAACTTCCCACTTCTGGACCACCATGCAACATGTTCTTAGGATGAGGATGAATTTCAACACATCATATCACCCTGAGATAGATGGATAGACTAAGTGGGTGAACCTGATCCTTAAGGACATGCTTAGGATGTACGTAATGGATCATCAGCCGAGATGGGAGGAGTATCTATATTTGGTGGAGTTTTCCTACAATAATATTTTTCAGAGTTCGATAGGCATGGCTCCTTTTTAGGCATTGTATGGAAGAGAGTGCATGACGCCTCTTAGTTGGGACAGGTTAGAGGAAAGGGTTTCTCTGTGGCCAACATTATTGCAGGATATGGAGCAACAGGTTACTTTGATTAGACAGAGATTGTAGGAGGTGCAGGATAGACAGAAGAAGTATGCAGACCAACATAGGAAAAATCATAGTTTTGAGGTGGTCATGAAGTTTTTTCTTCGTGTCAGACCTCATAATATCCCTATGCATTACGGAAAAGGTTCTAAGCTTCCCCTTAGGTTTTTGGGTCCCTTTGAGATCTTGGAATGCATCGGTCCCTTGGCCTATCGTCTAGCATTGCCACCTAGCTTGTCTAGCATCTATGATGTGTTTCACATTTATGTGCTTATGAGATATATTTCCGATCCTTCTCACGTACTAGATTGGACCGCATTACAAGTACAGGAATAGGGGCAAGTGACGGTGGAGCTCGTACGTATTATAGAGCGCAGGACCGTAGGCCTTTACGGTAGAGATATTGACTAGATTTAGGTCATGTCTAAGGGGAGGGGGGTGTAGTGATCACTTCCCTTAAACACCTTTTTTATTATTGGTTTTGGTACTATCGACTGCACTTATGGATATATTATAGGTTATTTGATTTAGCATGTTAGTAGATATCAAAAATACTAAATTGTTATTGATTTGATTTATATATGATGCATATGGACCATTAGAAACATGTGATGTTGATATTGATATACTGTTGACATGGTTATTTATCTGTATGTCTGACATGTGTTATATTTAGTCATATTGAGTAGACCTCTGATAATTAGATTAATTTTGTGATCGTTTTGACATGGATGAAATGTGAAATAAAAATGTGCTAGAAACTATAAGTGATATTTTATTTTCATAGATGATATTAATTCACATATAGTTGATTTTAGATTTAATCACATATTTTGGCATGAATATTTTAATGCGGCCACAAGGCTGAAGAAAGTATTCTCTGTTTTACAGGTATATTATATTCACAACAACATTAGGGGATTGGAGACCACCCACATTGGAATTTGAGAAGAATTCAACAGAGTCACCATGGCAACATCTAATTATGTGTGTGTTAAAATTATTTGTTAGGAGAAAATTGTGACCTAGGGGTCATGTGTTGTTTTGTTTTAATTTTTCTCCTTTTAGTATGTTAGTATGTGTTTTTCCTTTAGTAATGAAATTTACTTGTTTTATTATTTAGATTTTTGGATTTGTGTTTACCCCTTTATTATTCATGGGTTGTAGTGTCTTAAATAAGCTAATTTAAATTTTTCCTAAATTAATTAAAGATGTGAAAAAAAAGGAGTTCATTTATTAGACTTGATTTACTCTTGGATATTGTGTTGAGTGATGTGTGTTTGAGTTCTGAGTGTAGCACATTCTACCCCTCATGGGAAACTCGAATTCGGCCTTAGAGGACAAATTTGGAAGCTTGTGGGACAATTCAAACTTGTCCCACACCTCCTAAATGCCCATGCCAACCCTTCCTATGGGTTGGGGGGTCAAATTTAGGCTCTTTTAGGTGTTTTGGGAAGTTAAAAAGGTGAAATGTTAATTGCACTTTCTTTCAAATATTTAAATTTTTCCTTTGGGGGAGTGGGCTTAGATGGAGTGTGTAAGGTTCTTGTCATTCCTCAAACAACTTATTAAGTGTGCATTAGAATATGAGGTTGACCAAGTGATGTTTAGTGGAGAGGAAAGGAGGTGGCATCCTACTTAGAGCCACGTCATCCCTCCCTCTCCTTTCTCTATTTATTGAATTCTTGTTGCTTGTTATGGGGTTGGATGATAATTTGTTTAGTCTCTTGAATTTTTGGAGAGTGAGATGATTTTGAGAGAGTTGTGGATTTTTGGAGCTTTGTGGATGTTTTCTTGGTCTTTGGAGAAACTTGGAACTTCATACTTTGAACAAGCTCTACCATGGAGAGGGAGGAGCTTCACGTTAGTTTAAATTATGTTATTTGTTTTATCGTATGTGTTTTTATGTTTTGTTGAGTGTTTTTGTATCTTTGGAATGCGTGTTGGGTGTGGGTAGATTGCCTAAGTTGGGAGTGGGAGGAGACTATTGGGATTTTTTCTTGTAGGGAGGTGTAACATATCACTTTCTTGAGGAGGGAGTTTGGGTTGGGTGCCCCACCTATTATGAGGAATTCTTGCATTTCTTCTTGCTCTTATTATGAGGGAGACATAAGAGTTTTGAGGGAGGCATAAGAGTGTATGGAGGTATAAGGGGTACTTGAGGGAGGCATAAGAGTTGGTAGGGGAAATTGTTTTTTTCATTGGAGGCTTTTAGGTGGGCACCCATTCCCATTGGGAGGCATAAGTGGCCTCCCCATAGGTATTACTCTTTTGGCTTTCTTGATAATCCTTGTTATATTGTTGTTTTGATTGCTTTCATCTTGTTGAGTTGTTGTTGTGTTTGTATGTAAATGGAATGAATGTGAAACTATTTTGTTAAGTATTGTGGAAGCTAGTAGTTGCCATGTGTTGAAATCTTCTCCCATTGTAATGTGGTTGGGGATCGGGGGCCAATGGAGAGCATGGCTTCTCCTCTTTATTGGATATCTTGGTTGGGTGGAGAGCATTGCATGTCCCCCTATTTTGTTGTGAATCAAGAAAATTATTGGAGGAGCTACCTTGTTGGTGTTTGAAGTTTGGAGTCATGTTGGTGATCATGTGAAACTACCTTGTATTTTACCCACTTAGAGTGGATAAATTGTAATAATGTATTCCTTCTTGTATTTATATCCTTGTATGATTTCCCACTTCAAGTGGAGAACCTTGTAATGACTTTGTAAAGGAAATTTGTAATCCAATAGATGTTATTGTTATGGTATTGACCTTGTGAAGAAACATATTGCATTTCATTGTGGCTATGGAAGTGTATTATATATTGAAAAGAAAGAAGAAAGATTTGTGAGAATTAATTTTTAAATGGGAAAGAAAGTTTAGTATCCTTGTTTGAAAGTTGTGATGTATGTGGAAAGGAAACTTTTATAGACGAAATATTTCATTTCATTGAAGTTGATTTGTTCCCACAAAAATATATTGTTCTTGTTCTAAATTTATTATTGGAAATTTTGTTGTAAACACTCTCTTGTGAAATGTTGGAAAATTATATTAAGAAATAATATACATGTCATGGTGTTACTTGAAAGACATGTATTGTAAAATTTAGTCTCTTATTTGTTGATAGAAAGGAACTTAAATTACAATTGCTTTTAATTTGGTCAATAAAGTAGTCTAATCACTAAATTCTAGCATGTAATTCTCATTTGAAACTTATTGTAAATTATTAAAAAATTACTTAGGGAAAGGAAATGCACTCCCTCTTACCTTCTACATTATTTATAAAAATATTAAGATAACAAAATGATAGTGCATGTTATTAACTTATCGATATAACTAGCTAAAATTCCTTTCCCAGCTTTGATAGTAATATCAATGTTTTAAATGTTATTAATAATAAAATACTTAAATATTAGAGGACTTTTATTAATATAAAATACAATAATATCAATATACTATTAATTTTAATATATTATATAGGCATGTAAAACTATACATAGTAAGTAGAATAAAGTTTATATAAAACTATGTACATAAAATGGAGTAAAGTTTAATGAAATTTTAAATTTTAAAAGAAAAGAAAAAAAATGCGTGTAGGTTTTATTAGGCCACAGCCCCATCTCTGTAGAAGTTTGAGAATAAAGGGGGGTGGGTGTGGTAGGTGACCCCATTCCTATAATTCTTCATATTTTTTTTAAACCCCAGGGGGGGGGGGCGGGGTACCGAACTAGTTACGATGCCACTTTGGCACCAATCAAACCTCAAGAAAAACCTGTGAATTTTCAGCATACTGCGGCCTACACACAAACTTGTGTGTGTGTGTGTGTGTGTGTGTGTGTGTGTGTGTGTGTGTGTGTGTGTGTCTCTGTGTGTGTGTGTGTTACATATATGCCTATTTCGGGTTCAAATTCATGGTAGTGAAAAAAAGGGGGAAAATAAAATTAAGGAAAAATAAATAATTAAATAAATACATATACATTTCCATTAAATAAATACAAAATGGATTTAAATGTATATATACACATAGGTTATATATATATATATATATATATATATATATATATTTTAAACAAAATGAAAATGCATACTAAATATAGTTTTACAAATGAAATGGGCAAAACCCACAGGCCCATTTGGGCAAATACAAGGGAAATAAGCTAATAAAATACATAAATACATTTGAAAACCCTAAGGAGTGTATAAATAAAATGAAAATAAATAGGACAAGTTAATCCCTCCAAAAGCTTGTAATGGCCTCCAATGGCTTCTCTTCCTTCTCCTCTAACCTGCAAAACAAAATAGAAACAATGAGACAAATGAAATGAGAAAGGAGACTTCTTAAGGATGTTTTAGGGTAGGTTACCCTTTTTCCATGTATCAAGGGACCAAATTGAAACCATCCAAGGGATGGGATTCATCCCTACAAAAATTAGGTGGGGAGTGGGTGAATAGAAATTGCCTTTTTAATTTAAATGTTTTAATTCCAAATTATGGGTTGACTTTTAAGGGGTTACTTTGTGGGGTAGGGGAGTGCTCATTATCCTAACCCAATATTTTAATATAGGACCTTGCTAATTGTTTCAACATGGTAGAAATTAAATAACCTTAGTATTTAATTTCATTGGCCACTTTTACCCTTGACACCCCATGGGGGAGTGTTGAACTTTAGTAGGAATTAGTTTAATATTTAAATAACCCTTAGGGAGATTTAACCTACCTAATCAAATCAATGTATTAAAGTTTAATGTAGATTTTAAATATTTTGTTATCATGGAATATCATTTTTATTTGGGTCATCACCTTAGAGACCTTATTGTGGCAATTGTCACTTTCAAAAACTTTTTTGGGCATGCTTTTCAAAAAAATATTATTCCATAATTTTCTTCCTAGTTAACCCTAGTTTGTTCTTGGGTATCATCTAGGCGTTTTAGCAAGAACTACACAATTTCACATATAATTTCTGAAAATGAGCAATAATACTATCATCTTTAACAGATCAACATGCCATCAGTTACACACTAAGTGACATTCACAACATGTGCACTAACAATATCACAATTAAGACATAGTTCACATCATGCTTGAATCACATTACTCTTTTATTACCCACAACCAACATGAAACCCCATATGATAACACCATCACAACTCCAATCTATCCCAAAGATTTGAGACCATGATCACCCGCTCTGATACCAAGTGTCATGCCCACTTAAAACACACACAAATACAACACGGAAAACTTGGATAACTTTTTTTTGACTTACTTAGAGTTTACACAATGACATAGGTGACTAGAAAGGGATACTGCCAACTCTCAACAAGTTAGACACAACATAGATCATATAGGAAACAAGAAATCATACAACACCCATCTCGAATAATTCACTTTACTCTATGACAAGTCACAACATGATAGACCAACCGCAATACAGAGTTATAATTAAGGACATCCCACAGAGTAAAATATTTGAATATTATTTAACTCTAGTAAAAACGTCTTTGAAAATTTAACTCCGATCTAAAAGATTCATGTTTTGATTCGTGTAATTCTTCTTACAAAGGTGAACTTCTTTCTTGTTTACGATTCACTAATTAGCCTAAGATCAAGTTTTCTGAAGGAGAATCATTCTATAATATGCTAATAAATTGTTTAATTCATTGATTTAATAATATTTTCCATATCTCACATGGTTAATTAAAATTACTCAAGCCAATGAAACTTGTTCCACACCTCTATTTCACAAGTGATAAGCACAAGCTTTGATTGAGGGAAATTTCCATCCAGGTTCGGAACAATAATATTCTTTGTGCAAGGATCAAAAGTTTAACATTAGTTAAGAAAGATTACAGTGAACCAAGACAAGGGTTAAGGGAAACAAGTCAAAATAATTCACCTTCATGGTGTCGTTGGTTATTAACGAATATTTTATTGACGCTAAGAATTTATCAAGATTAGTTAAAAAAATTATTTAGACTCTGCTTGATTAAGTTTGACAGGGGAAAAACAATTTACATTTCAAATGATTAAGAGAGATTGAAGGGTTCTTAATCCATTTCCCTCCTACTTACATAACCTTGTTGTCTTCCAAAAACTAGTCGTTGATTTCAGCTTAAGATCATTTAAGAATTCACCATAAAAGTATAATGTTGATTTGTTTAGTTTGGGGAAAAACAAGGTATATATATATCATTACAAAAGATAGTTTCCTCTTTGATCGTTCAAGGACTCAAATGTTATCAAGTAGATAACATCTACATTAATTTATTCATAAAAATATATTAGTTTGACTTCTATAAGGATTATCCAATCCATTTTATTATGCTTTTAAATACATTGTTACTATTTCCTAGAAGGGTTTTCAACTCAACATTTTATCTCAAGAGAAAAGTTAAGCATTACTCGCTTGTCAAAACTAAACATGGTTACATCAATCCTTTCCAACACAACGCACAAACAATAGGTGGCAAAAAATTCTATTGAGCTTGAATTGGGAGCAAGAAGGTAAAAAAAATTGGTCAAACAATGCTATACTATGGTTGTTATAATACAATAAAAATACTCATAACAATACGGTGATCAATCTTATATTTTCCACAATAGACAAAACAAGTCAAGGTTTCAATAATTAAGACAAAATTACTCCATAAGACATGATACTAAGGTACTACCTCTTTTAAATTTTCCACTGAATCCCATCCTAGAGTTTGACAACAAATAAGAGTTCGTACAAAGGAACTTCATAACCAAGATTGATGCAGTTATTTTAAATACTCTCCCTCATCTACCTGCATAAGCCATCTGCAACCATTAATAACCTAAGTCAGTTCACAAGAACCGAGCAAGATAAGACTACATAAAGAAACAATAAGCTACTATCTAACAATATCAAGAAAGGAAAACATTCTATTCCAAGGATTGGATCAAATCTCTAAATACTAACAAATCCTTAAGTTAATAAGAAAATTTCCACCATGCCAATCTAAGAAGAACAACCTTATACCTCAGTTATGAACATTATCTCAAATCAACAAAAATTAAACAATCATTTGAGAAGTGGCCAATGGCCTGATAAGTTAGAAACACCAGTCTAGTGTAATGGTATTTCCATCGAATAAACAATTTATGTTAAAATATTTAGAATTGATATTCAAACCAAACAATCTACATTAATAAATAAATAAAAAAGTAACAAAAGCACAAGGTACGATACTCATTTCTGAAACGATAAAAAAGAACAATAAATCCAAGAGGACTCATGGATTTCAAAGTTAACACGAAAGGTCAAGTGTATTAAAATTTTAATCATGTAATCATATAGGTTATATGATGGAAAAATAATACACGACCACCACTCAACATTGTTTAACAAGGTGTTTTCTCTCGAAAGTGCACCCTGTAGAGAGATTGTTGCAAGTTTTCTAAGCTTGCATGAATGATCGCTCTCTTTTATAGATACAATGGAAACACTTCAGGTCTGTGGGTATACCTATTTTGAGGTGAGTCTTCGGTATCAAGGCCGGTTCCTTATTGGTGTATCCTAAACTACTTCCTGGGAGTTTGAAGGGAAAGATAGCTGAAAAAATGATTAAAACTAAGGCGATACACCAAATTTGTATGAGGGCTTTGATTGAGTATATGAACAAATGATCTGTGAAGGATTCTTGATGCACGAACCAATATTTTTTCTGTAGAATATCGAAGGGAAAAACACTTCATTGCACTAAGGAAAGATCACAACAGTGCTAATAAGTTAACATGCACATTAAAACTTAAGCAGAAAGGACTGAAATTTGCAGCAGGGTAAGGTGGTTGATCAGGGAATTTGCATTCACAAGATTAATGTAACATACACAAGACTGAAAAATAACTTGGAAAGGCATAAAATACTTCACACTTAGAGGGAAAAAATGGCAAAATTTGCTTTAGTACTCAAATATCCAAAAGTCCTCTAGTCAAAATCCCTTGTGCTTTGCAAAGGCACACAATATATAACAAAATAAATTTTCCCACCCTCCCTAAAAATAGACTAAGGTTGTACTCACCCATGCATCCTAATTTTATCAGGGATAAAATAATACGAACTAGAGTATACAATTAAAAATGGGCATTAATAGCCTTTTTTACAATGCAGTAAAAATGAAGTTGATTGTTCTATTTTTAAGAAAAGAATGGGTGAATAATTTGCTAATAATAAAATTTCTTGCTAGGCAAGTCTCCCTCCTTTGATAATGCAAATTCATCTTCTTCTCTATTCTGTATTCTTGTGAAGCATGCAAGAAATACAACTCCCTGCTTGTGAGCAAATAATTACAACACTTAGCAATATTTGTAAAAATAATTCACCCAAACATTAATCCTGATTGGGACCACCTTTGTTTCTAATGTTGACACCTATTCTGTTCTCTAGTGATCATATGGAAAAATGCATTCCAATTCATGTACAATCTATCACCATCAGTGGGGGCCACTTGTGGTTGTGAACTTTTGCCTTCATTGGGTTTGGCCACTCTTGTGGACTTAGAAAATATTGTGTTTTGAAATAATACAAGGGGCACCATGTTTCATTCGACCACCTTTGTGGACTTAGGCATGTTATAAGGTATGTCACCCCAGTTTTATTATCATGGTATTATATTGTTGTCCCTCCCCTTTTGCATTTGATTGGAAAAGGTTATATTTTACCTTTTCGATGATCATTGTGTATGATTTGGTCAGCCTTTTGAATTTCTAAGCATGTACTAAAGTTAGACTTTCGAAAGTCATTTTCAATGATTTATTATTTGATTTTATGACGTGGGCTGGCCCCTTCCCCATGGTGACTCACCCCTTGGAAATATTGTCGGTGGCATTTGTAACTAGCCTTTGATCAAAAGAGAGTAACTCAGGTTTGTGTGGAAGTTGGTGATCATCCTCAGCTGTCGATCTCTGTACTTCCTGTGTTCGATGCCATTGATACTTGACTGTGATTAGGGTTCAGGATTTACTTTTAAAATAGTTGGTGGGGACTAACTGTGGTTGATTGCTTTGAATCTGGTGAATGATCACCGGCTATTGATCTTTGTACCTGTCTAAATTTTGATCGTCGATGTTTGACCCTCGGTTAGGTTTCATTAATTCTCCCCTCGAGTTGGCATACTAAAAGAAAACTTGAACCTGATGATCATTTCATTCGGATTTTTGTGAAGTGGGTGAAGCCCTGGCAAAATTTTATCCTTCGACGTCATTGTTGAAGCTTTGTAAACTTGGGTTTTTTAGTATTTTAGCCTTATTAGCTCTATGTGGTCATTTTCAAAGCTCAGTTTCTGCTTTTTGAGCTTGGCCTTTGTGGAAAAGACTCTCTATGTTCTTTGCTAAAGCTGCCACTTTTAGTGATTTTCAGGTTTCATGTGTCTTCACCTTCTGCAGAGTTGTGCGAGCTTCTGGGTAAGAAATGTCACTGGCACTTGAGTTCATGATTTACTTCCGGATTTTGATCTTTGTGACTAGTAAGTCTGATTCCCTTCATGGGTATTGGTAAAATGAAAAGAAATCCTTTATTGAACTGGATCTGTAGCTTATTTCTTTTGAGGTAGAAACATGACATGGCTTCTATCGCAGAATAATGGCCTTTATTTCTATATAAGTTTTAATGGTCAACACTTTATGATTACCCAAATTTTAACTAGTTCTAAAGTTTCTGTGTTGCTAAGAGAGCTCAAATGCTAGGTACATTTTCTTTACAATTGCACTTGTGATGGTTTCTTCAACTTTGTTATGTCATGTGACTTCCTCCACTATTAATGATATCTGAACCTCTCTGCCTTTAGAAGCTTTGCATTTTTGATCTCAACATTCATTTGGGTCTCCATTATTTCATTACAGTAATGCTCCTCCCTTAATCCCAGGTCTGAACTTTTCTTGATTTTGGGTATTCAAACTTCACGTCGGCCCAATACTATACTTTTCCTTGAGGATTTAATGAATATCTATGGCTCGGCCTACGTTTTCTCTATACTTTGGTTTCTCTTTGATTAAAATGGTGACTGTAGGTGTATGTTGGTTACAAAATCTACTCATACCCTGATTAAGAGCTTTCAAAAGACAAACCAGAAATTTAAATCTTTAATTGAGAAGTCTCAGATTGTATTTTATTTTTGGGTTTGTGCATTCTTTACCTTTGATAGTCGCTCCACTTAGTCTTCTCTGTGATTTCTTTGCTTAATCCTCCTCGGCCATGCGGGTTTATCACCATTATATGATTGCAAGGGTCTTGATATGGATTTATTCTAAAACATGTCCGCCATGGAGTCCTATATTCCATGATGGCCTCCATTATCCTTCTTGAAGCTTGGCCTTTTCTCCTTTTTCGATCTATTATTTGAAGTAGCCATTATTTTGATCACTCTGAACTCTGTACCATGTTATTCCTTGATACATTCCTTGGAGGTTGTTCTGAATACATGTATCTTCTATTTTTCATAGCTCTTCAAGTTTTATTAATATAAAATGCTATTCCGAGACTACCTTCGTTAAGAAAATTATGTTCTTTGGCTGAGAGTAACTTCTTTGATTACAGTCTTGAGTTATACTCATCTCTTTTACTTCGAGCCTGAAATGACATACCTATTCTGAATAGATAATTACACTTTAGATCTAGGTTATTATGTCTGTTGTAACTCTGAATTTGATGATTTCCTTAATGAAATTTTGAACCTGCAATATTTTTATTCCTTTATTTCAAATTCTGAGATGCTCCTTTGTAATATTATAAGTGGCTTTCTAGAAATTGTAAACAATTCATCTGTTTTGAAGCTATAGATAAGTTTTATCTTTTTACTTATAAATCTTGCATTCAATTTTGATCTCTGAAGCTTTTTGCTCTTAGATAGAGGCTTTATTTCTTTTATAGTAACATTTATGGCATTCTGAAAAAATGTAAAATGTTGATTTTTCATGGCGAATTCTATGTTCTATTCATTTCTAGCATGGACATGTTCTTTGTCTATGAGTATCTCCTCTATTCTGAAAAAGTTGAGCTCGTGAAGACCTGTAGGTTAATCCGGTCTTTGCTTGTATGGCTACTATATGATGATCATTCATGCACTTTGTGTCTTATGTAGCTTACTTTAAACTGTTTCTTTATCTACTTTTAATGTCATCATGAGATAGATTATTTTGTTCACTTGTAATGGCTTCTACTTAAGTTGTAGATGAGTACTACCTTGCTTGAATGAATGTACTTCATTGATATTATAGTAGTTTTGTGCTATCATATCTCCTTTATTTTGAAAAATGCAACTTAGAGAAGCTGAAATTTGTAAGATTATCTTAGAATTTCAATACCCTTCAGTTGTGTAAGCTATAAAGAATTCTTTTCTGCATAATATACTATATTTCCTTTCATTACAACTTTGATATGGATGCTAAAAAAATATGAAATGTTGATTTTATAAGGCAAAGCCCTGTCAAAATTTTCCCAAAATCTTCTCTCTCATCCTGTTTCAGCTGTAATCCTTTTGCTTTTATCTTTAGCTTGTTAAAATCTGATTCTCCCTCTTCTTTGCAAACTAAAAAAAGTAGTTCTAACTTCCATTCTCTCTTCTGATATCTAACCTCTTCCATTTGCAGAATGTTTGTTGAACTTTGAGTTGCATTATTACTTCTTCTTACAATGTACTTATGACTTATTTATTTCTCTCTTTGGATGCAACCTGTACCTACACACTTAGGAAAATAGATAGGAAATATTTAGGATTTTTCTCCTCTCTTATGTCCATGTTTTTTTCTTTCTTTTCACTTTCTTCTTTCTGAGTGATTAAATCATGCATGCAGTTTGTCCTTCAAGTAGAATACATCTCCTATTTAGGGGAAGATTCATATGCATGAACTAGGATAGTGTAGGAATATGGTTTGATCCTTGAGCTCGTAACTGATGGTTGACTAGTTTTTTGCTTTTCAGGTACCATGACTTGAGGATGAAGGAGATTCTCTGCACAAAAAATAATATACAAGGAAATGATGGGTTCACCATCATACTCCTTTTCTTTCTATTTCATGCATGTATATCTTTCTTTTCAGTAGTTGTACTTTAATTTTCAGTTACATCACATGGCTTGTGTGGGAAACATTTGACTATCCATGTGATTAAAGCATTGAATTGTGTAAATGAGTTGTATATTTCTTTCTGCATTTCTAATTTCTGTATGGATTACATAATGAACTAAACAACTGAGTAACATAATTGAATTTCTTAATCATGAAGGAAAGAACATTGAATAGAATTCTAATATTTAGTAATGAACTTTGATTTCATGTGATCTGCACTTATGTTTGTTGTTCCAAAACTTTACACTTCACCTACTCTGTGATTGGATGTCCTCATCAAGACAACACAATTGTCCTTCGGGGCTTGTGTTCTTTTGCTGAGGACGGTCATGAAATTACAGACTACGTGATCTATTACATTTTGTAATAGCACACATAGTTGCAGATTTCATGTAATTTATTTAAATAAATCAATAATAATGACATAATTTGATGTGACATCCCCTAGCTTAAGTATACTTCACCTATTCTATCCATTTTAATAAAAAATGTCAACACAAGGGAAAGCAGATAATACTAGTTTCAGCCATTGCATCCAAGGAATTTCACAATCATTCAAGAAGAGACCACTGTCCTTTTAGGAAAGTAATGACAAAGGAGAGTAAAGAGGGTTCTATCATACAAGTTAACATTTTAAACATCAACCCAAGTATTACCACACTAGAGATTTCTGAACCCTCCCTATAAGCCTATAGTTTCGGTTTAAACAACAAGTGGATCACTCCTTCCCAGCAAAAGTTACTTTTTAAAACAACCCTCATTACCATAACCATACCACTCTTTTACTAAAATAAAAAACATTTTTAGGAATTGCCAAATACATTATCTCAACAATAGTTTCCATCATAACATCAACAACACATCTATAAATATAATTACCCCCAAAAGTATCTATAAACTGAACATATCTAACATAGTCAACCAAATTTCACTATACATGAATCATCCAATTGTCAATTAAATAGATTATGAATTTCCAACAAAACCAGCGAGATGAAAAATTATGTACACCACAAATAGTCATCATGTAATAAAACTAGGCCAAAGTATTTTAATAATAAATGATTACTATCTATAATTGCTCATATGTAACTTGAAGTCTCGATTCCAAGAATTAAGTTGTGGTACAAAATTCATAAGGGACAGTCAAAGTTCCCCTTAAGGAAGAACTTAAACATCTGGACGTAAGTGGATGACCATCAAGTCGTTAGGTAAATTTCTAGTATTCAAATCAATTCTAAAGGAATAACCAAGGTGCAAAATGACTAAGCAATCGGGTACCTTAGCCATGATTCCCCCACTTCATACATAATTTCAAACACTACATTTAACCACACATGAAGTTTTGTAGACGTACGGGATTGATTGGGTAACAAAGGGGCCACCTATCTAGTCCAAGAAAGGAGAACATGAAGGTCCAATAGACCTCGACAACCACACCTCACCATGGTTGAGTAACACCAATGGAAACAACTAACATTACAAAAATTGTTTCCATAACTCAAAAGGGTGACTAAGTGCCCATAAAACTATAATTGACCCGGATTGGGTTCAATCTAGTGGTTGTTCGTTAAAGCTAGGTTTTCATAACCCACGGGAACAATGCTCAACATACCTGAAAGAAAATCAAGTCTCAATAGTAAGCTCGTATGGAGAGCAAGAGGTTTAAGGATACATTAGGTTTGTTTTCACCACAACATTTACTAGCTATAACTAGCTTACTAACCTTGTTACTCAAACACAAAAATGAAGTTAATGATGGTATGAGGTCATTTACCTCAGCATAGTGTTACGCCCACTATTTCTGACACACAAGACTACATAGAAAAACACAGGATAATTTTTTTTTTGACATGCTTGACACATAACATGACACAACATGCCATTACCAAGGTTACAACTAACTCTATGAATAACTTGATACAAGGATAAGCACAAGGGAAGAAAGGAAACAATCAACATCCACCAAGGGCAGTGCACTTTTCTCTTTCACAAGACAACACAAAAATACCAACCCACAATACATAGTTACAGCTTAGGACATCCCACAGTGAAAATATTCTTTAAGGTTATTTATTCACTAAAATAGTCTTTCAAGACCTGACTTTATGGTCTAGAATGATTCATGTTATGATTCATACAATTCTTCTTATATGGATAGATTTCATTTTCTTTTATACTATGGAGCATTAGGCTTGGATAAAGCTTTCCGAAGAGGATCATATTTAATAATGACAATTATTTGATTGATCAAAAATTAGATTAACAATAGAAATGGGGGGTGGGGTGAATCAATCCCCACAAGGTTTTCTTAACCAAACACACAGCTACTGAAACCCATTCCATACCTCCATTGCACAAAGAGACAAGTGTAAGCTCCTATCAAGTGGAGGTATTGTTTTAGGTTTGGAATGTTAACCTTCTTTGTTCAAGGATTAACTCTTTTATCATAACTTAAGAAAGCAGGTTACGATGCACTGATGGTAAAGGTTAGAGTGAGGACGGTAAATTAAATTCATCATCAAGATCTTTTTTTTTATTAACTAGTCTTTTAATGAGGTTTAAGATTTTAACTGGATTCGAGTAAGAACTTCATTTAGCATTCTCTTGATTAAACTTGACTAAATGGATACACAAGAGTGGGGGGGGTCCCAAAATGAAATCACATTAGACTTAAGGTATTCTTGTCAAACACCCCTACTAACTGAGACATAAAGTTTAACTCCAAACCCAACAATGATTTTACTTTTTCTTAGAATACTTATCGTTTCACAAACAAGACACTAAAGTTTAACTCGTAGCTTCAGGTTAACAAGGCCAAATTCTTTTACATTGGTAGAAAACCACTTTCTTTCCAATTAAAGACTCTTAATTTTATCAACCAAGTAAAACTTCATTATTATCTTCTTTATTTATTCATCTATGTATTCATCTTATTTTATCTTTGATTAACTTTTTGAAAAAGGATTTTCAACCCACTAAAAAAAATATGCCTAGACTAACATTGATACCAATACCCTGGAGGGCTACTATACAAGCAAGTTTTTATGACCTGAAAGAAGAGAAATTACCATTATTTAACGAGAACAGAAAACACGGTTATAACATTTCCATCCAACATGGAAATCATGAACCAAAGGATTCAAGAGATTTGTTTTCACTTTGGTTAAGAACAAGAAGGTAAAAAAATAGACCAAGCCATGCTACAAAAATTTCATGAATGCAAATGATATTATCAAAAGAATACTCATAACAAGGTCGAGATTGAATCTTATTTCTCACAAAGGTAATTACAAGTTTAACTATAGAAGAACAAGACAACTTTATTTCACAATTACCGAACAATCCAAGGCAAGAGATCTTCCAAATTCCATTACAAGCACCATTGCAAGAATTACAACACATTTGAATTTTGTACAAGGAATCACATAAAAAAACTCGATGAGACCTTCACAAATATTTCCTTTATCAACATGCACAAGCCATTTGCACAAGTATTAACTCGAGTCAGTTCGTGAGAACTGAGCATGTTAAGACTACCCATTGCAACAGTAAGCTAACATTTAACAATATCATGAAAGTAATGTTCTAATCCTAGAATGGATCAAAGCACAACCTAGTAATCCAAAAATTCTTCACACAAGAAAGATATTTATACCAACCAACAAGGAGGAAGCCAAAATTACTAGTAAGAACAATATCTCATTAATCAAGGCAAGACCTTATGGATTAGGAACAAGAAGGTCAAGAGTATTGATATTTCAATCATGTAATTCTTATGGATTTCGTAATTGAAAATCCAATACTCAATCCATCCATCTAAAGAGGTTCAAGATAGGACAAAGCAAACTAGTACAATCATATGCGCAGAACAAAAAAAAGTTATTCAATCCTTCTGAGGAGGGAGGTTTCATAGCATAATGGGATTTGTAACACCAAAAGAAATAAACCATAGTTAAATTTAGAGTTTAAACAACTTAACCTCAAGTATTATTTATACTTTACTCATCATTTGATCCTTTACAAATAATCAACTCTAGGAAGCTTTCCTAATGAAAGCAGTGGTTAGAACGTAGCCTTTAGCCTATTCGAAAAGGGCCATATAACTATTTTAAAAAGGTTATGCAATGCCTCAGAAGGTTTGCATCCATAGAATTAATATTTATTTTTGGGAAAGGTAATATCTCCAGATAGCTCGAGTCACTTTCTCCTTCACACAAGTATAATGAGCTGATTGAGCTCTTATTATGCTATTAAACAATCTAAGGGACATTAACTGGATCCCCCTATGCTACATATTTCCCTTTATACAGAAGAAGGTAAGGTATACACATATGAAAGCTCATCATACACTGAGAATATTAGGTTAAGTAATTACTACACGTGATTAACTTGAAAAGAAACTAGGTAGACATCTGGGTATGGCTCGATTTATAAATTACACAATCATTTAAATGCTAAAAGGTTATCAACCAGGCTTAGTTAACATCCATAGTCGAAGGTTTTTTTAGTGATCACACAACCCCCAAGCAATGTATCAGACCATACTCAACTAAGGATGAAAGTGAAAAATCCAACTTAGTTTATTTTAATTGCTTATGCCTCTCATAATTGATTCTTAGCAGTATTATCCTCAGTAGAGATAATATAGACTATAAACTGTCGAATTACTTGCACCTTAAATTAAATATGGAGAGGGGAAAGTAAAGTCACTATACCCAAAGTGGCATACACATTATATCCTCCAGATTCCCAATCCTACTTTTATAAAAATGCGTTCATTCCAAAAGTCCATTTGAACCCGTAAAAAAAACCAGAAGTCCTGTGGAATATTATTCCTAGGCACCCCAATAAGATATGGTTATTCAAATAAATGGAAACCATGGAGTCCTAGAAGAATGGTTTAATTTATCCAACATAAAATAACATCACACAAATTTTACCATTATACAGTAGGATATCGTATTGTACATACAAAACCAATTTACAAATCCCTAGATTTGTAACCCAAGTGACAAATATACACAAGCCATAGTCCATAAAACATGGAAAATATTTAATTACTATCAAATGAAATATCTAAAATGGAGGATTTTCAACATGAAAAACTTGTACAGTCGCATTTCAGAACTCAAACACCTATTCTAGCATTTCAAATCCATCATAAGAGATGGAGCTGTAATAATACATATTATCACAAATCCATGACTTCAGCAATGGATACAAGCTATACTAAACAAGGAAAATTGGTTTATAACAATAACCCTCAAGACTATAGGCCATAGGGCTTCTCAAACTAGGATTCATTGCAGCAAAGAAACATTCATTTCAAGAAATTATAAAAGGTAGCAAAATACTGCAGGGGATATACTTAACATGCCTATTTTTTAAAAGTATTTCTCACTATTCCAGCATTGGCAGACCTCCTTCATAAGTAATAATAATACAGATGGAGCTGTAATACATTTATTTGGTCCAATGAATTCTCAAAATGGATACAAATTACTTCCCTCAAGGGTAGTCCAGTCTGTAACAACATACCTCTAGAGCATAGGCCATAGCACATCCATCTAGGATGGATTGCAAACGAACACATTCACCTTTTATCATTATGAAAACGTAGGTCAACATATTGCAGTTGTGGATAGACTTAACATGTGGAGGAATATTACTACGAAAGTGAGAGTCCAGCAGGGACTACATAAGCCACACGTCCCCTTCAACTGCTTTGTGGTCTGCAAAACACCACATGGCTCCGCCTTGGTTGATGGCATACATGAGGACAACAAGGAACAACGGTTGTCCAAATCCTACGAACTGCAACTGGGTGCTGAGTTGTCAGCACCTTCAAAACACCAAGAAGGCATCCCAAATTCATGAGACCAAATGACAAGGAAGGAACAATTAAGAAAGATATAAAAAGGCAATTCCAAAACTTCTATTTGAAGGTGATTTGCCAGCAAGGGAAACAAAATGTTTCTTCCCCCAAATGTGTCCCACCAAGAAAACATGCCAGGAAGACTACCAATATGCATTGAAGGAATTAAATGGAGACCAGAATTTGTTCCACCAACCACCAGCTATTAACCACACAAGGGGAAAACGAATGGCGCATAGGATAAGAGAAGAGTAAAGTAAATGTTTTCTTCATTCAGTTGGTTGAAACACATTAACTACATGACTAAGACATAATGACCTCCACCTTCCATCTTTCCAAAAAGTTTTCAAGCAACACATCCTTAAAATACATTATTACAAGAGGGAGCAACTTTCTTATGAAACACATGGTTTTAAGCAGAATAATCATGTTATGGAAGGTATTAAATTCTACCCTATGTTAATTATAAATGTTACTTGTTTCCTTTTACCCCCCTTATGATTGTATCAAGTTTAAATAATGTGGAACAAGCCAACCCAAGAAGATTAAATCACACACATATGGCCAAGCTAGAGGGGGCAAGAATTAATTTCTCGATTACTTTAAATGATAAAAACATGATCACAAGCTAAAATGACTGAGGGGAGAAACTAGAGGTTAACCAATGGGCGATGCGGGGCCAACAACAGAAAACATTGACACCAAACACAAGCAGACATGATGAAGAGGGAGAACAACTGGTTATCCTCTGTGACAAAGGTGAAGCCACTAATGTTCAACGGAAATGCAACGATGTTCAATGCTTAGCAGCACGATCGTCGAAGAAGAAAAAGAGCAACGATGAACGGGGCATTACACATGAAAACACAACATCAAACACAAGAGGAAGAAAGAAAATAGATATATACTATTCACGTTAACACTGACAATGATTAAAACCAAAATAATAAAATTACAAGGGGAAAGGGGAGATTTCTCGCAAGGAAAACAAACCCACCACAAAGCAGCGTAGGAAAAACAATTTCGGTAAAAAGTTGTTCTATTTCTTGATATTTTTAAATTTTAGCAATTGTTGTAAAGATTAGAGTTGCTTGGTTCCCAGCTTCTACCAGTCGCATGGACAACACACGGACCAGAAGCAACAAACTTCTAGTTGGATCTCCATCCACAACATGTTAGGCGCCACAACTCCACTCAATCCCACATTGGCACAGGTAGGGAGCTCCCAAAACTGCAAGCTTCAATAGATGAAAATGAATGTGATCTCAAAGACTGCCATGATTGCAGTATATACACCAATTGGGTTTATTGAAAGGGCCCAGGGAAACACATGATGGCCATGGGAAAAGTAAGACTCCACAACCTTCCAAACAACCTCCTAACCAGTGGTAAAAGGGCGGTTAAAACAGGACAAGGACCTCCACCAAAACACAATGGAAAAATAGAGTTTTTTAATTTATTTTTAACAGCAGTAGTCGCAGGTGCCTTCAGGCTAGGTATGCAAAATATGGAAGTTCAACTCCCTTTACCCCAATTCAAAACAACAAAACCCCCACAATGCTATGTAGCCAGCAAAAGTGATGTTTCCGAGCTCTCTACAGTAACACCATGAACTGAGTTGAGTGCATCTGAGTTCTCCAAAAATTGACGAATGAACCATCTCTGAATCACAAGAATGCAACGATCAGGCCATAAAAAGGAAGCTCAACGCAATTTCCAAAGGAACCACACAAAAAAAGGAGGCACGCAGAACACGAACCCACCAGGGATGAGACCAAGAGAAGCTCATGTTAATTTCAATTCCAACCAAACCATTACGAGCTTACGGTGAGCTAAGAAAAACCGACTAATACCCAACTTCGGAAAGTTATTCAAAAGATCGGTCAAAGAAAGGGATTCCAGCTGAACCCACCATCTGAAGCAAAACAATCTGAACAAGAACTGATATTTGATGCTAACAAAAGGAAGGGGGAATAAACCCTCAAAATATAAGCTTTCATGAAGGCTCACGACTCTGAATAATCACGCACGCAGATCAGAACATGGTGTGCAAGCCACAACAAATCAACGGAAATCAAAAATATGGAGGCCCATAATGTGTGATACGCCATATGTGAGCTTAACGAGGCTACCCCAATCCTCCAAAGAGGTTAAACAAACTAGAAAAAAAAACATAAAGGCCAAACAAAATATAAGGCAGTACCTGGTCTGCAACCTCAACAAAATTGACCATAAAGACTAAAAACAAACATTACAGAACTTCCAAAGAAGAGTAATGTCGGCCAAAACTCAAGAGGGCAGACCACCATTTGAAAGGTGCAAGACCAAATAGGTAGAAGAAAACACGTTTTCAATAAAGGAAGATACATAATTGGCAGGGCCATCAAATCCTCCCACCAAGTCACGCAGCCATAAAAAAAAAAAACGTGTTTACTCAGCAAGTAATTACTTTCGGTTAGTGAAGCCACGTGCTTGGGACAGTCGCTGTCAGGGAGGACGAGGGTGCTGGCGGCTTCAATAAATTGCCAAAAAATATCAGTCCTCAATAAAATAAAGTAAAAACCATTCCCCTTTAATTTACGCCACACCAAAGGGCATAAAAAACATCGCACAATAGCTAACCATCTCTATAAGCACGGAAAAACTATAATGATTTTGTTGTATGTAGTATAAAAATAATGTTACAAGATATTAAAAGTGAAAACTAGATCAATATTCTTAAAATTCTGAAGTACATATGTTCTCTCACTAAACATGTCAGTCAATAAATTTGACATATATTGTCAGAAAAGATAAACTATGTAGTTTATTTCATTACTCAAGGATCATTCTTATGTGTTTCCTAAATAAAATGTAAGGACCATTCCAAGTAAGGCTTAATTACTCCTATTTTTAATGCACTAGTCTTATAATATTATGTACTATGATTATATATCAAGAGGAAACTTCATTGGTATAAAATTTTCTCAAATTTTGTTAATAGTTTTATTATGAATCCTTGCATTGCAAGTGGGCCACTTTTATCTATATATGACATTGGAAACTCTAATCCATTAAATGCCAAGTAATGATTCTATTAAATCTAAAAGAGGATATACTAATGTATGTATTCACTTGATGTTTGCATATATAATGAGTTATATTGTTTAGGTTGTTCTTGAGTGCATTAAGCATTTAATTTATGATACAATTATAATGAATACATTATATATACTAATACATGTATTCATTTATGTTTTGCATAGATAATGAGTTATAGTGTTGATTCGGTTTTTGAGGGCACTAATAGACTCACAAGGTTTAATGCAAAACCATTCAATTCATGATACACTTATTTACATCATTATATTTTAATCAAACATGAGTTTTTGATTTTACCTAGTTGGCATCGATGAACAACATAATATGGTGACTTGACCACTAAAAACAAAGGATAAATAAACCAAATATGTGATAGTTTATGTAGTTAGAAATATTTCAAAAACACACCTAATAATTTCTATCTTCAGCTACCTTAACCTAACGAACTACAAATTCTATAGAGTAGACTTTAACCAATAACGCTTTGAGAAAGATCTTATAGTCTCAACAAAAAAATCTTACACCATTAACTAGCTTCACTCCTAATATTGACAATAGAAAATATTCCATTTCCATATCGACAAAATGGTGTCGTGGCAAGATGATACAAGATGTAATTATTTTATGTATGTCATAATATAAATCCTATATGTGCATTCAAAAATTTCATTAATGAGTCTTCGTTCCTAATAATCAAATATTAACTAAGAATTTTGTGGTGTCTACATGAAATTATCAATAAAGGTTAGGTTACAATAAATTAAATATTAAATATTTCCATGTATGTGGATACATACATCATTGCTTATAGATGTGACATTGCATTTGATTTTTTTACCCTCCACCTAATATTCATGTCCACATGTATTTGTAAAAAACACACAACACTAATGAACATCATGTGTTTACCAAGTACGCATCTTGTTCTTGTACATCGTTTAACAAAATTCATGATTACAACGAGGAGGGTGTGTTGGTTCAGGTGAAATTTGCTTTGAAATTTGTTTCTTTAATTTATACAATCAAATTTATATTTATTTTTTCGCATTATAATAGAATGATATGACACATATGTTATCTATTTCTTTATATCCAAGACATAAAAAGTTACGTATAGTTTTGCCACCAAAGTCTTTGAAAATAAAATATTAGTTCATAATATTTTGTGCACTTAGTTTCTAAAGCACACCATAAATCTTGGTAAAAAATAAATACTTTCACACATAATTTATGTAGTACATTGAGAGGTACCTTTTTGTGTTGGTTTCTTTAGTACTTCCTTTCAAATTAGATTCTATACTTTAAACAATTGAATTTTACATTTTTGATTGTCTTGGCGATGAATGTATGATAAAGTAGAACTGATGAATCTAGTAACTAGATGCACATATGTGTGTATTTTGTTGCATACAAACGCATATCATATAGATATGCTATCCAACAAAAAACAATGTCCAGCCGAACATTCTACATAGACTAAACATGCCCCAATCTCTCAACATAGTCCTCAACTCCAAAGTACATGTGACTTATCACTTGTAGAATCCCATCAACTCCTTTTTTCCTTATAGGTGAAATTTTGGAGTCCATATAGACACTAAATCCCCTTTTCCTTGAAATATAAGTATAATTCATAAATAATTGCATAATATTGGAGGATGTTTATAATCTAGTTACTAGATGTAATATATGTGCCTTAAGATACATACAAACACACACCATATACGTGTGCAAACATACAACATCCAAACTACCATTTTGTACCAACTAGATGACATTATCTTGCTGATTTCAACCTATGTGTAAATATGGAGAATAACATAGTGAAATTTTGAGTGACCATCATAAAATCCAATTTAGTGAAATTACTCTAAATATGTAACATGTTGCAATTTTTAATTATGGTTGATAGCATAATTGTTTTTGGGAAAATAGTAAACATATAAATGTAATAAAATAAATAAAATGCATATAATTTTTACATATGCAAATATACAACAGAAATCCCTAAATCCAATTCTAACTTGGAATTAAGATCTCCTTCTCCATGAGCACTAACCCTAAACGATGCCTTGTTCAGGCCGATGGTAATGCAACTAGGAAGGATTTGGTGGGATTTGGCCAAAGATTGTCATTTCTTGCAGGTTTTAATTATTACATGACCTTAGGAGCCAGTGTATTAAATTAATTTTATATAATATGAATGAAATATTTTAAACCTAACTATAGATTCTTTAATATTATTATTCAAGTAATTTTGTGATGATCGTTTAAAACCAAAAGTTTATCTTATCGTCGCTTTCATTTCCTTTAACAAAAAAAAAATTATTCCGTAATTTTTCTATTATAACCTTTATTTGATTTTGGGTTTGGTGTTTTTTATTTATTTTTTGTGGGCATTACACAACTTCCCATTCATATGATGTCATATTGGAAAAGTTAACATACATATATAATTTTGTTGCATGTTTAAATCACATTATTTTTTACCAAATACGCTATAATTTTAGGTTGCACTAATCAATATTGTGATGAGATTCAACAATACCTTGCACTTTCCTTATTGACGAGGTGTACAAGGAGACATTTATGTGTGAGGTTAACATGGAGAGAATGGTTGGATCTTTCCGACGTGTTGTATAACATAACTTATATGATATGTATCTCTATGTATCTTAAGGCATAAATAAGTGCATCTAGTTGTGAGTTTAGCTAATACATGTCAACCTATGTAGCTAATACATGTGAACCTATGTAGGTTATTATCTTTAGCAAATGCAAAAAATGCTATTTCAAGTGTATTTATTGTCATGAAATGTCATGGGTTTCCAACATAGTTTATAGGGAGGAAAATATTTCCATATAAATGAAATTATTTTTGTAATTCATACAATTGTTTTCAAAATATGGAACATGTGGAAGATGCAATAGTGGATGATATGTGCGAAACTTAGGAAGTGAAAGCATTTCAAACAAGTTTCCATGTTTTTTTTGTTAGGGATATTTGATTTAGTACTCACATTTGGGCAAGTATATATTGTATCTGTTAGATAAATATTTTAGCGAATTTCATTATTATTTGTAAATATAATAATTAGTTATTACATGTCAAATTTGATGATGAGTTTTAATTACAACTCATCATTAGTTTGTCATGTGGAAATAGACTTGAGTGATATGTGGGATGGAGAGATTTTTTAGATTGATTTAATAAGCCACATATCATAATTTATAGTAAATATAAAGGTTATAAACATGCAACCTCTCATTTTCTTTGCATCCCAAATGAATTGAAGGAGAAAATTTTAATATTTGGTGTGCTGACCAATTTTTTGTTTAGATTTTGGTAAATAAATCTAAACCAATGTTTCACTTTCTATGTATCTTAGGACATGCATAGGTACATATAGTAACTAAATTTGATTTGAAACTTTTTTCTCTGTAGACTATTTTGTGATCTCATTTTTATAAACCACACTACAAACATTGTGTGTTTACCACCTCTAAACACACTATTTTTTATATGAGACTTAAACATATCTATTCATAGGGGGGTTGTATTATTATTATTTTTAATTTCCTTAAAAATTACATTTCATACTTTAAACAATTGAATTTTACTTTACCTCTTGTCTCCAAGGAGAAAGTATAGTTAAGTACCCCATAGGTGGAATTTAGGATGCAATACAAGCAAAAGAATTCCATGTTGCCTTCAAGTATAAGTACTACACATGAAAACCAAACATAATTTGTATATGAGATTCAACAAATAGTACCTATTCATTGGGGGTTGTATTTGTTTTTTATGAAATTTCATTTCAAATTAAAGTTCATAAGTTTTAGACAATCGAATTTTACATTACCTCTTTTCTCGAAGGTGAAGGTATGGTTATGTACTTCATAGGTGGAATATAGGATTCAATATAAGCAAAAGCATCCCATGTTGCCTACATATATAGGCACTACACATATATATAAAAATCCAAGATTCAAAAAATCCATATATATTTTTTAGATAAGGTAAAAATCATTTAGTTTTAAGGGGACCAAAAAAACCACAAGTATAAAGGGAGAAATGATATAACATTAACGCACAAAAGAGGTAGCCTCTACCAACGGCCAAACCACCCGAAAAAGAAATACAACTAAAACCCATGTCCAAAGTCATTACGCTATCGACTCCTCAAACATGCTCAGTTCGAGTATAAAACACTTTCTTGTGTTGGACCTTAGTCCAACCCTCATCGGAAACCAAAGAAATGGATTGGGCAACTGATGAGTGGGGACCACCCACACCCACGTCAAGCCAAACCGTAAGCTCACCATTTGAAACGGTAAAACCCAAAGGGTCGTCCAAAAAGGGACCCACATGGTCCGCGTCCAAAGCCATGTCAAACGGTTCAGTGGAGGAAATAATGCCAGATTTAAAATTTTAATTGTGCGACTCACCGACTGCCACCGGTTCCCCAAACCGTCCTAAGCAGTCAGCACCAGGTCGATCCCCAGAATGAACCCTCACGGACTCCAGAACAGGCAGCGAAGAAGCATAACCCATGTTTACTTTCTCAACAGCACCAAATGTTTCAACAACACTAATCGCTTCAGCAAACTACAACAAATACATATTCATTGGGGGGATTGTATTGGTTTTTTTGAAAATCTAATTACAAATTGTAGTTCATACTTTAAAGAATAAAATGTTACATGACCTATGATTAAGTACCATAGCTGGAATATATGATTCAAAAACATTTCATATTGTTGCCTTGAAATATAGGTAGTACACATGAAAACCTACAGATGGACGGAGGCATTCATATTTTTTATATATCTTCATTTTTTTAGATTGGAAATTTTTGCACAAAACTCAAATCATGATCTCAGAATTTCGGGCTATATTGACTGAAATTTGTTAAGAATCCGATGTCATGGATCATTTTATGCAATAAAATATAGAATATGTAACACAATAATAACAGGGACAGTAACAACTTCAAAATTACATTTTTTGAAGGATGGAATCTCTTTTCAAGTGAAATTTGCTAGCTCGATGCATGTCTTCATATAGAACTATGTGTGGTGCATATTGTCCATGCTATCCAACATCTTCAAAGGTCCAACCAAAATCTTCATGTCGACATCGCTGCGAAAGTGTGTGTGAGACATTTGAAGGAGTCAATTTATATGGTTTGTATAATGGCTTATGATTATGTTTCTAGCATGTTAAGTATATGAGTCACTCTAGGCAATAATTCATTTCTACTTTTAAATATAGACTCAAATTTAAAATAAAATCTCACAAGGCATTGGGGTCTTGGCTCATTTGTAAAGTCCACGCATTTACCAAGAGGAGGTAAGGTTCAACCCTTATTGACATGTCCGCTGCGTGAGGAATAGCCCGACCGATGTCCCTAAGTGCCTACGGAGGCGGTATGAAGTGTATACCTGCTGTACAGAGGTGGTATGAAACCTACGCTTCAGCTGAACGGAGGTGGTCCAAAACTTGTGTCCTTGGTGGTCCCCTTGTCACGCTAGAATAAATAATACCGAGGTTGGTTGAAACTGTGCTAAATTGTAATATGTAATGATTCCTCAATAATTCCAAAAAAATAAAATTTCACAAATCACTAAGGCCACCACATTTTACCTAGAAAATTCTTAAAGTAATGCATAAACACATTCCGGGTACAGATGGTCATCACAAAGTGTTTATCCATTCCCTAAGTGCCAAAGTAGTAGTCCGACCAATATCCATATGTGTGCGACAATTGTACGATGGTGCTGCTCGAGTAGTGTGACCAACATTCTTGAGTGTGTGTCAACAATACGAAGGCAGTATGATGTGTACATCCATTGTACGAAGGTGGTATGAAACCTAGGCTTTAGCTGAACGGAGGCAGTACGAAACTTGTGCACCTAGTGGTCCCCTCCTCACACCAGAATAAATAATACCAAGGATGGTTGAAACTGTGCTAAATCGTAATATGTAATGATTCCTCAATAATTCCAAAAAAAATTAAAAAATCTCACAAATCATTAAGACAACCACATTTTACCTAAAAATTTATTAAAGTAATGCATAAACACAATCCGTGTGTAGATGGTCAACACAAAGTGTTTATCGATTATGTGTGCTCCTTTGTGGAAATACTAGTGCACAAAAGAGTGTGAGGATCCTCATCAACATTAGTCAAAAACTGATTGATTGCATGCATCCTTAAAAAAATTAGGACATTCAATCAATCCATTGATCTCGTTACCAAGCTAAATTTTGAGCCATGCCTTGATAAAACAAAATCAAAAACTGTTTTTTCTTTCCAATAATTTACTGTCCTCCGCCCATTATAATTATGAATATATGCATGATAGCTGCAACCATTATATGTAATAGGCATTGTATATCATAAGGTAGCGACTACTATTTGTGTTGGTAAATGTAATGAAATTGAAAATGAATAAGGTGTAAAATGGCAGTTCACTACGAGGAAGAAATCTACTTGAAAACAGTGGTTGGAGCTTATATAATGTTGAATGCCATATCCATATGCTATCACATACATAATACGTGTCATATGCTATTAAGAGCTGGGTGGAGCACTAAAAACTAACAAAACTTAGATTCCTTTGGCCGAAGGCAACCGTGGAAATTTGAAAACTACAGAGTTACACAAGTTTGCTTCTTTTGTTGCCTGATTATTATATTTAATGAAATTACAATTACAGGGTTTTCCTAGGCGACATCTTTTCTAGGGTAATTTCTAGTGTAGCTAAATCAGAAACTTCTGTAACATAGAATTTTGTAGCTACTGAAAATAAATACTCGTTTTTCTATGTGCAAACTAAAAACTAAAACAAAGATATACATTACAAAACAGAGAAGAGAACATTCCCCTCACTAAATGAAAGAGATTTTTTCAGAGGGGGATGGATGCTGACTCAAACCAAATCTAGGATAGTATGACAATGCCTTGGCCATGCACAACCTTCACACTTGTGCACGGAAGGTTTATAATTAAAAAGGTGATCAGTAAATCTGAGAGGCGTTGACAACAATGGAGATGGAATGGTCTATTTCAAACACCCCAAACTGCACAAGCATCATCGAAAAATAATTTGCCATATAGAACTTGGAAGTAGCTGAAACACTAATAAATCTAATTTGGAAGATCATGACAATTTTTCAAACAGAAATGATCAAATTCCAACCCAATTTTCATTAAAGTTAATGCATGTCAATCATTAGCTCTAAGAGCACAACTCCACATTGTCAATAAAATGGAAGACACCAATTAAAAAGAGCTTCAAGGTCTAAAATATGTATTGCATAAAGAGAACTGCTATATGTTAAAATTACAATGAAATACATTTGTAGATATTTTCATTATTACATACAGTGATTGTGTATATGTTTTAACTTTGTTTTGCATATGGTTTATGTCCTACTCAATATTATATACAATACCACTGTAATAGTCGAGCCAAATATTTTCACAAAAAGTGTAGAATGTCGTTGTTGTTTCAAGACAAAAAGTGGAACACATGGACTAATTGCATATTGCAGAGAGACTTTGTCTTGGACGATGAAAACTGGACTGCAGAAATGAGCAATGCACGTTCCATGTTATTTATGGAAAGATAAGTTAGTTAATATTTGATTTTATAATAGTAGAACAAGAGAATGGAGAATTATAGGTGAATGTCAGAAGGATTGTTTGCAGTAGTAGTTTTACTGCAATCAATGCAATATGGATTTTCTTCAGGAATGTCCATATTAGCTAGAATGTAATGTTACCAAATAGCTATACATACAAATTTTTATGCGATATGATATTCTGCCTTAGTGGATGAGAGAAAAACAACAGTTTTCTTCTTGTAAATCCATGTGATTAGTCCAGATCTGAGATGAACAACATATAGTATAGTTGATTTCTTGTCATCAACAGATCCGACATAGTCCGAGGCAGTATATCCCTACAAAAAGAGCTGATATTTCTTCGATATTCCATAATATAATCAACTATACCTCAGACATAAATGAGAATATGCTTCACTTCTACCTAGTGACATATCTTTGGATTCTGGATGAATCTAGAAAGATAGCTAAATACAAAGCATATGTTTATTCTTGTATAAGTCAAGTAAATGAGACTCCCAACAAGTTTCCTGTATAGAGTAGCATCTACTTAAGCTGAATCCTAGAATCTATAAAGTTAAAATCCTTTCTCCATTGGAGTGGACATAGGTTTATAATCGGACATCCCATACTTTTCTAGGAAAGCGCTGGCATATTTCATCTAGAGGTTAAAAATGGGATGCTTCTTCTACCATATCTCCAAGCCAAGATAATAGCGAAGTATCTCCAAAATTTTCACATCATAGTATTTCTTCATATCATTCTTAACATCTTCGAAAATATTTTCTAAGATCCCCGTAATCACAAGATCATCAACATACAAAACAACAACAATTTGTTTTTGTCTTCTTAATATACAGATTTGAATCTTAGGGGTTATGAGTGAATCCTGCATCTGCAATAAGTGATCATCTATTTTAATATGCCATGCTCTAGGCGAATGTTTAATTCCATAATGAGACTTAATTAGATGACATACCATTTTAAGATGTTTCTTATCGAAAAATCCTTTTGGATGGGTCATGTATACTTCTTTGAGATCTTCTTTCAAGAAAACAATTTCTATGTCCATTTGTGTAAGTTTCCATCCTTTTTATGCTATTAGTGCACAAATAACTTTGATAGTTGAGATATTTGTAGTGGGTGCAAAGGTCTCCTCATAGTAAATTTCCTCTTGTCAAGCATATGCCTTTACTACTATCCGTTCTTTGTACTTTTTGATGGATCCATCTACCTTGTATTGTGTTTTAGAAAAATATTTATAGCCAATGGATTTATTTCCTGCATGCATATCGACAAGTTCCCATGTCTGGTTCTAAATCATGGATTCCTATTTGATATCCATGGACTTCTTCCACTATGGTTGTATGAGTTTCTCTTGAATAGTATCAAGTTTAATGTTGTCATAAACTAAAATCATGAGTGCAATATTTATCTCAAATTTCTTGCATGTCTTCTTGTTCTGACTCCTGATAAAGCATCTAGGAGATATTTAAGGATTGCATAACCTTCCTCAAATTGCATCATTGTATTAAATTTAATGATATAAATGTGAGTTTTAATCTCTATTTGAAAGAAAGAAATGTGTATGAAGGAAGTGTAATACTCTATCTTTTGAAATATGTGAAAATTGGAAATCGGAGATATATTCTAGCTTTTGAATAGTTGAATTGAATCAACTAAATGTTTTAGATTAGAATTGGAATGAATCCTAATACTTGGAAGATGAAAACATCAAATAGATCTTTTAAAATTTGATCTTTATTTTGTATTTTCAAACTAGCAAATACTTTATCCAAAAATGCATAGTTCGAACTTGCAACAATGAAATAAAAAACTAAATGATTAAATTGAAGTAGTATGCCCTGAACGAATCCAATTGGACAAAAATACTTAAGGAACTTCTTATCAAACTTAGCAAAAATGGGCTCAACCCTCTTACAGTCATTTTGTTGTCAATAGATGTAAACTTTCAAATTACAAATCAATCAGACAAATTGAATCTTGAAATCCATCTAAGAAAAACTCTCCATGTCTATTTGACATGTTGAGAGAGAAAGAAGATCAAATTGAACAAATCTTATAAGTTAAAATTTACCAGTTTGCACTGTAAAAGTTTGCAGATCATTTTTTTAAAAATGACTCCTTAAAATTTATCCAAATAAAAATTTAATGCTTCATAAGTAAAGAGGACGTCGAGAGCTTTCTAGAAAGTTCTCGTTTTCCCAAAACTAAGATCTCTATCAAAAGTTATGGCCTTATGAAGTTTTTCTTCATTTAGCATCAAAAAATAATTCTAACTGTCAAAAAAAAAAATTAGGAAAAATTTCCATGGCAGACTCACAGACCCGAATTTTCCCTTAGCGCTTCAGAAAACTTTTTGAAATTTTTTCCTAATTTGTCCTACCGGCCCGAAGCCAATCAGAGGCTTCCACATGGCACCACAAGGCGTTGGCAGAGGGGTGGATCCCTTTTAAAACTTAGCACTTCAAAAAATAATTGGGAAATGCTTCTAAATTTTCCCCTCCGCCCTGCTGACCCACATCCAATTAGGAGATGCCACGTGGAATTGTGAGGCGTCGGTGAAGGCGCGGGTGAATTCTACCCTTTTCACCCTTTGGGGCATTAAAATTCTTCTACCCCCATCAGCCCGCTTTCCCCCGTTGGTTTAAGAGGAGCCATGTGTCCCTTGCGGACTTGCGGACTCGCAGGAGAGCGGGTGTAATGGTGGATTTTCTCCCCACACGGGAAATTTCCTAAATGTCTCCCGTGGGCCCGCCGACCTGACCCCTCCTCCAGGAAAAATTTCTCCCTGCGGCCCGGAAACCTGCCCCTAGGGCAAATTTTCTCCCCTAGGCCCGCAGGCCCACTCTTGGGAAACATTTTCACCCTAAGGCCCGCTGGCCCATAACTTGAGAAATATGAGGAGTTAGGAGTACTTCTTTATATCATTGGAAAGGTGAGGAAAGTTCATATCCAAGGTGAGGAATGCATTAATTTTGAGAAAAATCAAGTTGAATCTTTAAAGCCTATTAGAGAGTGGGTATGGTGAGGAATTACCCTTTGACCCTAATTGAACTTTCTAACCCTATATTTTGGACCTTTTGACCTCTAATAATTATTAATAAAAGAAAAGTATATTCTAGTGGATTAGAATTGATCTGGAACTTGTTAGTGACAACTGTTGTCTTGTAACTTGGTTGTAGACTCTTTTAAACAAAAAAATATTATTCCATAATTTTCCTAACTAATCCTAGGTTGTCCTTGGGTCTCAAGTGGGTTGTTTTTAGCGGGATTCACATGAATGTCTGCAAACCTGCCATGTAACACAATCCTAACATGAAAAAGTGATACAACTGCAAGAAATAATTTGTGTGGAATACTTTGTATAACAAGGCCTCTTTATGAATGATTAACAGGAGCTACAACAATGTACAAAAAATGTTAGATGTTTGGGTAGTCAAGTAATATTAAGAAATAAATGGTTGAAAATATTATTGAGCTTAGCATCAACTACACATTGTAATTAGACTCCAAGAAAATTTTGTCTTCATCTATAAGGACTACCTTTGTAGTCACATGCAATTGGTTGTGGAATAGTAGGACAGTTAAATGATGTACATATGCAGGTTCTATTGTGAAAGAAAATTTACCATCCACGAGGTGACTATAAAACTGTCCCTTTTATTAGTTGTTAGATGTGAGCAGGAAATCAAGCACATAAGTATCATTTTCAAATCTGGGTATGTTTACAAGCCCCATAAATTGTGTTTTTTGTAGCCATTCCTATGGTGTGTCTTTCAATATTATCAGTGCTATAATTTGTGGGCACATCAGATTTTGTATTGGAATTTGGGCGTATGATCAAACAGGGTACTTGCCATTGTTGAAATCTACAGGAGAGGAGGCAAAGAAACATGCACGTTATTTAACCAAAGATTGGAGACCTCAAAGCGCTAGAAAATTTCACTGAAACGTGAAAAAATGAACCTCGTAGGGGTATATATTGTGAAGAATTTAACTTAGCATGCACATTGTAAGAATACTCCAAGAAAACTTTGTCTTCATCTATAAGGATTGTCTTTGTAGTCACATGCGGCTGGTTTTGGAATGGTGAGCCAGTTAAACAATGGACATCTATGGGCTCTATTGTGAAAGAAAATTTATCATCCATGAGGTGAATGAAAAATTGTCCCTTTTTATGGTTGTAAGACGTGAGCAGGTAATAAAACACATAAGTATCATTTTTGAATTGGGGTATGTTGAAAAGCCCCAAAAATTATGTTTTTTGTAGCCATTCCCATGGTGTTTCTTTTAATTTTATCAGTGTTATAATTTTTTGGGCACATGAGATTTTTGTATTAGAATTTGGGAATAGGAGGAAACGTGGTGCTTGGCATTATTGAAATTTGTAGGAGAGGGAAGAAAGAAATATGAATGTAACTTTGAAAAAATATTAGAGATCTTAGAGCACTGGAAAATTTTATGGAAAAGTGAAGAATTGAACCCCGTAGCGGTATATTTAGGGATCTTAAGAGTATAAGGGATAAGTGACGATAAATAATTAGTTGAAAAGTTCTAGGCAACTACCTAGGGGAATGTATTAAAGTTGCCCATCCATCTTCTTATAGGTGTATGGCTCACGTGAGCTGCCCAACCAACCAACAAAAAATGTCCAACTCTTATTAGACGGATGTCTATTTTTGTTGGGTGACCTAAAACTTGGCCATTTTTCCATCTCTATTGGACAGACATCCAAGTGTAGTTCATATAACTAGAACTAGAATCTATCTAAAGTGCAACAAGAGCTATCAATGGACGATTGTCCAACCTATGTTAGACATTGGTCCAACCTTGTTTATACGGTCATCTATCAAGGTTAGATGACTTTTAAACCTAGGTTATACGGCCATCCAACCTGGGATAGATGACCATCTAACCTGGGCTGGATGGTCGTCGAATGTGAATAAGCGGCCGTCTAACCTATCTCAATTTTTCAATAACTATAGTATGTGTCCATCCATCTGAAACCCATCTAATACCTGTCTAACCATATGAAAACATAAAAAAATGCCCTGTAAATTCACCTTTGCCACAAATCACATTTTCAAATATTCGTCATCATTTCAAAAGTCCATTTTATAGATTTTCTAGCCATTATATAATACTTTTTTGGAGGGGGATCTTAAAATGAACTGTATGATGGAGTTCAACATAATATTCCTTCTTGAGTTACACATAAATAATACTATAAAGATGTAAGGTAAATTTTATGGAACCATTAGATTTGTAATAAGTAAATGACCTTTTTATAATGTTATCTTCAATTATGATTGGTTAATTTTGGTTTACATTGATCCAAAAATGAAGTTAAATCAAATGGATCAAAATGATTTGGAATTTAATCTAATGGATAGTTTAATTTGGTTTGTGTAAATAATGTTTTTGAACAAATTAGTACTTCGTTTGAATTGATTGTCTAATTTATTTCTCATATGGTAATGAGTTTTCAAATGATAAGTAAGGTTAGTGTAGTGCCCAACAAGAAAACCAATATTTAAACAAAAAAATTAAAATGCAAGAATGTCAGGAGGAGTTACATGTAGCAGGGATGGAGACTGACATGTCCTTCACATCCATTGTCAGTCTTCTCTTTTCCTTACACACAAATAGAGACACTTTATTTGGGATCCAATGGATTAACCACCATGAAACCCAAGTTACATTGTAAATCCAACAACAATTGGATAGTTACAGGTGAATACAAAAGCTCTTACACCTACTCCAACTGGTAATGTGTCATAATGCTGTGAGATGGAGATTGGCGGTGGATGGCATTAGCATTGATGATGTTACAGTGTTTGACCTATGAAAGAATGAGATAATTTCTCATGGGTTTTGATTTGGTAGTGTATAGAAGACATGGATTTCGATCACAAGACATCAATACTGTTTCACCTATGCAAAAAATAGTTCTCCAACATGATCAGTTAACATTTTTCTTCGTACTCGTGACCTGTGCTAAAATAAAAGATCTAAAATTGCAAATCAATCAGAAAAATTGAATCTTGAAATCCTTCTTAAATCCATCTAAGAACAATTCTCCATGTCTATTTGACATGTTAAGAGAGGAAGAAGATCAAATTGAAAAAATCTTATAAGTTAAAATTTACCAGTTTATACTATAAAAATCTACAGATTGTTTACTTAAAATTGACTCCTTAAACTTTATAGAAATAAAAATTTAATGATTCATAAGTAAAAAGGACATCGAGAGTTTTCCATAAAGTCCTCGTTTTCCCAAAACTGGTATCTCAATAAAATTTTATGGCCTTATGAAGTTTTTCTTCATTTGGTGTCAAAGAAATAATTCTAACAGTAAAAAAAAAATTGAAGAAAATTTCCTTAGCGGACCAGCGGGCCCGAATTTTCCATTAGCGCTTCGAAAAACATTTAGGAAAATTTTCCTAATTTTCCCCACCGGCTCACAACCAATCAGAGGCTACCACGTGGCACCATGAGGTGTTTGCAGAGGGGTGGATCCCTTTTTAAACTTAGCACTTAAAAAAAAATTGAGAAATTTTACTAAATTTTCTCCATCACCCCACTGACACGCAGCCAATTAGGAGATGCCACATGGCACCGTGAGGTGTCGGCAGAGGTACAGGTGAATTCTACCCTTTTCACACTCTAGGGCATTAAAATTATTCTACTCCTGCCGCCCTGCTTTCCCTGTGTTGGTTTAAGAGGTGCCACATGTCCCTTGCGGACTTGTGGACTCGCGGGAGAGTGACTGCAAGGGTGGATTTTCATGCTATGTGGGAAATTTCCTAAACGTCTATCGCAGCTCTGCTGACCATACTCCTATTTTGAGAAAAATTTCTCCCCACGGCCCACAGACTGGTCCATGGGGAAATATTTCTCCACGCAGCCCGCAGACCTACCCCTGGGGTAAATTTTCTCCCCTAGGCCTGCATGCTCACTGTTCGGGAAAATTTTCACCCCAAGGCCCGCCGGTCCATAACTTGAGAAATATGAGGATTTAGGAGGAATTTTTTATATCATTGGAAATGTGAGGAAATTTCTTATCCAATGGGAATGATTTAGGGAATTTTTGAATGCGTTAATTTTGAGAAAAATCAAGTTAAATCTTTAAATCCTGTTAGAGAGTGGGTATGGTGAGGAATTACCCTCTAACCCTAATTGAACTTTCTAACCCTAAATTTAATTACCCTATGACCCTAGATTTTTGTATGTTATTGGTATGGTATGGTGAGGTATGGTGAGGAATTACCCTCTACCCTATATTTGTGTAGCACTTTCTTATTTAATTTAATAATATTCGTGAGGGAAAATTTTCTATCAACAAGAATAGAATGCATCCATAGTTTAATCACTCCAATATGACTTCTTTTCAAATAAAAGGAGACAAGAATAACTACCCCATTTTTCCAAGTAAAGCAACAAGAAGACAACACATTCATTTTCAATACATCTTGGTTCCTTTCCCAAATATACATGTATATAAAAATTGCAACTACGAATGCTTACAACTTTTAGAAGAATTTCATTTCAAGACAAATAAAAAAATTAAGTTTTCCTTTCATTGTAGCATTTCAACACAACTAAGGAACTACCAATCTCCCATGTCATTATTTTACAATACAAGGATTCAATTACTTTTCTCACTAAGACTAATTCCTTTGAATAATGTAAAAAATCCAAGAATCCTTCTACATTCACTAACTCATTCAATTCATTGAATAAATGAAATATTACATCTTTCTTTCAAGGATAAAATATTACAAACTTCCACTCATTCCACTCATGGTGACTATAAAAATATTATCAATACAACAAGGATATTCTCAACAAGGTCTAACACAAATCTTCTTGCATGTCTCCTCCCAACTTGAACTTCAATCTAGCATTCTTCAACCCTTCAAAACTAGGATCACAAAAGAAAACGAAGGGGGAATAGGCTACGCTCTCCTCCCAACCTTTAATCCATTAAGAGGAGAAATTATCCCTTTAATGGCCCCCGTGCCCCAACCAAGGATCCAAGAGGGATCTTGAGCAATTTTTTGACAACTTTCAACAAATATGGCTTCCACAAACAACATACATTCAAGACATTCAATACAACCAAAATGATATAATCAACAAGTTTACAACTTCTCAAACAACACAAATGTTTGAAATCAAACCATATGGAGAAAGGAATATGGGAAACCACCTCCTTATGCCTCACAAGTGAAGTGAGAGTTTCACCCTAAGCCTCCAAGTGCACAAAAAAAAATAAAAAAATGCTTATCTCTTACTTGCAAGTATGCAACAATATAATCGTGATTTCCTTTTCACTGCCCATAGGTAAAAATCTCAATCAAACTCCCAGCAAATACATGTCTTAGAAAACTCCCTTTTACCTCCCCAATGGTCCCTTAAGTCCATCTCCCACACCCAAACTAAGGCATGTTACCCAACCACACACAAGCACATGCACAAAAATTCAAACAACTTAACAAACACAATATTTCCACATCAACAAACATAATAAACAAAACAACAATGGTGGAGAGCCTACCTCTCCATCAAGCTCCAAGGAATCTTCACTTCATAATACTTTCACACCTTATAAGCAAGCAATTTCCCCAAAAGTAACTCCAACAAGCTCCCGATTTCAAAAATGCAAAAGGAAGAAAATGAGCAAGTAACCCCCATTCCATCAAAATCCTAGAATAAATAGAAATGGAATGTGAGGATGATGAGGTGGCGCCATGTAGGATGTCACTTCATCATTCCTCCATGCCCACACTCAAGTCAACACACCATGCCCAACACAATAAATGAGCATGTAAGAACTATGACAACCCACATGACACACACACTTACACACCATGCCTTCTAAGGAAAAAATTTATTGTGACAAGAAGAACGTGTAATTATTTTCAACATTTACACTCGAAACAGAATAAATAAGTCAAAAATAAACTCTCCAACCCATAGGTAAGGATTTTGGGTAAATTTAAGAGGCATGAGACAAGCTTAGCTTGTTCCACAAGCCTCCAAAAAGAAGTCAAAATCCAAATTTTGAAGTTGGGGTGGGATAAAAAACACACAAACTATCATAAATATCACTTACAACAAGGACCAACTAATTTCATAATTATCTATTTGTCACATGTCTATTTTTATTAATAAAAAAAGAAGGATTTTCTTAATTAAGACACATTATTTTTTATTAGATAGGGTAAAAAGTATATTTTGAAGGGATCGGGAACCCTAAACAAGACCAAAATATAAACAAAAGCAAGGCAAAAAGAAGAAATGAAAAAAAAACAAGGCCCAACATGGCCTAAGGAGAAACAAAAATAACAAACCAAAACCTCACAGAAGGAAGCACAAAGGAAGAAAGGGTCCCTAAACAGGGAAGTCAAAGAGGCTTAAACAGCCCCAAGGAACAAACTAACTTCCCTAGAGCTTCCCTTTATGGGATCTAAGGCTCATCTTTGAAGAAGAATTTCCAATTTTTGCTTTCTTTTTGCTAATCACCATCTTCCAACCATCGACCGCATTAGGATCCACATTCTCATCAGGATGGATAGGTAATCGAATTTCAAGAACCTCCTCATTTTTACAATTATGAGTCAAATTGGGGCTCATAAATTGAGGCAAGGAGTCCCCCCCTTACCAACATTATGATTTTAAATCTTAGCCAAATGAGTGGGGGAAGGGGATTCCTCCTTATTAGCCTTAAGATTTACTGAAGCATTTTATGTATCATTTTCCTCAAGTCCATAAACAATAATATTTTCTGGATGAAAATCCTTCAACCAAGAAGGCCTTTCTTTACTCTGTTTTTTAACCATATGACAATTAGAAGCTAGGTGTCCCAAAGAAAAGTAACTTCTGCATCTAAAAGGGAACCCTTCATAATCTAGATTTTGAGTCCATTTTGAATCCTTGATATTGAGTTCTATAGTGGCCAGAAAATTAGCAATCATGTCCATATCCGCCAGTATGTGGGCATAAGTGGTATGATCAAAGCAGTCATTTTTTAATCAATAGCCATGAATTTACCGAAAACAGCCCCCATAGCTTTGAAACAATCCTCACTCTAAAACTGTAAAGGAAGATAGGCTAATATTATCCATACTTGTCTGGTATTAAATCTCTTAGCTGAGGTATAAAAATAAGGAAACCAAGGCCTCATGAGAAGAAGATGTGATTCAAAATCCCAAATTTTCCAGTAAATAATCTCCTTATTCAAGGAGCTGTCAAAAACTGCTACAAAAATGCCACGGGCAGAAGGGTAAATATTAACTTTACCTTCAATGTGGGGAGACCATTGTTCATAAATCCAATTGTGCAAAGCAGGAAGCTCAGAGAATCCATTGCTCAACCTGTAAATCAATCCCCTCTTTTCAAAATATTCAGTAGTTTTATTAACCTCATCTCCAAAAAAGACCTTAGTTGTCTGTTTGTAATAATCCATGGGTTTAGCAAGAGGTATATACCTAGATTAGGTTGTAGTCAGGTAAGAAATAACTCTAGTCAAGCCACCCCTATTTGAGCTTTCGTGAGCCCCACCATCGCCTCCTCCTAAAGGCTTGGCCTCACTCAAGACAACACCCCCAGCCCCCTAGCTTTAGCCGCCCCACCATCACTCAAAGGAAACAATTTCAAAGCGTGGTGATTATTTGAAATAGGGGACCCCATCCCACCATTATTCTCCAAGATCTTGGCACACAAACCACCACCAGGACTAGATCCAAATCCCCCCATCCAAGAATCCACCCCTCCAAACCTCATAGCACGTGAAGGGAAAGAATTTGGATTTCTACCAATATAAAATCCCCCTCCGCTAACAGTCTGGCCTCCATTGCCAAGAGCATCGAGACCATAATCCTGTGAATAAACAACACCTTCCCCGAATGAGCAAGGGCCTGAAACATTTACATCTAATGGTAAATCTAAAATCTATTTTAGTTTTAAATCTTTTTTAAGGAATGAATTTTTTTCTTTTTTTGGAGTTTCATGATTGTAAATTTAATATTAACATATCCTTTGATTTGTTATATTTATTTTATTATTTACTATTATATACAAAAATAATAATGATTTATTTATAAATAACATAGAATAATTCTAAACATGTCAATGTGTTATTCTCTTCTCTTCTCTTGATTTTTAAATCTCAAATTGGGTTATGTAAAATTATAATTTTAATAAAGTAATTTTTAATTTCAAATAATATCCAAATTTTTATTTCACATGTAGGGCATGAGACTCTTTCACTCTATACTACTATTATAGAATATTTCTCAGCATAATAAGAATATTTATTTGTGTCTACTATACATATTTCTATGGAAAACTTGTGCGCTATACATGGTATAATGAATTATAGAAGAGCAAAAAGAGTACATGTCAAAATATGGATAAGTTACATTTATAATCCCACATTTTAAATTTTTCGCAATACCTTATAAACACAAACAAATTACTAAAAAAATGCGTCAAACGACCTAGTTTATGTACTTTACAGATATTGGGGTCACTAAACTAGTACAAATATATTTAATACATCGATTTTTAAAAATGCAAATATGTATGAGTTTTGAGGCTTTTATCTTGATTACATTCTTTTCATAATCGTTGCTTATGGTCAAAAAAGAATGGGAAAAAAATTCTAAACTCTATCATGTGGGAAATATATTACTAATTTCGTATGACTTCTCAATTTTTTTTAAAAAATAGAAAATTTGTGATGGTTAGTCAAATTTAACGTAAAGAATAGAATTTGAAATGGTCACATGATTAGATCCCACCACTTCATGTTAATGTAATTAAATATTATTACTGTAAAACAAAAACCTTCCAATTAATTCTCTTGAAGTTATTCTTCCTGTTGAGGAAGATTCACAAGGGTAGAAAATCGTACAAAACAAGAAAAAATCCATTCCCAAGAAAATTGTTTCTCCTACCTAGTTATCTCATTCGCTCCTGGGTAGCTATTTCTTTTTGTATCTTGGTGTGTTAATGTTTTTATCGAGGCTTTTAGGTATTTTTTCCTTGGCGACAGGCCCCAATCAAAAAATCTTTATCCGTAACCATTTTATTTATTTATTTAGTGTATTGTTTGTAAAATATAGTAATGTAAAATAAAATAAATTTTTAGAAAAAAAAATCAGATTTATTATACTATCATACCTACCTTAGCTACTTCTATGTAAAATGTGCCCAAAGATATCATTCTCAATGTGTATATTCTGAATTTGTGACATAAGTGAAATAGATTCCTCGATAACGACACCTCTCAGCATATTTTCCATATATTTATGTAAGATAGATATGTTATTTTCATCTAACACTTTATATTGTTCCCTAACAACCTATGAACATTAGAGTATTTGCTTAATTTCACATATTAGTATGTGCTAATAAAATAAACGTTCACTTATATGCATTAAAAACCTAAATACTTGTAATTTTGCTTTCGAGAGTTAAATCTAACATACCTATGTTAGATATATTTATCTAAATTAACTATTAAATAATAATAATTATATCAAATTAGTGAGTGTTAACATTTTACGTACTCTGTTAAAACTAACAATTAGTAATAGTGTTATAATTTCATGTTTTTCATATTCTAGTCTTACATTATTTTATATATGTGTCAAATAAAGAAAATGTGGTATTCATAATTTATATTTGAATCCAATAGGGTTAGATGATTTTTGTTATATTTGCATAAGGTTGTCATTACATATGTGATGGATACATTTGTTTGTTCTATACCTTGGTATTTTTTAGTTAACAAATTGAATTATATGACCTTAGAAATTCTCCTTAGTTTCTACAACTATAATTAATTTCATAGCACCTTTTCTACATTTTTATTGAATATGTCTTAAATTGATTTTTTAATTTTTTTTAACATAAGTTCCAAGGATGATTTCTAGATTGATCAAGGATATTAAAATTTCAATTAGGGTTAAACATTTGTTGATATGTGTTAATATAGAGTAAATATTTATTATTTTCCTTCCATTATTTATTAATTCTCTATTAAGGGTTTAATTATGAACTCTAGAGATTATAGATTTTCTTATTTTCACTCAGGGTTTAACAATATAATTTATTATGGTGATACTCATTTCTTTTGTTTGAAGTGGTGAATTCTTGCGTGATTGAAAAATTATATGTGACATTATTTAATATTTAATATTTTTATCTTAAACTTTGTACCATTATTTTATAGGCATAATCATTAAATAAAAAACTTAAACAATCAAACACAGATAATTTTGATACATATAATGTAAATCTAATAATCTAAGGTTCTATTTATTAATCTAGGTATTTGGGTTATTCAAGTATAGTAAATCTTAAATCTATACAAAAAAATAATGATTTATTTTATTATTTACTATTATATAAAAAAAAAAATGATTTATTTATAACTAACATACAATAATTCTAAACATATCACTTGGTTATTCTCTTCTTTTTTCTTGATTTTAAAATCTCGAATTGGGTAATGTAAGGTTATAATTTAAAGTAATTTTTTATTTCAAATAATATCTTAATTTTTATTTCACGGGTGGGGCATGAGACTTTTTCACTCTATACTACTATTATAGAATATTTCTAGGCATAATAAACATATACTTATTTTAGTCTATTATACATATTTCTATGGAAAATTTGTGGGCTATACATGGTATAATGAATTATAGAAGAGCAAAAATAGTACATGTCAAAATATGGATGAGTTATATTTATAATCCCACATTTTAAATTTTTAAAAAACCTTATAAATGCAAACAAATTGTTAAAAAATTGCGTCAAAGGGCCTAGTTTATGTACTTTACATATATCGGGGTCACTAAACTAATGCAAATATATTAAAAACATCTGTTTTATAAAATGCAAATATGTATGAGTTTTGAGGCTCTTATCTTGATTGCATTCTCTTCATAATCATTGCTTATGGTCAAAAAATAAGGGGAAAAAAATTCCAAACTCTAGCATGTGGTAAATATATTACTAATTTTATTTTTTTAAATAAAAAATTTGTGATGGTTAGTCAAATTTAGTGTGAAGAATAAAATTTGAAATGGTCACATGATTAGATCCCACCACTTCATGTTAATGTAATAAAATATTATTACTTTTGTAAATTAAGTGGATATCAAATTTAATAAAGAAAATAAATATTGACAAAGTCACACTATTAAATCCCTTCCCTTATTACCATTATAAAGAGTTTTTCCTGTATTAATGAGTCATAATGACACCCAAGTGACGTAGTGGCATTATTAATTAGAATTGAAGCACGGAAGAAGTTGAAATTGAATTATTCAGAGGAAATCTATTTGAGAGAGAAGATGACGAGAGAGAATAAGCGTACACAAGCGCATACCATCCACAGCATTTGTTATTTCGTGAAAAAGGAAAGTGTGAACACAACTTGTTATAACGTGGAATCGTGGCATTGATGACTACTCTCATGAAATCGATGGTGGAAGAGTTATACTCGTGAAAAATTCTGCGTTTTTGTTTGTTTTCTAGATTTTTCTTAAGAACAAAAAATAGTTGGAATCTTTCACGTGCTGAATGCTGTCTTGTTCAATTCAATTTTAAATGTATTTCTTCAAAATTCTTACCTAATTACAAATAAAACATGGTTTAATCCATATTGAAATTAATTTCTTCAATTTGTTCACTTAAAATATTTGCAGAATAAAATAATGTGAAATTAATCAGAGACACTTCGTTTGACAAATCCTAACAACACTGTTTTATTCAAAGTTCAATTCAAAAACGATTGTCAAACTTGCCTATTTTCTAGACAAACGTTTATTTTGTACCTATAAGAGTAGATCAGAACTAATGATTTTTCATCTCAATTTCAAATCTGATCGGAAGGTGTTTGATTAATTATTGGGTATGGCGATTCTATTCCTTGTGATTTCATGCCTGTTAATGTTTAGCAATAATCCGAAGTTACACGGTTCAGAGGCAGCAACATCGGATATTGGTATGTTCTATTTTTTGATGTTTTTGTTTCACAGAGATAAAAATTTTAACCCATATTTTTGGGTACTAGTTTGAAGCCAATCCATGATTACCGGTTCCACACTAAGACATCGGAGGTCCCAATTTTATTTGATAACACTGATTCCAGATGTCTTTTGTATTAATTTTTGTCCACCTATGGATGGTCTGTCATTGATTTGAGATGCTCTGTGCTTGATGTTTTCAGAGTACCCATATTCGTTTATGACAGTAGATGCTGAAAAGGCAGCTTCAAGAACATATGATTACATTATCGTTGGAGGAGGTGCAGCAGGGTGTCCTTTAGCAGCAACTCTGTCACAGCATTACTCTGTTCTTGTTGTGGAGAGGGGAGATTCTCCTTATGGAAATCCTGACGTCGAGACGACCGCTGGTTTTTTCAAGATTTTGTTGAATGCGGATGATTACCCATATGTAGCTCAAAGATTTGTCACAGAAGATGGAGTACAGTTGGTAAGGGGAAGAGTCCTAGGAGGCGGAACAGCTGTCAACGCTGCCTTCTACAGCAGGGCCAGCCAGGAATATATTAGGAATATGGGATGGGATGAGAAACTTGTAAACGAGTCGTTTGAATGGGTGGAGAAGTTGAATGCCTTCAAACCAGACGAGCTTACCCCTTGGAGTTCTTCGCTTAAAAATGGTCTTCTGGAAGCTGGAGTGCTTCCCTACAATGGATATACTGTGGAACATTTGGAGGGCACCAAGATTAGTGCCTCAATATTTGATAACAATGGAAAGAGACATACAGCAGCAGATCTTCTCAGATATGCGAATCCAGATAACATTGTAGTTCTTCTCAATGCTACTGTCGGCAGAATCCTCTTCAATCAGGAATCAGGTACACATTCATCATCTTCTATTGACATGGGTTTTTTGAGATTGAAAAATCTGCTTAGATTGTCAACAAAAGTAGTTTCCGATTTTTATTCGGAATATAAATCTTGAACATCATCGCAGCAAAAAGTAAAAACAAAGTAATCCTTGCTATATTTTTTCTTTTAGACATGTTCTAACCTATACGATTACATTATGAGATCGCCTTAGATTAGTTTCATAATCTAATTTTTGTTAGCTTCTAAACAAGATTCAATTCAGAAAATTAAAATTAAATAGAAAATAGACTGCATAATTGAGAAAATATTTATCTATAGTTGGACGTGAAACTATGTTGCAGGAGAGATAAACGCTGTTGGTGTGGAGTTCACGAGTGATGTTGATGGCGTCTTTCATAATGTATCAATTAATCAATTGTCACAAAGGAGTGAGGTGATTTTGTCAGCAGGAACCATAGGCAGCAATCAACTTCTTCTCTTAAGTGGAATTGGTCCATCACAAGAACTCAAAGAATTGAATATTAATGTGCTTTTAGATTTACCATTTGTAGGGAAAGGAATTTCAGATCCGCCTCTTGCGAGTGTCAATCTAGAATCCCCTAAATCCTTGCCATCTGTTTCAGTACAAGTTGCAGGCATACTAGATGATTCACAACTCTATATTGAAGGTCTTAGCTATTCTCTAGAAAATAATGCCACAAACCGTCAATACATTGGACTAATTGGTAGTAAGGTAGCATTTCCCTTATCCAGGGGTGAGCTTCGAATAAATAGCACAGATCCCAAAGTCACTCCCTCAGTTCGATACAACTACCTTTCTGACCCTTTTGATCTAGAAAAATGTATGCTTGGTGTAAGGGTAATGGCTAATCTTACTGCTACCAAATCTTTTCAAGAATATAAATTTACTAGCACTGACAACTCTAGTACATTCCAATTCCTTGGACCTGCATTACCACAAAATCAATCAAACAATGACGATCTTGCCAACTTCTGTAGAGATACATTAGGTTCATTTTTTCATTACCATGGAGGGTGTCATATTGGTTCTGTGGTTGATGAAAAATATAGAGTGAATGGTGTCAATAATCTAAGGGTCGTGGATGGTTCAATTTACAAAGACAGCCCAGGGACTAATCCACAAGCAACTACCATGATGCTTGGAAGGTATTTATTTATGCTCATACATTTAATTTCTTTTAGTGTATATTCTTTGTAAGTCATCATATTATTGATAAATTTACCGATTTAAAAACAATGTTTGCAGGTATACCGGAATTCGTATCATCCAAGAGCGGAATTCGTATCATTCAACATCATAGGAGCACTTAAAATACCTAGCTATCAGCGTTGTGCATCAATAAAATCATTTTCATACTTTATTGTTGACCTATGAATCATTGAACATCAAACCAAATAATTCCATTGAAGAATTATTAATCATATTTGGATTCCTCTACCACATGGTTAGCTTTTACTATAGTAGAAGAGATCCATTGTATGAAAATATGATTAACAACATGAATAAATAATGCATTAATTTTTTTGTTATATGGAAACACTTAAATCGTGATATTTTGTGTATTAAATTTGTTGATATATTGAGGATCCTTTGAAGACTCCATCGATAAATTGAGGTTTTCATTCTCGATAGAGTGATATTGGATTTTATAAATACTTATTATTATAAATTTCATTTCTGTTCTCTTTCTTTCTTATTCAACTTACATACAAGGCACTTTTTATATGAAATTCATCATGGAATCACACTTGAATTTGCCTTCAATTGTCTATAATCGTTATTTATTATTTATATTGGATTATGATTTAACAATTCTACCTAATTTATGCCTCCATTTTTATCTTCATATATATTCTTGTTTCTTTAAGATCGAGTAGAAAGTGACCTTGTAGTAGGTTTGTTGATATGAGAAGATCCATGAGGATATGACATATTTTCACATAAATTTGTTAGAATTATTCATGTACTAGACATTACTATTATTATTTTATCTTATCTTTTTTTAATAAACATGATGGGGATGGTATTGAAAGTGGAACCCGAAGATTAACTGACCAGTTAAAGGGATTAAAAATAATGAAAAAGACAACATTTATGAAAATTGTTGGCCAACGCTTATCTATATATTTATTTAAGTATACCCACCCATATTATAAAGTAAAATTAGTATTTTAACACATATTAACATAAAAACTTGTTACTTTTACACATACACTAATGTGTCCAGGCATTATTGTGTCATTCTTAAATAATGATCCATTTTTAAATGTAATGCTTCATCTATATTTCTACACTTACAAAACCAATCAAACCCCTTATCAACATCAACTACAAAAGTAATAACTATCCCTCTAAAGCAAATAACATATACCGTTTGGCGTTCACATTGCATTGCATTGTAAATCCATTTTACTACTAATTACTTAATCAGCGTGTTGTTGGAAGAGTTACAATTCCTAGTGGTGGGAGTAAATGGCATTAAAAAATAATCAACATTGATAGATACAATGTGTCCATTCAATGACCAAAACCGTAGTAGAAATTCACATATATGATGGGCGAAAAATTTATCCACTGTTGTTTCAGCTAAAAAAACCCATAAATTGCATATCCCATAATAGTTGCAATTTATCAAACCACATATATTTTAGTCATTTTGTCAAAAAAATTGCATGCTTCCACATTTTCAGACATTTGCAAAGGATGTACTTACTCTAAATTGAAGCAGCTGATTTCTCATCAATTATGGTCATGGACTTCGTGAATAAAAGAATCTGCAGGCATATATTAATTGAAAAGTTTGGAACTTCAAGCATGTTGATCTAAACACAATCCGACAAAGAGCTAACACAGAAAAAAAAAGGTCTCTTTGCTCACCCACAAAAAGAGGAATACAATGACCTCCAACGCTGTCTGCAGAACTGTAATCGAGTCCCCTTTTGAAGCATTCCATTATGGTGAAGCATCCATTATGGGGGGGGGGGGTGTTGGCAGCTCATCTATGACTAAAATTGGTATACGAGTTTACAGAGATGAAAAATTAAATTTCTTGGGAAGTCCCCAGGCGGGCCTAAAACAACCATGATAAAGCGTAAAACCAAATGAAATGCAAATGCTCTACCACAAAGACAATGTTCGGTAAAGCAAGATGAGGCATGTTAAGTGAACCAATGGCCAAAATTTTAAACAGTTGCGATGAAACCGTACTTCAACAACACTTCACATCCTAACCATTTGTATTCAGACTGTGTCAGCAGGTTGCAATTAAATAGTACAATGCCTCCTGCGTAATTATATCAAGTACTACTTTTTATGGTACATTTTATTATCCTAGTATTATTTGATATTTATATTTGTTGGTTTGATGGAAAATAGTTAAATGATTGGAAGAAGAAATATACCATGTATTCAAATCCTCATGGATTATATTCATTAATATCTTGATCCACACATATGCTACATGCCTGGTAAGCGCACGAAATAATTTAAAATTGTAGAATTTTATAAATGAATTTCAGATAACAATACTATGGTGATTGGAAAGAACATCCATGTGTGAATATTTCAAAGTAAATCCGAAACAAAATTCAATTTGATCTAGCTAAATGGTGAAGCCAATTTAAGTAAATGAATGAAGGAATTCACTAATACAACTCTAAAATTGGACACCACCATACATAGGGTCAAATTGTAGATTATGGAAAACAATGCACCAAAATTTTTATAATCTTTATAGTTAAAAAAACACCTACATACACACAACAAAGTGGGTAGTAAAAAATTACATTACAAAATTTTGTTTTGATCATCCCCACTCTAATACTGATTGTGAGAAATACAGATCAATTATATAAATACGAAACACATAATATATAAATAGGATTAAAAATATCCTATGATAAAGGAGGTTGATATAACAACATCTCACAATAGCTAACCATATCTATAAGCACTGAAAATTTATAATGATTTTGTTGTATGTAGTATAAAAATAATGTTACAAGATATTACAAGTGAACACTAGATCAATATTACTAAAATTCTCAAGTACATATGTTCTCTCAATAAACATGTCAATCAATAAATTTGACATATAGTGTCAGAAAAGATGAACTATGTAGTTTCTTTCATTATTCAAGGATCATTCTTATGTGTTTCGTAAACAAAATGTAACGGCCATTCCAAGTAGGGCTTAATTACTTGTATTATTAATGCAATAGCCTTATAATAGCATGTACTATGATTATATATCAAGATGAAACTTCATTGGTATATATATTTCTCAAATTTGGTGAATGTTTTGATTATGAAGCCTTCCATTGCAACTAGGCCACTTTTATCTATATATGACATTAGAAATTCTAATCCATCAAACATCGAGTAATTATTATATTAAATCTAAAAGAGGATATACTAATGCATGCATTCACTTGATGTTTACATAGATAATGAGTTATATTGTTTAGTTGTTTCTTGAGTGCATTAAGTATTCAAATTATGATACAATTATAATGAATAAATTAGATATACTAATACATGCATTCATTTATGTTTTGCATATATAATGAGTTATAGTGTTGATTCGGTACTTGAGGGAATTAATAGACTTGTAGGGTTTATTGCAAAACCATTCAATTCATGATACACTTACTTATATCATTATATTTTAATCAAACATGTGTTTTATGATGTCACCTAGTTGGCATCGATGAAGAACATAATATGGTGACTTGACTGCTAAAAAAAAGGATAAAAAAACCAAATATTGTTCGGGTTAGCACACCAACTATACAATTAATACATCAGATCTAAACATACATGCAAATAAAAGTGGATATTCTACCAGAATAAATATACATAATAAGAGATATAAATCAACACCAATTTTAACGTGGTTCACCCAATGTGGGCTATGTTCATCAAGAAAAAATCTAATTTATTATCCAAATCTTTCACAAGATATACAATAAAGATTTACAATCTTCCACACCTCTCAGATGTACAGTACTGTCTTACTCTAAACTTTTGCTTCTTCACCAAGAATTCTCTCTCTCACAATTATTCTCACAATAATCATCAACTTTTGCAAGTTCTTAGTTTTTTTTTCTAAACCATATCTTTCATGCTTATATAGGCATATACAAACTTAGGGAACTTAGCCATGTAATTACAATCAATAGATTTTCTTTAATACTAAAAATAGATCTAATTCTCGTGAGTTAATTAAACAACACACACACCGGTAATTGACTCCATTATCCCTAACCAATGTCAGTTCCTCCTTTCCTTACTAATGTCAGTCATAGGAGACCGATGCCAGTCCCTCCATAACTGATGTTGGTTACAATATTTTCCAGCAAGTTTCATATTGCATGTTAATCTGAAGTAATTGAGCTCCACAACTCAACAATCTCCCACTTGGATATTAATTACTGCACTATACCTTTACAACATCATTCTTGGATCCTTAGCTTTTTTTCTTCATCTTCAAGTCTCCAACTCAAAGATGAACAAAAGTGGAGTGTAGCTCCAACTTCTCCTTTGTTAATGTTCTCATTAGCATATCTATAGGGTTTTCACTCATATCCCATCCTCCAATATCTTTCATATGAATTTATACCTCAACAGAATGTGTTTTGTTATTGAATGACATGTTGCGTTATTTTCCAAATGAATTGTGCCCTGGCTATCACCAAACATTTTGCAATCATCTTGATCCTTTCCTAACTCTCTCATGAAGAAACTCATCCATATCATCTTCTTATTATCCTTTGTAACTGCAACATACTCTACCTCTATAGTAGACAAAACCACAACCTTCTGAAATCTTGAAATCAAGCTAACTGCCATCCCACCTACTATGAAAATATATCCAGTAGTGTTCCTCCTACCATCCTGATCTGAATCAACATAGACACATGGAAATATCCGAACCTCCATAACATAACTGCATGTTAGATGTCCCTTTCAAATACATGAGTATCCATTAGATTGCTTTCAAATTTTACTTACCTGGATTGGCCTTATATCTACTCACAACTCCCACTCCCTGTGTAATGGCCGGTCTGGTAGAAACCATAGCATACATGAAACTCCCAACTGCTAAAGCATATGACACTTGTGTCATGTATTTTACCTCCTCATGTATGATGGACACTGATCTTTTCTCAATTTGAAGTGTCCAGCCATAGGTGCACTATTGCATTCTACATCTTGAACCTTTCTAACACCCTATAGATATAATCCTCCTGAGACAAATACAATTTCTTATTCTTCATGTATTTGTGTATTTGCATACCAAGGATTCTTTTTGCAGCTCTTAAATCCTTCATAGAAATTGTGTGAGATAGCTTTCCCTTAAGCTCACCAATGTCTTGATGTGCATAATAGATCCTGCAATAAACATATCATCCACATATAGTAACAAAATAATATATCTCCCATTTCAATCTTCTTCAAATATACAAAATGGTTAGATTCACATGTCAAGTAACCATGCTCATGCGTAAAACTATCAAACCTCATGTACCATTTCCTTGGAGCTTGCTTGAGCCCATATATGATATTTTTCAACCTGCACACTAATTTCTCCTTACCCTTGACTTCATACCCAAGCTAATGTTACATATAAATCTCTTCATCCAAGTCACCATGAAGGAAACTCATCTTCACATATAGTTTCTCCAAATGCAAATCATGTATTGCAACTAAATTCAATACAGTACGAATATAATTCATCTTAACTATAGGAGAAAATATTTCACCAAAGTCAATACCTTCTTTCTGTGCAAATCCCTTTACTACAAGACTTTCCTTGTACCTTTTCTGTCAACCCTCTTCTTCCTTGATCACATAAACCCACTTGTTCTGTAATTTTCTCTTACATACTAGCAACTAAACCAAATCCCAATTCTCATTCTATTCCAAGGAATCCATGTCATCATCCATGAAATGCTCCCACTGGACGTGGGTCTCATCCTACATTGCTTCTTCAAAACTCTCCGGTTCACCATTATCATTCAATAATAAATAAAACAAAGAAGGTGTAAATCTGTATAGAGGTTTACTTACCCTTTGTGACCTTCTCATAGGAGTTTTGATTACTGGAGGTGCATTCTGGACCTCCTCGACATTTTTATCCAAATCTACCAGTGACCGACACCAATCACCTATAACCGACGTTGGTTCTGCTAACCGATGCCGGTTAGAATATTATGTAACCGATACTAGTTCTGTTGACTGATGTCAGTCAGGGGTCAACCGACATCAATTCCCATGTAACCCTATCGCTATTAGTTTGAAATCCAAGAGTTCATATTCATTCACAAACTTCTTAACTGGTTTGACCTTTGGTACCAAAATTTGATCTCTGTATATTTTATTTTCATCCCATTCAATGTCACGACTCCTACTAATTTTAGAATTCTATAAATCCCAAAAATGGAATCCAATATCACCATATCCATAACCAATGAAAGTGCATCTTTTTAATTTTATGTCTAACTTTTTCCTATTTTCCTTATCAATATGCACAAAATCTTATCAACCATAAAATTTAATAAAATAAATATCTACCTCTTTTTTGGTCCAAGATTCCTCTGGTATTCCTCCATCTAATGAGTTTGAAGGCCCATGAGTATTCAAATAAACCGATGTATCAATTGTTTCTTTTAATAATTGCAAGGGAAATCCAGAATGTATGTTCATACTTCTATTCATTCTTTGAACAACACCATTCTTATGTGGTGTTCTTGGAACTATTTTTTCTCTACGTATCCCATTCATTGAATAATAATCATTGAAATCCTTGCTACAGTATTCACCACCATTGTCAGATCTAAGGCACTTTAACTTTGAATTTGATTAATTCTCAACAAAGGTTTTCCATCTTTTAAAATTTTCAAAAACAACAGGTGTAACATAATACTGGGATTCTTTGTAACGCCCACTAAAATAGCCCAAATGAAACCCAAGAACAACCTAGGGCAAGCTAGAAAAATTATGGAATAATTTTTTTTTTGAAAAACATGCTCGCAAAAAGGGTTTCAAATTAACAGTTGTCACATTCTTGTTTGTTAAGTTACTTAAAATTAATAATGTAAATTTTATTTTTAATCTCCATTATAATAAAATAATATAGCTCTCAATACCTTTTAATAAATTTAGTTAGTCTAAGGCATGGTTTAGGTTTCCCTTTAAATGTTATTTGATAAACATTTAAATTCTACTATAGTAAAACTTGCACAAATTAATCCCAAGGGTAAAGGGTTCTATTCAATTAAATACTAAAGTTATATCAACCCCACAAGGTGACAAGGCTTAAAAACAAATAATAAAGTCCATAATTTAGCACAAGGGTTAGAAAAATAATCCCACCCCTTACACAACTAGGGTGGCCTACTAAAAAGTCAACCCATCCATTTTAAATTTAAATTTCTCTCACCCACTCTGCACCTACTTTTTGTAGGAGTGAATCTCATCCATTGGATGGATTCATTTGGGGCCACAAGATCAAGGGATTCCACTAACCCTAAGTTTGATTATGAAAGGCTTCTTTCTCTTTGTTTGGCTTATTATTTCTTTGTTTTGTTTCTTAGATCGGTGGAGGAGGATGAGGAAACCATGAGAGAGCATCTCAAGCTCAAGAAGGATGCACATCATTTATTTCATATTTTTGTTTTATTTTCGCCCTCCTCTAGGGTTGCAATATAGCTATTTATTTTTCTCATTTCATTAATGTAGCATTTTCCCAAATGGGCATGTGGATATTTACCCTATTTTAGTAAAATGGTTAGAATGGTAGTTGTATATATATATATATTGAATATAGTAATATTATTTAAATAAATTAATTACTAATATTTTAATATTAGTATTATTGTCAATAAATAATAATAATTTATGGTGTTAATAGGATCACCCTTTGAATTTTCTAAAATTTTGGTGGTAATATTGTTTGGAGTGTGACTAATTTTATTTCCTTTATAATTTATTAAAAAGATGATAATCACTTTATATAATCAAATGAGGCTACGGTCTAAGTTGTAAATAAGCAATTTCTCTACTCCACTAGATTTAGAAAGTAGTCTATTTTATTAACCAAGAAAAAGACAAAGAAAATTTAAGTTCTTTCCATCTACACATATAAAGCTTAAAATTTCTTTCAACCACTATTAGGGAATGAACAAATATAATTTACTTCACTACCCTATATGTTTCATGTAATACAATGGGAGCAACTATTTCATCGCTTTTACAAACTACAAATTTGTAACCATTCTCACAAGAAATTATACCAAGATTTATCATATTTCTAAAACTAGCAATTGCATGTGTTTCATGAAATGTGAACGCCGAACGGTATATGTTATTTGTTTTAGAGGTATAATAATTACTTTTGTAGTTGATGTTGATTAGGGGTGTGTTTGATTTTTTAAGTGTAGAAATATATATGGACCACTTAATTTGAAGGTTGTTTCTACATTTCAAACTTGTTAAAAATTCGTACATGAATATATTTTATACCATTTTCGATAGTTAATTTATTTTATAGTTGATGTTGTATGTATTTAATTTGTGTTTATTGTGTTAGTTGTGCATCGGTTGTTTGGTTTGTGTTTTGTTGGAAAAACATTTATTGTACAGTTGATAATGTGTGTGATTGATAGTTGTAGTGTAGGAAATTAGTTGAAACATTACATTGAAATGTTATATGTGTACATTTAATCATGTTACAGATTCATGCATTTAAAGTTACATGTCATATTTCAAAACCTCAAATAAATGTAGATGTGTGTGCACATAATGAGACATGTATACATTTGCATTATTTATTTTATGAATGGTAGCCTTTAGTGGGAAATATATATGTATACAAAAGTGCATGTATTTTTTATTTATTTTCTTAAAAGTACTAACAATCCACATAGTAGTAGGAGACAATAATATGTTAGTGTATAAGGGAATACAACCGTTTTCTTTTGAAGCATGAAATAAAGTGGAACATAGATATGAAATAAGAAACATAGCTGTGATAGTTCAAAGTATAGAATGGGATGGATCAGGGTGTAATGTTTGAAGGATCGGGTGGGTTGGAAATCCTTGTGTAAAGGTTACAGAGGAGTTGCACTATTTTCCACTTTCTTTGAACTGAGGATGACACATTTCAATCTGTTGTTTCCACGATATGTTTCTTTTTTTAGTGAAAGTGTGAAGCAGTATTCGTTTCCAATGACATTACTTATAATTTCACTAGTCGCATCTTCGTATATAAAAAATATATGGAAGTCGCTAGCTACAACACCCATGATTAATTTAGCTATCTCATCAAAAGCGGTAATTGATTGAAGTTCTCCTGTCGGGTACTTTAGATCGATCCTCAGTGCATATCTATAATCATAGTTTTGAACTTGTCTATTGCAACTCGAACATAACCATGAACCATTACCATTCTCTCTCACCTTTTTCCTGCATTGTTTGTCACCTTTTTGAAGAGGATATGCCTTGTAAAAAAATTTGTCCATGTGCTGATTTTTGAGGGATAGTTAGTACTTTTGTAGTTAATGTTGATAATGGGTGTGATTGATTTTGTAAGTATAGATATATAAATGAAGCATTACATTTATAGGTTCTATTTCTACATTTCATATTTGTTACTAATTCATGCATATACATTTGCATATCTTATATCATGAGTGGTTGTATTTTGCAGAGTAGGTTGTTTGAACTTAACATGAATACATTAAGACTTCCGTACATGTGTAGATTTTATATCATGAATGGTAGGGTTTTGTGAGCAATTTTTTTACAAATCTTATATCATGAGTTGTAGCATTATGCGGAGTAGTTTATTTGAACTAAACATGAATACATGAAGACTTCCGTACATGTGCAGATTTTTATATCATGAGTGGTTTATTTACACTAAACATGAATACATTTGATACTAGTTTTGATAGTAAAATTGGTTCAGCTATATGGAAGAGTATTAGACTCTATCCCAATTAGAAAAAGTCAAGTTGGCACAAGAATTTTGAGTCATAAAATATTGAATTGATTTCACTTGCCTCCTTTTTTTGTTTTCAAAAAGGTTAGACTATTTTATTCGTCATTTTGTTTCCATATAAATTAATGTTTTCTTAGATGAACTTAAATTGATAATCCTCTACTTTTTGGCTGATAGATTGATTCATCTTTTTATTGGTAGAATCAACCCTATGCAATTTATACCCACGGAGGTGACTAATTATTTTGTTCAATCTATTGCATTTTCCTTGGGGGATACCTACTAACCACAAGGGATTTGCTCTTATTTTCCCTACATCCTTTTCAAAAATTATGAAAAAGGAAAGTATGTAAAGAAGTAAAGATCTTGTAATGGTAAGTTCAAACGGAATCCATGTTTGGCATTAGTTAGAATCCTTTAATTTAGGTTTTTTTATATATTGAAAAAAAATGCTCATCAACTGGACAATCACATATTAACAGGCAATGAACACAATTACCACCAAGTATACACTTCGTACAATATAAAATAGTTTTAAACATCAAATTACAGTAACACCATGGAACTTAACAAAATTTAATTTCTAGGATTAGAAGTCCCTTAGTAGGAATCATCAATACCAACACTAACAATCCAATAGATCACAAAGTGTGATCCAAAACATTGATCAAAAAATTATGTTGGAAATCCATAGAATTTTCAATGGTTATACAAGGTTATGGAACTACATACATGACATCATAAGTCCTCAAACTACTGCAACATCTATAACTTTAAATGAAAATTCTCCAAAAAATTAATTTAGATGGACTTCAATTTGATACGCAATGGTTGGACATAAATTTGTCATGGCATTTTTATGGTATAGTAACTAAGATGGACTCATGAAAAACTTGTTATGATTGAAATATTCTTCATCATCTGAATCTAAAGGTATCTATTTGTTGGTCTGGGATGATATAAAGGACATATATTAATCATGAACAGGGTTACCAACATGACAAAGCATGTCCCATCGTAAAAGCTTTACATTAAGAAAAAACTACATAAAACTATAAAAAAATGTTATGATATAGTTTGACATGGTATGTTATGTTATGATACTGTCATAAATTTTGTTAACAATATTTGAACTTAAAAATAAGTTACCAGGCAAGAATGGATGAGATTAAGATTGTCTCGTAGGTGAATTTGGTAGAAGATATCTCCTCAATCTGTAATAGTTAACCCTAAAATTTTTATGTAGCTAAATGATACAAGCTTCCAATTCAATTAAAAAAAGAAGACAAAGCTACAACTTAGCACCCACTTTGACCAGCTCAGACTATGTCCTTAAGGCTCGGGTTCAGATCTTGTTGAATTTTTTTTCATATGCTGGGGAGTCACCACTTGTTTTCTTCATCTCCACAACAAATAGAGAAGTTGTCACTTCGAGAATATCTGCAGCAATATATAAATGTCACTTTCTCCCTTTATTTGGTCCTTGCATCTTCACTTTACAATCCATCTTTTTGAGATTGAATCTTGTATTTTTTTCTCTCTCTTCAAGCTTTGAGATTATCATTGAAGCTGGTTGCATGGATGTGAAGTGTATCTCATCTTTGAATTTATCCTTCTCTTCAAACAAACCAGTTGAATCAAAACCCTGTGAAAGAGAACTGATATCAAATGCATTGAGCATTGTTGGTTTTTCTGTGAGAGTTTCAAACTCCTTTTCAGTGCTACCATTGTTGTTAAATACTGAATTCACATCAGCAAGGTTGCAAAAATCATCATCTTATGAATTTAATTTAGCATTTCTCAAACCCCTTTTGTACACTTAAACATCGACAAGCTTAGGAATAGTAATTCGTGTAATGGGATTGGGATCCAAAATTTAAGATTCTTTGATAGAAAAGTTTAAATCTCACTGAAATTCCTAAACAGTGTGTGAAATTTTGACTCAAATCAGCCACATTTAATTTTATTATTCTTTTAGATTTGAAACATGTTATTAACCGACCTCAAATACATTCAGCCAACATACATATGGAAACAAAAATACCCTTGCCTTTTAAAAAGAGTACCATAATATGCAGATTGAGTTATCTAGTTTTCAATTAGGGATTAACAATACAAAATAAAAAAATTTATACACATCATAGCGACCTCAATTCTAGGAAGTTGAAGGGTACAAAAATCACATAAAATATAAGGCCCTTTTCGTAATTCCCTCAGAATCTCGGGTCCATTTTCTCAAAGTTTCTTTTCTCTCCTCTCTTGCTCAAGAAAACCTATTATCCTCTGGTCAAAATTTGCAGAGAAAAAATATCTTCAACTTCTGCTGAAAACACTCCCATCATTCTCATAGTTCGACCCTGTAGTTATGTAAAAACCGAGCACAAACATTTTCCCTAAAAAACAAATAAAATGAATAGAAATATATTCCTCCTCATTCATCAAAACCCCAACATACAATTGGGAATGAATTTATTTAAAACATGCATGTGTGTGGTGTTTTCCATTTGTGCTTTTCCATGTCAACATGACTTGGGATCATACAAGAAAAGCATTTAAAGAGGACACAAAACCAATAAGCATATTATTATTGTCATTTCTCTGTAATTATATATACAATTTAAAGAGGACACAAATCCAATAAGCATATTATTATTATCATTTATCTGTAATTATATATACAATTAAGTTTATCTTGGTCTGAACTACACAATGCTCTGTCCAATGTAGCAAAAATTATATCAACATGAGCTTGCTTGATGTCATTTGATCCCTCTATTTTTCTCATGGATCCTTTTACAATTAGAGCAGGCAGTAGCATAAGATAAAGTAAGGCTATAGAGACAAACAAAATGACTTCCTCATTTACTTGTAGAATGCAACTCTGGGCCAAAAAATTATTATAAATATGCTTTGAAATCTATTACAATCCTAAAAAAAGTAATGATTTCTATAGAAATTACATGAAATTATATTAATATATAAAAATGACCAAAGTAGATATATGGTATATCAAAATACATCATCTTACAATAAACAATAGTAGGGTAAAAGGAACCCTATTAGAAGATGGCTATGTATATCTAAACCACAAAAAGAATTGGAAAGGGCCCAAAACTATACCTTTATATCATCTCTACGGACAATATTGACAAGAAAATTAAGGATGTCACCCCTGTTTACAGCTCCTGCAATGTCATATCTCTGCAATGTATGCCTATTGTTCTCCTCAGTATGTAACCATGAATGCAGGGTGAGCTCTAGAATGAAAATCTCATAGGCCTTAAAATAAGAATGAAGCTTCTAAACTTATCATTAGTTCATCAATTATTTGTTATTAAGACAAATCCTAACATCAAGATTAAAATCATCAGTAGCACATAAATTAAGGGAGGTCTATGATGATCCTACCTTTACTTCTTCATTAGATTTCATGATCTTCTTTATCCTTGCAAGAGGAAGTTGATGCTCCATGAATTCTTCCAAGGAAGGAAAAGGAAAACCTGAATGAGTTTCTGAGTGATGAGACTGTATTGAACATATATAGACCCTACTTCTGCATCAATGTATAAATGTTAAGGGAGTAAACTCCACATAATTGGCCTAATTATGTAGAGAAAGGAAATTCAATGCATTATTTAGAATTATGAATGGAAAGCAAAACTGAGATTACCTGCAATTTGTCTTATATCTTGCACTTGCTTTGTCAAAACCTTTGAAGATGTTTTTTCTGGATTTGCATGGAAGAAATATTAGAGTTGATAAATCCCAGTAGGAGGAGCTTTCAACTTTGAACTAGATGACTCAAGTCTATAGGTCACTGATTAAGCACATAACAAACTAAATCAGTACAGGAAATTCATCAAAATTTGAACTCCAAAATCTAAATGGGGATTAACATTTGAGCAATAAGCCTTGCCAAATGAAAACTAAAATAATGGAACACAAACTCAAACCAAGCATATTGTTTGTCCATATCTCAATACCACATGATTCTACAAATCTCTACTCAATATGACAACTATAGAACCTACTGAAAAAATTCTCTGCAGTTGAGCTTTTAACTTAGACATCCTAATAAGCATGGGCTAACATTTAAAACATGAGCCTAACCAGGACAAAATGAAAATCAAGTAAAATTTATGAAAACATAAACTAAATATCATAACAAACATATTATATACATATAAAATATGAAAATACAAAAAAATCCCAAGATTTTAGAAAGCATAAAGGAATGATCAACCATAGCGTGAAGAATCAATATTTAACTTGAATCCATGTTGACTCACCTAGCATAAATCAGGAAGTCAACGAAAGAGAAATGAGGATGATAAAGGAAGGTTATAAGTATAAATGCATATCATTGTACTAATAAACACAATAAAAATTGGAATGCTATGGAGCTTATAGATTTGGAAATTGGAATGTTTAAGAAAGGGTAATTTTGATCAGAAATCAGAAATAGGGCAGGTAAATTTCATACATCTCACTCAAGGTATAAGATTTTTGGTTTCATGAAAAATTCAGAGAAGAAGCATTATCTGTATTGCTTCTTTGTAATTGCCTGCTCTCGGTGTCCAGAAAATAAACAGAAAACACAATCAATCTTTGGATGTTGGAAAAGCATAAACTGGGATACTTGAAAGGAATGCAGAAGCACATACTTTTTCATGATAATTTTTGTCATACTGCAACAAGTTATTTTTGTTGGATATCATGTGTGTCTAAAAAAACCTAGAGATTGGAAAAACAACTACATATAAATATATTTATTTAGTTAAGTAGTTAATATTTTTTTGAACATTTTTGTAGAGCTAGGAATAATGCTACTAATGCATCACTTCCCTTTTGAGGCTTCAAATCCATGCTTGATATGTTACAATAATCCATCTTGAGGCCTCATTGATACAAAATGTTAATATTTTACAAAGCACCATTCGTCCTTGGCTGATCTTGTAAGAAATTCCAGACAAAAAGATGCTTCATTCAACTCAAAACAACAAAAACGTAACATCAATCAGCTCTAACAATGTAGAAAGCAATCCCAAAATTCCATATAATATTCTCAAGACAAAAAGTTGTGGATGGAGGGATTCTCTGTTTATCATTGGTAAGGATTAAATCAAGGAGTCTTGCATAAGAAAGCAAGGATTCTGATGACATCTGATTTAATTGACCTAGGAGAGTATTTTTACGACTTGGAGATTCAATCATATTTGAGTCTAATCTAATATGGTGTTAGCACAGTTAGGTGCCTCCTGCATATTGGGAGTATGAGATAGTCCTATATGCTTTCATTAGCGTACACACCCGAAAATAGGTCGCCCCACATCACAAACTATAAAACAATTATTATTATTAATACCATGGTGCGTATAGAACTCAGGTATACTATAATTTGTTTTATATTGTCATTCAAACTTATGTTTAATCAGTTCTGCCCCATGGAATAGGCCATCTAATCAATGCAGAAATGTTAACAAATTTTTGAATTTTGCAGGAGTTGAAGTCAACGAGAGGCTTACATACAATGGGATTGGCTCCAATTTGATGATCTATTTAACCTCAGTCATGCATGAAGGGGTTACATCTTCTGTCAAGATTGTCAACTATTGGGTAGGGGTCACGATTGTTATGCCTCTTCTAGGAGGCTTTGTAGCAGATGCATACAGTGGCAGATACTGGGCAGCCCTGGTTTCTTCAACAGTTTATCTCATGGTGAGATTTCAAGTTACATTTTTGTAGATCCATATCTGATTTCTTTCTAGATTGCTTTGAAAAACTAGAAGGAAAGACTTTGCAGCATCAATGTTCTGAGTCTTAATTATAGGAATTGTTGTGTGAAACACATGTTTTAGGGATTGATTTTACTGACACTCTCAGTATCCCTCTCTACTTTGAGACCAGGAGAATGTATAGAACCCTGCAGTAAAGAACTAGCAGGGAAGAGAGCCGTTTTATTTTTAGCCTTGTATTTGATAACTGTTGGCACTGGGGGGCACAATACCTCTTTGCAAGAATTTAGATCAGATCAGTTTAATGAAGAGGATAAAGATGAAAATATTAAGAAGGCTTCCTTCTTTAATTGGTGGTATTTTGGGCTTTGCTGTGGCACTCTAATGGCTATCACAGTTGTTGTATATGTTCAGAATAATATAAGTTGGGGAGTTGGGTTTCGGATCCCTCCAATAGCCATGGCTACATAATTTTTTTGGTTTTTATATGGAACACCATTTTACAGAGATAAGCTTCCTAGAGGAAGCCCTATAACTTCCATTTTGCAGTTCATTGTTGTTGCTATAAGGAATAGAAAGGAAAACCTTCCTTCAAACATGGGATTGCTTTATGAGAATTGATATGCCGAGTCCTTGAGAGGCCATCATAGAGGAATAAGTATTCTTTAGAGAATTGGCATTGGCATGGTGTTTTCCATTTTATGCATGGTAAGTGCAGGTTTGATAGAAATAAAAAGGATCCACACAGCAAAATCCCATGGCTTGCTTGACAGCCCAAAAACTACAATTCCTCTCAGTATTTTTTGGTTGACCCCACAATTTGTTTTTATTAAAATAGTAGATGTTTTTACTTTGGTAGGACTACAAGAATTCTTTTATGATCAAGTTCCTGATAGTATGAGAAGCTTGGGGATTTCCTTCTTTCTAAGCTTCCGACAAGCCCCTGAAAAAAGTCAAATGAAATTTCCCCCTACTCAATTGAATTATAGACTAAATTGAATAGTCGGTAAATCAAGTCTAATAATTAGCTTAATTACACAATGACTCTAGAAGTTGAGTGTATATTTCTATAAAATAAATTACTAATAGGAATATCGACTGCAAATTCCATATAGCATAAGACAGAAAGCAGGAAACAATTCATGCATCCCTAGCACTCTGTAAATAGAGAAACAAGCTCCTTGGGTTTGAGCCGGTGGATATTCACCTCCACATATTAAAAAAATTATATAGTTATGCATCCACCATAGCGAGTTGCTCATAAATTTAGGGCATGAATTTAAAAATGTCAAAATGATGGTCAAATTTAACATCGTTGCAGAAACGTCCGGAGGTCCTTTACCATAGGGGGAACACCTTCGGCGTAATAAGAACTACTAATTTTCCAATAAGAAATACACACCCATTTGAAACAAGAAACCAACTAAAATGAGGACTAAGTGGTTTTCCTTTCAATCTCAATTCCATTATACAAAATATTAACTCACTAAAATTGTTTTTGTTTCCACATACATTACAATCTTAATAACCAGAAATCAATACAACTTTTATTTTAAGGGCAATAGAATAAATCTTCCACTTGAAGTGGGAAGTTTTTAAGGAAGGTAACTATAATGAAATATATATTTTCTTCTATTAACGCTCCAAGAATTAAATATACAACAACACTCCATCTTCTCTTCACTTGATCACAACAAAAAATATGGGGGAGAGGCAACACTCTCCACCCAACCAAAACTCCAATGGAAAAAAGAAGTAATTCTTCTTGTTTTCCCTCGAGCCCTAACAACAAAGCAATAAGGGATGGATCCAACACATGAAAACTCTACAATGCTTCACACTTACTTTCAAGAAACAAGCGCACAAGAAAATATAACTACAAATACTCATTTTTAAGCACAACTTCCCAAAATAATGGCTCTAACACAAGCCAAGTAGAGATAGGAATATGGGGATACCCTTATGCCTCCAAAGAATTTGGATTCCCACCTCTAAAATCCTCTAAAACACAATCAACCCCAAAATCTCTTATGTCTCCCTAAAACTAAAAAATATGTCTCTTATGCCTCCATCACTCTTATGGCTCCCACAATTCACAAAATAACAAAATAGAACAAGGTGGGGTATCCAAAACCAACTCCCTCCTAAACACACAAAGAAGCTCTTATACCTCCTGTTATGATCCTCATGTATGAGTGTAACGAACTGTTACACCAAAACCTTAAGGCATGAGTGAAATCTGCACATGAGGATCATAACATCTCACCACACTTCTGTAGAGCTCGACTCGGGATGGGTTTGTGCCTACACTCCCATACGTACGAGCCACGCTTCACCAATGTTTAGGTGCCCCACGGGCCTCGGCTACATGACGTAACCAACCGAGTGGGATTCAAACATGGGTGGTCACTCTGATAGTAAACGTAACGAATCGTTATAGCAAAACCTTGAGGCATTAGTGAAATCCACACATGAGGATCATAACATCAATGTAACAAACCATTACACCAAAACCTTGAGGCATTAGTGAAATCAACACATGATGATCATAACATCCCACCATGCTTTCGTAGAGCCCGACTCGGGATGGGTTTGCACCCGCACTCCCATATGTATGAGCCCCACTTCACCGATGTTTAGGTGCCCCATGAGCTTCGGCTTCATGGCATAACCAACTGAGCAAGATTCAAACACAAGTGGTCACTCTGATACCAAATGTAATGAACCATTACACCAAAACCTGACGTTTAGGCACCCCACGGCCCCCGGCTACATGGTGTAACCAACTAAGTGGGATTCAAACATGGGTGGTCACTCTGATACCAAATGTAATGAATCGTTACACCAAAACCTCTAGGTTTTGGTGTAACAGTTCATTACATTTGGTATCAGAGTGACCACCTGTGTTCGAATCCTACTCAGTTGGTTACGCCATATAGCCGGGGCCCATGGGGCACTTAAACGTCTGTGAAGTAGGGCTCGTACATATGGGAGTGTGGGTGCAAACCTAGCTCGAGTCAGGATCTACGGAAGCATGGTGGGATGTTATGATCCTCAAGTGTGGATTTCACTAACGCCTCGAGGTTTTGGTGTAATAGTTTATTACATTTGGTATCAGAGCGACCACCCGTGTTCGAATCCTACTCGGTTGTTCGAATCCTACTCGGTTGGTTATGCCGTGTAGCCGGGGCCCGTGGGGCACCTAAACATCAGTGAAGTGGGGCTCGTACGTATGGGAGTGCGGGTGTAAACCTAGCCCGAGTCAGGCTCTACGAAGCGTGCTGGGATGTTATGATCCTCATGTGTGGATTTCACTAACGCCTCAAGGTTTTGGTGTAACGGTTCGTTACACCTCCCAATATATTTCATCCCCATTTTACTATCTAAATACAACCTAAATCCATTTCACTACCCAACAGTTTAAGAAAGAAAATAAATACATACAACATATAACATAAAATAAAATAAGAAGGAAAAAAGAGTGCAAGACCCTACCTTGCCATGGTAAAGCTCCACTTTTCAAGCATGTCCCAAAATCTATCAAACTCAAGAAAATCCAAGCTCCCTTCAAATAAAAAAACCAAGCATTCCACAAAATCCAAGATCTAAAGCTAAGCAAGTAACCCCAAAAACTTTCTAGAAATTCCAATAAATAGAAAAGAAGAAGAGGGACATTATGTGGATCCATGTAGGATGCCACATCATTTCTTCTCCATCACACATCACTCAAGTCAAACCCATACCCCAAGGCATAATAAATGGGTGGTTGAGAGGTATGACAAACCTCTTATACAAACCACTCCAACCCACACCCTTTAGGACAAAGAAATAAACACATGCAAGAAAGTGCAATTAAAACTCACCTTTTGCCTTCCAAAACACATAATGGGGTCTATTTTTGATCCCCCAACCCATAGGTAGGGTTGGTATAAGAAATTAGGAGGTGTGGTACAAGAAGGCAAAATCCGAATTTCCAAGGTGAGGTATAGTGTACAACACTAAAGTTACTTACACTCAACTAAAAAAACACATAAACCAAAGAACCATCTAATCTAATAAACGACTTAATTTTGGTCCCATCCATAATTAGTTTAGTAACATGATTAATTTACTAATATAGACACATAAATTAATAAATGATAAAAGGGAATTACATTACCATAAAATCACATACTCTAACATTAAATAAATGAAAACATAAGAATAACACACAAACCCCTTTGTCACAATTAGAGGACATCCCCCCATGGGAACCCTATAATAACAAATAAAATACACACAACATAACACAAGTTGCCATGGTGACATTTTTCATATCCACCCAGTATTCTATTGTGGTTGGTCTCCAATCCCTTTTTAATTTTTGTGATATAATTTCCTGCAAAACACGCAATAGCTCCTTCGACCTCATGGATACATCGAAACATCCAAGATAAAATATATGGTTATAAGCCAAAAATCATCCATACATAAATTAAATCATCATTGAGGAAAATAATGTTACTATTTTAAAATTCCAACATCTCAATGCTATATTTCATCAACACCAATAAGATCACAAGATTACTTCACTGTTAAATCCTACTGGATATGATGAAAATGTTGAATGTCAGAAATATATAAATATGTAAACAAAAATTCATCATCAATATAAAATGTCTTTCTAAGAAATCAACACAAATAATACTATGAATCAAAATCCATCAATAATCAAAGTATCTTTATCATCTAATCATCATGTTAAGCCAAAATGATATAATAATATCCATGTATATAACCAGCAGTAATCGAGATAAAAATATAATAAGTGTCGAAGTGAAGTGGGAACTACATCCCCGTCCCCTTAGACTCTACTTCCTCCTAGAAGTCACTGAAATAGGTGTGGAAATTGGACTCTCAACAATGTAGTATTCTTCCATGTAGCAGCAATCTCATCATACATGTCCCATTGTACTCGAACCTGGTCAATCTGTCTACCTCGAAGGACTAGGGTCCTGTACTCTAAACTACAGACGGGCTCCAAGATCACCTACCCATGATCCTACACCTAAAATGAGGTCCAATCTAATACATGAGAAGGATTTATAATGTATCTCCTAAGCACAGAGACATGAAGTACATCGTGGATGTGAGACAAGCTAGGTGACAATGCTAAATGATAGGCCAAAGGACCAATACGTTCTAAGATCTCAAAGGGATCCACAAAACTAGGAGCAATCTTAGAGCCATTTCCGTAACTGATAGGGCTCTTATGTGGCATGACACGAAGAAAAAACTTCATGCCCATATCAAAACTATGACATGTCCTATGTTGATCTGTATACTTCTTCTTGTCCTGTGCCTCCTCTAATCTCTGACTGATCATAACAAGTTGCTGCTCGATATCCTAGAGTAAATATGGCCCAAGAGAAACCCTTTCCTCCAATCTATCTTAACTCATTGGTGTACTCTCTGCCATACAATTCCTGAAAGGGATCCATGCCTATCAAACTCTAAAAACTATTATTATAGGAAAACTTCGCCAAATACAAGTAATCCCACCTTGACTGATGGTCAATGACGTACATCCTAAGCATGTCCTCCAAGATATAATTCACCCACTCAATCTATCCATCTGTCTCAGGGTGATAAGATATGATGAAATTGATCTTTTTCCTGAGAGCATATTGCATTGTAGTCTAGAAGTGAGAAGTGTGCAAGGGATCGTGGTAAAAAATGATCTTCCGCGAAATCCTGTGCAATCTGACAATCTCCTCAAAGTATACCCATGTCACTACACTAGATGTGTAGGAGGTATTCACTAGATAAAAGTGTTCCACTTTCGTCAATTTATCCACCATGACCATGATGGCATTGTGGTGGTATCTCGACGTCGGTAACCCAACTATGAAGTCTATAGAAACAACATCCCATTTTTACTCCAGTATGGAGTGAGGGAAGAGAAGGCTAGCTGGATGATGTTGCTCGGCCTTCACCTGCTTAAACTCTAAACAAGATGACAAGAACTGAGCCTTGACTCTCCAAAGTCCCCTCTAATAGTACAACTATCTCAAGGTGGCGTGCATCTTCTTCACCCTGGGATGGGTTGAATAAGGTGCACAATGAGTGTCTGTCAAAATGTCCTATCTCAATCCTCCATCTCTAAGAAAATATATCCAACCTATGTGCCTGAGAAATCCATATGTCTCTAATGAAAATCCATCAAATCTCTCCTCAAGGGGCATCTGAGACTCAATCTCTACTCTGGCTGCAAGGTAAAACCTGTCATGAGGAATCTGCTACAAAATCCTACTCTGTAAATTTGTACCCACTGAAGTAGCCATAGCCACATGTCTTTGTCTACTTAGGGCATCTGCAACAATGTTCTCCTTCCCCTTAAAATGCTTTATCTCCATGTTGTACTCATACACCAACTCCATACAATGCCACTGACTAGCATTCAGATTGGGCTACATGAAGAGGTGGCGAAGACTCAAGTGATCATTCTTGAGTGTAAATCTCCAGCCAAGAAGGAAATGTCTCCACCACACCAAAGAATGCACAACTACTACAAGATCAAGGTCATGATTTAGATAATTGAGCTTATAGTCCTTGAGTTTGTGAGACTCAAAAGAAACTACTCAGCCCTCTTGCATCAATGCACCTCCAAGTCCTACCAAAGAATCATATGTGCAAACGAAGAACTCACCCTGAGGGTCTAGCACTACAAGAATAGGGGTTATCATCAGGCATTCCTTCAGTGTCTTGGAGGCCTATTCACATCTACTGAACCATACAAATTTCTTCCATTTCTGTTGAAGAGAACTGATGGAGTTCATAACCCGAGAAAAGTCCTATACAAATCTCCGATAGTATCCTACCAAGCCCATGAAAATGTGCACCTCGGTCACACTAGTGGGAGCTAACCAATCCACAATGGCTCTAATCTTGGAAGGATCAACTATGACACCCTCCCTAGAAATGATGTTCCCCAAATATTGCACCTTAGACTAAAAGAATGCACATTTTTATACTTTCCCGTAAAGTTGCTGCTCATGAAGACACTGTAGAACTTGACAAAGGTGATCCTCATGCTCCTCGTGTGTACATGAGTAAATCATAATGTGATTAAGGAAAATAATCACGAAGCAATCCAAAAACATCCTGAACACCCTGCTCATCAAGCTCATGAATATTGTGGGGGAATTTGTCAAACCAAATTGCACAACTATGAACTCATAGTGCCCATGTCTCATGCGAAACGGTGACTTGTGGATATCTGCCTCTGCAATCCTCAGCTGATGGTATTTATAATTAAGATCGATGTTAGAAAATATTGTGGCCCCTTGACCTAATCAAATAAATCATCAATGTGTGGAAGGGGTAATGATTCTTTATTGTTAATTTGTTTAGCTACCTATTGTCCACACACAACCACAAGGATTCGTCCTTCTTCTTAATAAAAATCACTAGTGCACCCCAAGGGGATACACTAGGATATATTAGGCCTTTCTCAAGAAGGCCCTTATGCTACAAATTGAGCTAAAAAATCTCAGGTGTGGTCATCTTATAAAGAGCGCGTAAAATAGGTTATGCTCTTGGAACCAAGTCAATGTTGAAGTCCATCTCACGTGGGGGAGGCATCCCCAGCATCTCTCTAGGAAACACACAAGAAAACTCATGTAAGATGGGTTGATCATCAAGTGAAGTTATACTAGCCCCATCCTCTTATGTATCACTAACAGTAATATTGTACAACTTAAACCCACTTTGTACACACCGCTTAAGCTGCATAGTGGAAATAATTCAAATAGAAATGGGTCTCCTAAATCTTACTATCACTGACTCAACTCCTAGATCATCTGTACATGATATAGTCTTATGGTAATAGTCCACTCTTGCTCTATGTGCAGATAACCAATCCATGCCTAAGATGACTCCATACAAACCCAAATCCACTACACATGCCTTAACTTAGGAGTCTACAGAGATTTTGGCTCTAGAAGCCATCTTGATGTCCCAACTAAGGCACTACCTAACTACCACAAACCTCCAATGCTATACTAAATATGGTATAGTAAACGAATCAGACGAACCAAAATCAAATAGTATAGAGGTGGGAATACCACCAATGCTACATGTAGTCTCTATCATAGTGCTTTGGTGCTCAGCCTGATAGTTCTCGACCACTGCATAGATCTCATGGCTACATCCCATGTCACCAATTATAGGCTTAAATTTGTGCCTTACCATTGTTACTAGGGTTCTAGGGGAACTCTCTCCAATGATGTCCGATAACGGCACATCCATAAAAATTGTCTGGTCCTCTCCAATGGGATGTAGCTCCATCCAGTACTCTAAAGTTCTTTTCCATGGATCCTGATGATCTAGTTATAGACTGCTGAGATCTTTGCTGACAATATCCTATTGAATGAGCTCTTAATGCACCTTGTTTCCTAATAAGACCCCTAGGAGGAGGCCCCATACTCCATCCCCTCTCAGCATTGAATCTATGTGGAGGTCTATATGGTAGAAGATTTTTTTGTTGTTGTTGCTGAGGTGGCTTCAATGAAGAGTGTACTGAACCTTGTCCACCTCAAGGAGGAGGAGCTAACCCCGTTGATATATTATCTTGCATCTATTGGATGTGGCTCCACACTTTGTCTCTGGCTTTCTGAGTCTTCCCCCGAGTCTCATCTACGATGTAGGCCTTCTCAACTGCCTCATCTAAGGTCTGTGGGAAATGGATGTGCACCACACCTCCCAAATAAAAATTTAGGCCCCTGATGAACCTATGAATCCAGACCTGCTCGTCCTCCATATAGTCAACATACTGAAGTATGTCAAGGAATCAAATCTCATACTCAGCTATAGTCATGGATGCCTAACAAAGGTCATGGAACTCATCTATCCTCTGCTGAATAAACCTCCTTGATAAATACTTGCTCCTGAACCACTCCTCAAAGATCTCCCATGTAGCTGTGTCTGAGTCTATGTGGAGCTTCTACTCCTTGGTCCTCCACTAGACACTTGCTCCACCCCTTAGAAGATGAATCACAACATGAGCTTTTATGTTGCTAGTACATGGGAAGAGCTTGAAGCACCCGCTCAAGATCACTAACAAGGCATATACCTGAAAACCACATGTATCTCAAGAATACTGAGATGGGTGTAGGTTCAATATCTCCTTGATATGGTCTGCAGCTGAAAAATTACAACCCTTAGGTCTCTCTACATGCTCCTCCCTCAGCTTAGGGCTTTTTGATCTATCCCTGTGTCTAAAAATATTGTCTCCATGTCCCCTGTATGGTGACTCTGCTCTAGCTGACTCCACACAGGAGTTCTCTACCCTATGATTCTCATTATGTTGAGGATATGCAGAAGCATCAACTGATGGATCCCTATCATGTCTTGCAGATCGTCCTCCTAAAGACCCTCCGTGTATAATGGCATTAACATCCTGAAGCGTCTGTAGAATATGAGGTAAAATGGATGCTATGGTCTGATTTAGAGGTGGCAAGTCTAGTTCTATGTGTAAGAACCCCTTGTATGGTTTGTGCCTCTTGCATAGACCAAAGCAATAGTTAGTTCATCATTCTAGGTTTTATTCCAGTTTTCTAAGTTTACTATATTATACAATTATCAGACAATGTTGTTTTCTAGGTTTTAAAAAAAATTGTGCTAGGTTAAATGTTCACGTCTCATGTTTTCAAGTGTACCTAAGGGTCCAATATTTGAACCTATGGCTCTGATACCAATTGTAACACCTGTTATGAAATTTTTCACCTCAGGTAAAATTGATCAAACATGACCTTGCACCAGAGAAATGAAGAGGTAAGTTCAGTCATGCAAGCCCACATTTAAAATATAACAATCAGGTTACAAGTAAGCTTGACAATGGAAATAAAAGGTGGGAAAATGAATGGCCAATAGAAATGTTGAAGAAAATCTAACTCGGTAAGTCAAAATCAAGCCAAGAATGATTCAAATTGAAGCAAAGAAATGTACTCATGGAAGGTGCCACATGTTAGCTTGGCATAATTCAAAAATTTGAAAGGAGAAAAAAAGAACAACGGACTCCTCCACGTGTCAACTTAGCACAAATTTCAAGGTGTAACAAAATTGAGGTCACTAAACAAGCATAGGCTCTCCACATATCTCATCAACACAACTTCAAAGGTGTGACAAAAATGGGTTCCTCAAACAAGTGTAGGCTCTCCACATGATCAAATCCCAAGAAAGGCAGATCTGGTCATTGAAAAATTGAAGCAAAGGAATAGAGCCAGTGGAAGCCTCCACGTGTCTCTTCGGAAAACCTTTGGTATGATGCTTAAAAGGTGGGTTCCCAAATGTGCACTGGACCTCCATGTGTTTAGGGTCCAACATAGTTTCTCCTAAATAGAATGGACTTAGCCGAAACAAAAAGAAAGTAGAGCAGGCTCATGGACGATGCCAAGTGTTAGCATGTCACATTCCTAGGACCCAAAAAGGTAGAAAAAATCTTAAGAATGCACGGGGCATCCACATGGATCTTAAACAGATAGACTCCAAACCTAAAGTAGTTTGCAAAAGATTGGTGGTAGGTCAATTCAGTGAAAGATGAATCATGAAGGCCACAAAGAATTTTAAATATAGTCTACCATTTTTTAGGCTGTCTGGTTTCCCACATACCACCTAAATGAAGTATGGGCTTACATTCTTTCCCAACAAGGAACATCACATGGAGGCATGGGTTTTGTAGTGGAACCCATCATTGTTGCAGGAAAATTCAATGCATTTTTCTTGGGTGGTTGGAGTAGCTTTCGAAATTCTTCTCATCTCCTTCTCTGCTTCTTCCTATATATTGTAAGGAGGGGGCATTTTTCTAAAATTTAGTTATTTTTTTCTATCTTGCCCTCCTCCCTGTTTCTTATCTAGGGTCGAATGTGGAGTTTAAGCCTCCTCTCTTTTCTTTGTAATGGTTTTTTCTTGCCTCTTTCCCACTAATGATGTATTGTGTGTACTCATGGAGCAATAAAATTTGTTTTGTGATGTATTTTGTTTGTCCTTTTATTATTTTATTGTCTCTTCTTGCCTCTCACCATTGCAAGGTATATTGTGCATATTTTTGATGTCTATTGCAGGTTTTGAGAGCTGTGTTTAATGGGTTTGAAGTGGTGTTCTATGTGAACTTTATCTTTGGCCTGTGATGCATCTTGTCCATTCTCTCCATTGCTCACCTCTCTCCATTTCAAGTAGTTTGATTTTTGATAAACAACCCTTCCTTTACTGGTGTATCACCACTTTAGTGTAGGTTTTGTTTTCATGCAATCTCTCTCCCTGGTCCCTTGGAAAGTTAGATTAGGATTAGATAGTTTTCCTGCATTAGAGTAGATTGTGGCAAGTAGTTTAGGAGCGGGAACCAACCTTCTCTAGAAGATCATCTCAAGCCCACAAGTCCCATAGCTTGATAGATGGTCCAATGTTATGCAAATTCAACTAGATTTCGTATTCAAAATTAGGCCATTCGAAGGGTGTTGTGATATTACGTCAACAACTTTAGCATTCCTGGTGGGATTCTAGAGTTATATTCTCTCATCTTTCCAAGGTTTCTTATTATCAAACAAAAAATATTAAGCCACCGTGTGACCACACTCAACAGTATTGGCACGCTCGGTCGGACAAGTTTGAAGCACCTTACCACTTCATCGTAGCAGGTTGGTGTGTTCATGTTAAAGATTCAGGCTTTAGAGGTACATAAAAAGCACATCTGACAACTCCATCTGATCAACAACCCCTTCTCTGAGTTGCATACCTTCATTCCATCCATTTCCACCCATTATTCTTTCCACATCTTTCATCTTCTACCATTCGTGAAGTTGTGCAGTCATGACTTCATTCCCATCTTTGAATTCACACTTGTAGCAGTAGTTGTCTAGTTCGCCTCGAATGAGTTTCATGACTCCTCTAGATTGGAATTATGATGAGATTCAAAACCATTATGCTTACCCATATGAGTAGTTTCAAAACCAGTTTGGTTATGAAACATATCAGGAACAAGAGTATGCATACAATGACAACAATCAAATGGAGAATGTTCATTTACAAGAGAAGATGCAAAAGATGGAGGTAAGAAATGTTCAATCCAAGGCTACATTATAGATGAAAGAATTCAGGATTGCTTGCAGGGCACCTTGTCCATGGGAAGGCCCTTTTCAAGGACATTACAATCCGTAGGAGAATCTTGACTTCATGGTTGAAATGCTGCCTCAACTTGCGTAGTGGACTAAGGAAATAGAGGCCTACGAGATTTGTGCTTGACACCTTTTCACTAGGTAAGTCTACTACCTCATAGCTTTTCTTTTCCTCCTAAATCAGTATCTTCACAGCAGTTTCATGAGTCTAGTTTCTCACTTTCTTCCCCTAGTGTTGAATTCCCTTGTCCATCTTCTAGTCTCCCATCCCATCTTAATTACTCTGCCCTTTTCCCTTCTAAATCAAAGTCCCCTCCACAAGATCCAAAAGCAATACCTTCCACTCCACAACAAATAAAGGAAAAACTAGTGGAGACCCCACCCACCACTCCTCCTACTTTCCTGAGCCCATGTTGGGAAGAAACTCAAGATTCTAATCAAGGGGAGAAGCAAGAAGAAGAGCCAAGAAAAGAAGAAATGATTAGAAGCTTGGCACGCTTGGCTCTTAGATATAGGATTAATAAAATACCCTTGATGGTCAAGCCCCCGGAGGAGGATGAGGTCAAGCCATAAGTGGTGGGGGCTTCAGTTAGAGCACAAGTGAGGGAAGAAAAAAGTACTCCAAATCCAAAAGAGGAGTACATTCTGACTGTGGAGGAGAACCTTTCAGTTTTAGAGGATTAAAACACAATGAAGGCCGAGGAATAAGCTCTAGTTCTTCTTCCCACTTCATCCCCTTTAATCTCTAATGTTGAATAAGAGTTTGAACTTTCAAACTTCATGATTGAGGATGAGGGGAACCATGGTGAGCATGTTACATATTAGGAGGACACCATGAAGGACGTCGAGCACATGCTGCAAGGAAATGAGGAGGAAAATTATCTATTTGACTTGGAGGATTTCTTCAGTGGAGGAGAGCCCGTGGATATCACATCATTTGTTCCTCCCTCATCCACCTTCCAAGCACTTGATCATGTTGTCTTGAAGGAGGGCATTCAAACGCAACAACCCGTATCTCATAACAACCCTCTAGAACAAAGGTTGGAGAATCTTAATCTTCCATGTTCTTCTAAGGAAGTGGAAAGAAATAGTGAAGACACCATCTCTTCCACATCATTCACTCAGGATGGTCTGTAGGAAGACTCCATTCTTGGAGTTGAATTTCAGAATAATGGGCACATACATTAGATCAGACCTTTCCTAATCAGGTACTTGGATTCATTGGAGATAAGGGAGAATCAAAAACTTGTCATGTCCATTTCAAAGCATGAGGATGATATACAGAACACCAAGGGTCACCATCAACACCTCCATGATTTCAATATCAATAAGCTTGAGGAGGTATTTTTGATTGATGTTGATACTTTGGTTATTTTGGTGGAGGATCGGCCTCTTTCTATTTTTTCACTCATGATAAAAGCCATGTTTAACACCAAATAATATACATGGCTGCCTATTTTGAGAAAGGGAAGCTACTTCTCCTTGCCTATTGTAGGATTTGTTTGAGTTCCCTTTACTTCTTGTTAGCGTAGAGTAGGTACGTTTCCTTTCAACAGAAGAAGTGCTCATGTACACCCTGCACATATTACTTAAGACATGTATGTTTTCTTCTTTTGTACATAGCTTTTGTTCGTATTGATTTATTCAGTGAAGTGCATCATACCCTTCAGTTGTTGTAGCAAGAACCTAATATTCACATGTGATCAGCTAATTTCAAAAGAAAGCAAATGTAAAAAAACTAAAATCAGGTTTCAAGATAGTCCATTTCCATAACAAGTGAAGTCCTAGGTCATGAAAATTTTCTACTCTTAGAAATCTCATCTTCAATATTTTCTTATGAAAATTGAGAGTGCAGACAACAGGGAAAGCTCAACATTACCAAGTGCAAGAAGTTGGGTTCAAGTTTTAAGAACAAGATCAGTATCAGGCTATCATTCATGACTCCATGCCCAATGGATACTTCAAGGCCACTGGTCACTTCATCTAGCAAGAAGATGTTCCCATGAGTTTCCAAATTTTTATCCAATTTTTCCCCTTAGGAAAAATTGATCAAACACGACCTTGCACCAGAGAAATGAAGAGGTCGATTCAGTCACGCGAGCCCACATTTCAAATCTAACAATCATGTTACATGAAGGCCTGAAAATGGAAATGAAAGGTGGGATAATGAATGGAAAATAGAAATGTTAAACAAAAGCTAACTCGATAAGTCAAAATCAAGCCCAGAACCATTCAACTCGAAGCAAAGCACTAGACTCACAGAAGGTACCACGTGTCAGCTCAGTGTAATTCCAAAAAGTGAAAGTGAAAAACAAGAACAGTGGAAACCTGAATCAGCTATGTATAAAAAGGCCAGCAGAAGCCTGCATGCACCTCATCAGCACAAATTCAAAGGTGTGACAAAAACGTGGGATCCCCAAAAGAGTGCATGCCCTCCATGTGGTCAGAGCCCTGAGAAAGGAAGAGAACCAGCCATTCAAAAGTCTAAGGGCTAGCGGAAGGCCTCCACATGCTTCATTTGGTACAACTTCAAAGGTAAAATCAAAAGGTAGTCCACCAACCATTGAAAAGTCTAAGAGTTAGCGGAAGCCTCCACGTGCCTCAGTAGGTGCATAACTTCAAAGCTGTGACAAAATCTAGCGGATGTCCCCAAATGAGTGCAGACCCTCCACATGGTTAGAGCACAATAAAGTTGCACCCACCGTTGAAAAGTGTAAGAGTCCAGTGGGATCCTTCATGTGCCTCATTGGCCACAAATCTAAATTTAAAGTCCAAAGGAAGTCCCCAAATGAGTGCAAGACCTCCACATGGTTAAGCACGATAAACATTGCACCAACTATTGAAAAGTATGAGATCGAGAAGAATCCTTTGTGTGTCTCATCAGTGAAACTCCAAAGGTAAAATCCAAAGGTAATCCCCAAACAAGCGCAAACCCTCCACGTGGCTAAGGTTCAACATAATTACTCCTAAATATAATGAACTTAGCCAAAACATAAAGAAAGTAGAGAAGGCTCGTAGATGGTGCCAAGTATCACCATGTCACATTCCTAGGAACCTAAAAGGAAGCAAAAATCTTAAGAATGTGTTGGGCTTCCATGATGGATCTTGCATGAATAGACTCCAAACCTGAAGTAGTTTACAAAATATTGGAGGTAGGTCAATTCAATGAAATATGAATCATGAAGCCCACCAAGAATTCTAAATACATTCCACCATCTTTAAGGTTGTCAAGCTTCTCTCCTACCACCTTAATGAAGGCATGGGCTCCCTTTCTTTCCCAACCAAGGAACATTACATACAGGTATGGGTTTTTATAGTAAAAACCATCATTGTTACAGGTGAATTCAATGCATTTTTCTTGGGTGGTTGGAGTAGCTTTCAAAATTATTCTCATCTCCTTCTCTAATTCTTCCTATATATTGTAAGGAGGGGGAATTTTTCTAAAAGTTGGTCTTTTTTTTCTCTCCTACCCCCTCCCTCTTTCTTCTCTAGGGTTGAATGTGGAGTTTAAGCCTCCTCTCTTTGCTTTGTAATGGAATTTTATTTCCTCTTTCCCACTAATGATGTACTATGTGAACTCATGGAGCAATAAAATATGTTTCGTGATGCATTTTGTCCAAATTTTTCTTATTTGATTATCTCTTCTTGCCTCTCACCATTGCAAGGTATATTGTGCATATTTCTAATGTCTATTGCAGGTTTTGAGAGCTGTGTTTAATGGGTTTGAAGTGGTGTTTTGTGTGAACTTTATCTTTGGTGTATGATGCATCTTGTCCATCCTCTCCATTGCTCACCTCTCACCATTTCAGGTAGTTTTATTTGTTATCAAAAACCATTCCTTTTCTGGTGTATCACCACTTTAGTGTAGGTTTTGTTTTCATGCTATCTCTCTCCCCAGTCCCTTGGAAAGTTAGATTAGGATTATATTATTTTTCTGCATTAGAGTATATTGTGGTAGGTAGTTTAGGAGAAGGAACTGGCCTTCTCTGGAGGATCATCTCAAGCCCGTAAGTCCCACAGTAGAGAGATGGTCCAATGTTATGTAGATTCCACTAGATACCTCATTGAAAATTAGGACATTCGGAGGGTGTTGTGAATCTACATCAACAACGGCCGCTAAAATAGCCCGCATGAAAACCAAGAACAACCAAGGGCAAGCTAGAAAAATTATGGGTAATTTTTTTTAAAAAATGTGCTCACAAAAGGGTTTTGAATTAATAGTTGTCACATTCTTGTTTCTAAGTTACTTTAAATTAAAATTAAAAATTTACTTTTTAATCCCCATTATAATAAAATAATAAAAATCTCAATACCTTTTAATATACTTAGTTATTCTAAGGCATGGTTTCAGTTTCCCCTTAAATGACATTTGATAAACATTTAAATTCTACTATAGTAAAACTTGCACAAATTAATCCCAAGGGTAAAGGGTTCTATTCAATTAAATACTAAAGTTATATCAACCCCACAAGGTGACAAGGCTTAAAAACAAATAACAAGGTCCATAATTTAGCACAAGGGTTAGAAAAATAATCCCACCACTTACACAACTAAAGTTCCCACTAAAAAGTCAACCCATGTATTTTAAATTTAAATTTCTCTTACCTAATCCCCACCTACATTTTTTAGGAGTGAATCTCATCCATTGGATGGACTCATTTTGGGCCACAAGAACAAGAGATTCCACTAACCCTAAGTTTGTTTATGAAAGGCTTCTTTCTCTTTGTTTGGTTCATTATTTCTTAGTTTTTTTTTGTAGATTGGTAGAGGAGGATAAGGAAGCCACGAGAGACCATATCAAGTTCAAAAACGATGCACATACTTTCTTTCATTTTTTTTATTTTCACCCTCCTCTAGGGTTTCAATCTGGTTATTTATTTTTCTTAATTCATTAGTGTACCATTTTCCCAAATGAGCATGTGGATATTTACCCTATTTTAGAAAAATGGTTAGAATGGTAATTGTATTTACTTGAGTAAAATAACACACACACACACACACATATAATTTTGAGTTAAGATGGAGTTTGGCTTGCAAAATCCCACCATTTCCTTTAAACTTATATGCACATGCCACAACACAAAATTTAGCACTATAAATAAATAATAATAATTTATGGTGTTAATAGGATCACCTAATATAAATCTTATGCTTTAAATTTTCTAAAATGTTGGTGGTAATATTGTTTAGGGTGTGACTAATTTTACTTCCTTAATAATTTATTAAAAAGATGATAATCACTTTATACAATCAAATGAGGCTAAGGTATAAGTTGTCAATAAGCAATTTCTCTACTCCATTAGATTTAGAAAGTTGTTTGTTTTATTAACCAAGAACAAGACAAAGAAAATTTAAGTTCTTTCCATCTACGCATATAAAGATCAAAATTTCTTTCAACCACTATAAGGGAATGATCAACTATACTTTCCTTCACTACCATATATGTTTCATGTAATACAATTGGAGAAACCATTTCTTTACTTTTACAAACTACAAATTTGTAATCATTCTCACAAGAAACCAACTACAATGAGGACTAAGTGGTTTTCCTTTCAAAATCAATTCAATTATACAAAAAATAACTCACTAAAATTGATTTTGTTTCCACATACATTACAATCTTAATAACCAAAAATCAATACAACTTTTCTTTCAAGAGCATTACAATAAATATTCCACTTGAAGTGGGAATTTTACAAGGAAGGTAACTCTCATGAAATATATTTTTTCTTCTATTAACACTCCAAGAATCAAATATACAATAGGGCTCCATCTTCTCTTCACATGATCACAACAACAAAAATTGGGGAGAGGAAACACTCTCCACCCAACTAAAACTCCAGTGGATAAAAGAAGAAATTATTCTCATTTTCCCCCCAAACCCCAACAACATAGAAATAAGGAATGGATCCAACACATGGAAAATATATAATTCTTTCACACTTACTTTCAAGAAACAAACACAAAAGGAAAATATAACTACAAATGATTATTTTTAAGCACAACAAATTCCCAAAATAATGGCTCTAAAACAAGCCAAGTAGAGATAGGAATATGGGGATACCATTGTGCCTCCTAAGGGCTTGGATTCCCGCATCTAAAATCCTCCAAAAATATTTCAAACTCAACCAGATCCAAGCTCCATTCAACTCCAGCAAGCAAGCATTCCTCAAAATCTAAGATCCAAACCTAAGCAAGTAACCCCAAATACTTCCAGAAAATTCCAATAAATAGAAAAGAGGAAAAGGGAGATGATGTGGCTCCATGTAGGATTCCACATCATTTATTCTCCATCTCACATCACTCAATTCAAACCCATACCCCAAGGCATAATAAATGGGTGGTTGAGACATATAAAAAACCTCTTACACACACCACTCCAACCCACACCCTTTAGGGCAAATAAATAAACACATGTAAGAAAGTATAATTAAAACTCACCTTTTACCTTCCAAAACACATAATGGGGTCTATTTTTGACCCCCCAACCCATAGGTAGGGTTGGTATAAGAAATTAAGAGGTGTGGGACAAGCTTAACTTGTCCCATAAGCCTCTAAAATCAGCCCTTAATGCCAAATCCGAATTTCCAAGGTGAAGTAGAGTGTACAACACTCAAGTTACTTACATTTAACTAAAAAAAAACACATAAACCAAAGAACCATATAAACTAATAAATTACTTATTTTTTCCCATACATAATTAGTTTAGTAACATGATTAATTTACTAATCTAGACATGTAAATTAATTAATGATAAAAAGGAATTACATCACCATAAATTCGCATACCCTAAAATTAAATAAATGAAAATAAAAAAACAACACAAAAACTCCTTGGTCACAATTGGAGGTCATCCCCCCATGGGAACCCCTTAACAAAAAATAACTCACACACACCATAACAAAAGATGTTATGGTGTCCATTTTCGAATCCACCCAGTATTCCATTGTGGTTTGTCTCCAATCCCCCTTTTATTGTTGTGATAAAATACCCTATAAAACACCCAATACCTCCTTTGGCCTCATAGCTGCATCAAAATATCCAAGATAAAATATATGCATATAAGTCAAAAATCATCCATACATAAAATAAATCATCATCTAGGAAAATAATGTTACTATTTTAAAATTCCAAGAACATCTCAATTCTATATTTCATCAATACCAATAAGATCACAAGATTAGCTCACTGCTAAATCCTACTCAATATGATGAAAATGTCGAATGTCAGAAATATATAAATATGTCAACAACACATCATCATCAATATAAAATGTATCTCTAAGAAATACACACAAATCATACTATGAATTGAAATCCATCAATAATTAGAGTATCTCTATCATCTAATCATCATGCTAAGCCAAAATGATACAATAATATCCATGTATATAACCAAAAGTAATTAAGATCAAAATATAATAAGTGTCGAAGGGAAGTGGGCACTACATCCTCCATGAGAACCTACATGAGCTGGTCCCCACACATATGAGTGTACAAGATCCAATTTATGCTCCTTCTTAGTTACCCCAACTTTGATAAATCTCACCCTCTTTTTCTTTCCAAAAACACAATGCTCACATAAATTAATATCTAATATTTCAAATCTGATAACTTACCCTTAGCCTTTAATATCTGCATTCCTTTTTTACTCATATGGCCCAACCGATTATGCCACAAACATGCATCTGAATCTGAAGTAGATAATGTAGAAAAGGAATCGGTAACATAGGTAGATAAACATAATGTTCCTTCCTTCTTACCTCTTTCCACAAAAAAATAACCCTTGGTGACTTTCCAATAATCTCCTATAAATGTAACCATATAACCAGCTTCACCTAGTTTCCCTATAGAAGTAATATTCCTCCTGAAGCTTGGCACATGCCTCAAATATTTCAATACTAATATATTTCCATTCTAAAATTTAATATTAACTTCTCCTTTACCAATAATACTATAAGATTCATCATCACCCAAGTAAACATGCCCAAAGTTTTCCTGGAAATAATTTCTAAAATAACCCTTATTAAGGGTTACATGGAAAGAAGCTCATGAATCTAAAACTTATGATTCAATTCTATTATCGAAATAAATAATAAGAGAATCTTTATAAGAGCATCTTTCATTACCTCTGTTGTAACAAGATTTGCTTCTTTACCTTTGTCTGGTTGTTGATTCTCTTTGTCCTTTAACAAACAATCTTTCTTTGCATGTCTTTTCTTTCCACATTTCCAACAAGTAATTACCTTACCTTTAGATTTAGATCTATTATCCTTTGACTTTGATTTTCCATTAATTTTGCTCTTGTATCTCTCCTTCTGCCAGCCCCTGCTTTCTACATTCAAATCATTACCAGATGACAATTCCCCTGTACTCTTCCTACGAATTTCTTCATTCAAGATTATACTAACCACATCATCAAACTTTAAAAAATTATTAGCAATCTAATGTATTACTAACATCCATTACCAAGTTATCCTAGATATCAAGTAAATAACATAAGAAAAAAAGTGCCTTCATTTCATCATCAAACGATATATCAATCGATTTTAACTGATTTACAATAGATCTGAAATCATTCAAATGACTAAATGAAAATCCATCTTCATGCATCTTATAAATAAATAGTTTCTTCATCAAATAAAATTTATCTTAAGCACTAGGTTTTCATATAAATTAGCAAGATATTTCATTAAAACTACCGTAAAAGTCGCTTCTGTAATATTGGAAGCCATTAATGCTGTCAAGATCAATCTTATAGATCCCAAAGCCTTTATGTTAAGAATATTCCATTCTTCATCAATCATCTTTTTAGGTTTATACTTCTCATCCAACGGTAAATATAAATATCTTTGATACAGATAATCTTCAATATGCATCTTCCTTAATTGATAATTTCATTCATCAAACTTCTCTACCTTGTATTTGTATTCTTATGTCATTGATGTAGCTCCCACTCAATCAGAAAACCCTCTGTGAGTAAATCTGTCAACACACAAAACCCTAAAAAAAAATATGATACCAGTTGTTGGGGTTAGCACACCGACTGTACAGATAATACATCAGATCTAAGAATACATGCAAATAAAAGCAGATATTTTATCAGAAGAAATATATATTACAAGAGATAAAAATAAACACCAGATTTAACATGGTTCACCCAGTGTGGTCTACGTCCACCAAGAAAAAATCCAATCTATTATCGAAAGCTTTCACAAGATATACAATGAATATTTACAATATTCCACACCTCTGTGATGTAAAATACTATCTTACTCTTACAAATTTTCTTCTTCACAAAGAATTCTCTCTCAAAATTATTCTCACAATAATCATAAAATTTTGCAAGTTCTTGTTTATTCTTTTTTTCTAAACCCTAGCTTTCATGCTTATATAGGCATATACAAACTTAGGTCACTTAGCCATGAAATTAAAATCAATAGATCTACTTTAATATTAAAAATAGATCAAATTACCGTGAGTTAATTAAAACACCCACACACATGTAACCAACGCCGATTAGCCCTAAGTGATGTTGGTCATAGGTGACTGATGCCGGTCCCTCCATAACTGATGTTGGTTATTGTGTTTTCCAACAAGTTTCATATTGCATGCTAATCCAAATTAATTGAGCTCCACAACTCAACAAACATGTGATAGTTTATGTACTTCGAGGTATTTTGAAAACACACTTAGCAATTTCTATCTTCAGCTACCTTAACCTAACGAACTAAAAATTCTATAGAGTAGACATTAACCAAAAATTATTTGAGAAATATTTTATAGTCTCAATAACAAAATCACACACCATTAACTAACTTCACTCCTAATATTGACAATAGAAAATATTCCATTTCCATATCAACGAAATGGTGTCTTGGCAAGATGGTTCGATATGGAATTATTTTATGTACGTCATAATATAAATCGTATATGTGCATTCAAAAAATTTCATTGAGTCTTCTTTGCTAATAATAAAATATTAACTAATAATTTTGTTGTGTCTACATTAATTTATCAATAAAGGTTAGGTTATAATGAATAAAATACTAAATATTTCCATATATGTGGATACATACGTCATTGTTTATAGATGTGAGATTGCATTTGATTTTATTACCTTCCACATAATATTGATGTCGATATTTTAAAAAACACACAACACTAATGAACATTATGTGTTTACTAAATACACATGTTGTTCGTGTACATCGCTTCACAAAATGCATGGTTACAACAAGGAGGGTGTGTTGGTTTAGGTAAAATTTCCTTTGAAATTTGTTTCTTTAATTTATGCAATCAAATTTATATTTATTTTTTCGCATTATGTATTATTTTAAATAGAATGGTATGACACATATGTTATCTATTTCTTTATATCCAAGACATACAAAGCTACATTTAGTTTTGCCACCAAAGTCTTTGTAAAAAAAAAATTAATCCATAGTATTTTGTGCACTTAGTTTTCTAAATAACACCATAAATTTGGTAGAAAATAAACACTTTCACACATATTTTATGCAGTACATTTATAAGTACCTTGTTGCAAGGTTTTTTTTTTGTGTTGGTTTCTTTAGTGCTTCATTTCAAATTAGATTCTATACTTTAAACAATTAAATTTTACATTTCTTCTCGTCTTGTCCATGAATGTATGATAAAGTAGAACTGATGAATCTGGTGACTAGATGCACATATGTGTGTATTTTGTTGCATAAAAACATATATCATATAGACATGTTATCCAACAACAAACAATGTCCAAGGAGACATTCTACATAGACTAAACATGCCCCAATATCTCAACATAGACCTCAACACCAAAGTCAATGTGATTTATCAATTATAGGAATTCTTTTGGATGCCTAAATTAACAAAGTACCAAAGGCGTGAAGCTTTGTGGTATGTAGAAGTAGGGAATGACGACACACATGGAAGAAGATCTTGGGGTTGCACAACGGCTCGTGCCCAGACATGATGAATTTAGGACTTAGTGGGTTTTGGACAAAGGGTAAAGATGCGTTTAGGGAATGGATGGAAAAGTGACCAAATACAGTTATGGATAAGCTATAGAGACTTGCAACTCAAGAAAAGGATATTCCAAGGCATCAATATGGTTAGCATGAAAAGATAAGGAGATGAGTTTGTTATGGATTAGTTGGTACTTTCATGCTAAGAGATACTTGATTTAGGAGATGTATGATGGCATTTGGCATGCTCTTGGGTAGTGGTAGGGAAATCATGAAATATTACTTCAATCCTTCTCTTGTAATAATGAGTGGTTAGAAGATATTCCCTCGATTTCCTCATTCTGAATGGTCTTCCATGCCATGAGAGAGATTACAAGTGACAGAGAGAGAGGGAAAGCGAGAGAGAGAGAGAGAGAGAGAGAGAGAGATAATATATATATGTATATATATATATATATATATATATATAGTGAAAATGGGTAATATGTGATTGGAAGCTTTGTAATGAAGAAAATGTAGAGATCATGTTAGAGCTTTGTTGATGTAATTTTTCCATCCATAGAACTCTTTTGATGTATTATTGGCTACTATAATTTGATGAATGGATATAATGGAATGGTTTTGAACAACTAATAGATAGATTTTGATCTGTGTATTTTCTTTTATGTTTATGGGCATACTATTGGCGTTCTTAATGATAATCATGATTTAGTTCTACTTCTATTATAGTATGATCATGATATTCCATGTTCTTGTGCACTAGACTAGGATTTAGTTCTTAATCTTGATTCGAAGAATGGGTGTGTTCATTGTCTACTTCTGAAAAAATCTCCATATAAAGGGATAAAATTCTCATTAAGCTCACATAATAAAGGGGTTTGACTCCTAGGCACACCTTGCGTGAGATTCTAGACTAGTCTCGATGGTGTGCCGACGTGTTTTGTGTTTGATTGGTGAAGAAAGAGGTAAAAAGAGACTATATTTTGGTTTTATTGATGGGGCTTCTTTTCCAAGTTGTTGTGAGAATGGTGTGTGATGATGGAGTGCTTGACCTTAGATAGTGTCATGAGTTTTCTAAGATATTTAATACTCGATCCGAGTATGATGTACGTAAATGGGTAGAGGATCACCTGTATCATGAGTTATACGAGACCTTTTTTTGTTGTTTCCTTGTAGAGTTGTATGAATGGCTATCAACATATGCATCTAGGTCAAGTTGGTACTATAGACCTCGTTTATGGACCCAAGATGAGTATATGAGGCTGCATGTTGTCGATCTGACCTAGACCCATCTTATTGATCACTTGTGGGGTAGAGTGTTGACTAGTAACACATTGGAGTATGTGATTTCTATGTATTCTTTTCTAGAGGTTACTAAGTTAGAGTTCTTTTCGGAACTAAGAGGATAATTCTTGTAGGATATGCCCATAGCTATAAAGATCTTGATTATTACTCTAAGTTTGGAAGCATTTCCTATGAACAGATAAAATTCCTCTAAGCGTTGGGCATGGAAGCTAGAATGGAGGAAGATGGAAGACCCTATGGCTGAGAGAGAGAGAGAGAGAGAGAGAGAGAGAGAGAGAGAGAGAGAGAGAGAGAGGTGGTTCATTTATAATGAAGCTTGGGAAAGGGATTTGGTAAGACAACATGAGATTTCATGAGTGATGGATCTATGGAAGTAGATGTTGTGGGAAGGATTTGAGGTTTGCATAAAGGATGTGCAACCTGAGTAGTTTGTACCACCCCATCTTGGCAAGCACAAGAGAGAGAGCCCCTTTTCTTTTGGTTAAAGTTCATCACTTGCATAAAGGAGAGTCATAGGCACACATATGAGGTCCACCTGGTGACATAACCTTGAAGCTTATTTTTCCAAATCTAGAGATTAGTATTCTTAACCCAGTTTTTAACACCCACCTTGCACACACACCAGGACAATACAAAAAATAATAAATAATTTATTTTTTTGACTTTCTTGAATTTTATAAGACACCACAAGTGATCACAATGGGCTACAACTAACTCTCTATAGGCTTGACACAACATTGACCACATAGCCAACAAAAGAGCATACAACACCCATCACAAATAGTTCACTTTTATTTTCATCACGACACAACATAATAGTCCAACCATAGGACACACTTACAATTAGGGTCATCCCACGGTGAAAAACGTTCAACCACAGGAGACATTTACTAAAATGTCACTCAAATCTTAACTTACGTTCTAGAAGGTTCAATTTGAGATTCAACAAACTTTTCTTATAGAGCTAGATTTCTTTTCTTTTACACTATTGAGTAATTAACTTAAGATCATCTCTAATATGTCATTTTACTTGTTGATTCATTTTATTAATAAAGGGGGTAAAATGGACAAAATTTAGGCTCTTTAACCATGGTAAGGGCATTTATACACATTACGATAAGATCCAACCCAGATATACATAGAGGCAATACAACATGAACCCTTTTAAACACCACAGAAAGGATTAAACATAGAAAACGAATGACCTAATACCACTCTTCTCCTAGCAAACTGAAAGAGGTTACAAACCAACATCCTACCACCACTCAAGGTTGATAAGATTAACAAGTAACACAACTAATGTTACAAAAATCCAATTGGTAACCAAAATGGGTAAAGAGTTTAAATGTGATTCCAACTCTTAAGGTGACATTCAAGATTAGCTAGTGGTGTAAGAAAAACAACAGGGGTTGGTCTAAGAGAGTTTTACCATAAGATAATTTGGTTATCTGAGGACACTACCCAAGAATAATTCATAAACCAACATAAAAATATAAGGGGTAAGCAAAAAATATGATAAGGTATAATTATGCCATCCCTGATAGATGGGTTTACAGCAATGAAACCAAGCATACCAGCAAAGATGGCCACACAAACTTGGACTTTTATTTACTTAAGCTAAGAGGTATAGTAAGCATAAGGATAAGAATATGTTTATGATTATATTTCAGATTTCATAACTTGATAAATTAGTTTTGATGATTTCTTGAACATTTACCCCATTAGCATGACTTCGTTAATCTTTTCAATTTACCTTACATTATTTTATGACTTAATATAATTTTTTATCTCAACAAATATAAGGATGAAAAGACTAAAATAGGTTGAGAGTAATAAGGTATATATTTTGACAAAAATTTCCTTTTTCTTTCCACACAAGGTCTCTTACTACATCAACTTGATTACAACCTCTTATACAAATATATGTATAAATTTTTGAAACCATTATAAGGATTGCAATAACATTCGATTAGGCCTAGCCTTACATTATTTCCCTAATCTAGAAGGATTTACTACTCAAATTTATCATCACAAATGTAATTACCCCACCTTTTTTTCTAACATGGAATCCGAGATCCCTTATCCAAAACAAAACCCACACTAAGGTAATTAAAAGTCTTATGTACTTGAAGCAGTTTTAACTAGGTAGAAAAATATTGGTGACATCAAAGCTAAACTATATTTCAAAATTGAAGATATATGACAAGATACTCATAACAACGAAGAGTTCATTTTACTCTATTCACAATAATGTTTCACAAGTTTTAACCTCAGTGAAAAGTGAAAACTTTACATCATAATTACACAATTACTAATGCACTAAATCCTTATAACTTTTCCAGCAAATTGTTTTCTAGGACATTTCAATAGATTTAAGCATTCGAGCAAATGGGCTTCACTATCAACTCCAATGCAAGTTTTCTACTAGTCATTTCCTCCCTTTATTTTCTACTCACGGAAGTCATCTACACAAATATTACCCTAAGTTAGTTCACAGGAACTGAGCATGATAAATACTACACATTGGATTATAATGATACCATTAACAATATCATAAAAAGGAACTTATATTTAGTGAAATTGTTATATAATAAAAAACACTAACAACATCATTAATCATGTTAGAAATTATACCATGTAAAAATCGAGAAGAAGTCATACGAGCTCATTATGAACATTATTCCAAGAGAAATAAAAGTTTAACCATCATTCTAGTAGGATTCAAAGAACTAATAGGATCAAAACACAGTGTCGAGCTTATTGGGATTTCAATCATGTAATCACATATATTATATGATTGAAATCAAATAATCAAACATCAATCAACAATTCCCTAAATAAGGCATATGATCTAATAGATTTATATTATAATTCCAACATTATTTACTTAAACATTATTTACCACTTTCAAAAATAACCTCATAACATTCTGACACTCAATTTCTTGCAAAAGGGATACAAAGTAAAATCAAATAAATAGGTTCAAACATTTGATTACCTTACCTTTCCATGCACAATAGACATCATGTACGATCATAGGAATAACCCATATTCATATAATCAAACAATTTAATTTAATCCACAACTTCTATATTACCAAGGATGTAGGCCTTTTTGGTTGCTACAATGAACCAACACAATACATTATTCTTACATGAATCAACAATTTATATTACAAATGAGATAATAACATGCTTGACATTGGTAAGGTAATACTCATTTCCTTAAAAGTATTAACCATATATCAACCAAATTTCAACCTTCACCAAATGTAATGTCATGCCCTTAAAAATGTAAACACTTTCCCCATAACACTTACTCAACAAATTCAAGGATATAAAGGTAAATAATAATTTTCTTGAAGTTGGTCCTTTCTACAGGGTTTCCAAGTGAACCAGAAACCTCTAAAACCAGATCATCTTGTTCATAAACTGTAAACAATAAGATTTTACTCTGATAAAGTAATCAAATTTCTTCCTCGATTTGGTAAGGGTTGAACTCGTAAATGTTCAAAGAAAAACAAAGAAAAATTCTATGGTAAAATGTTATGTCTCCCAAAGTTAATAATGTATTTATTATTCTTATTAGTGGGGAACCCCAATGGATTCATGAGATACAATTCCCATATTAAATACTTCAAATCAACCATACACAAGTCATAAATGATACCCAGATCAGCCTTCATAATAACAATTCATTAGAGAAAACCCACAAATCCCAACAATCACAGATGTACAAAATTCCCTTTAACGTATTAAAAAAATAGTGGCTGGGTGTGTTCATCAGACAAGAACCAAATCATAAAATACTTGATGTTTTTTTATGAGAATAAGCTAGAGGAACAGTCACAACATGTTGACCACTCAAGGTCATTAATAGAAACTTAAATATAACCTAGTTCTCCATAACATTAAAACTAAAAGTATATCTTCTTCTAATATGGATTATCGACCCCATACCGAATTTCACGGTAGTCACTAAATTCATTACCGTAGAAACAAAATTTACTACAAGAAATTACAACTCAGAAAATAAATACACACACACACACACACACACACACACACACACACACACACACACACACACACACACACACACACACACACACACACACACACACACACATATATATTCATCAAAATATTTCATAGAGTCGTAGTTACAGTCAATTCTGCAACCTTCAAGGAATAGGAACATACCCAACTCCACAAAAATGAACATCGACATTACCTAGAAACAAGCGCACTGAAAAAATATTTCCATAATCTGAAAAATAACTATTCCAAACATTTCCTTATGCAATAAGTAAATGGAACAAGCCCAAACGTGATAGGAAATAGTTCCTGCAAGCTACGATTACCTTTAAGACAACCAAAGAACCCAAGCAAATTTCCATTTCAGCACATAGAAGCAATTCATTTCATGATATTGTTAAATTTTGCATAAAATTAGAATGGGAAGTGTTTAACATGCCTCAATAAGCTCTTGAAAAAGAAAAACATCCACCAGTATCTAGTAGCATTAAACTCTTTGGCAACGTTCCCTGCTTTAGCTTACCGAAGGACCAAACTCCATTCACGACCACATTTTGGCACAGGCAAGGGAGAAATGCAACAGTACCCATGGAGGATGGACTTGCTCCTATCCATCACACTTTCCTAGATGTGAACTCCTCATCAACAACCCCAACAAAAAAAATCCCCCCCAAAGTATCTCACACGTCCAGACATAGTGCAACCATCCACCACATTGCTAGAACAAGACCAAAATAAAATAGAGAATAAAGAAGGAACAGCTAGTGAACAAGAAAAAGGTAATGCAACCTCACATTTACAAGATAGAGAAGATTTTTAATGAGATAGAAATAAATTAATGCTAGGTGGCCGTCAATTCCACCAACCCCCCCCCCCCCAACAAAGGACCAATACAAGAAATATGGAGAAACTTATTCCCCACTCCAAGAACGATTTCCACTAATGATAAGAAGATCATAAATAAGTAATAAATGTAGTGTATGTGGCCAAAAAATGGTTTTAAATGGTGAGGTGATTTCAAAAGTGGCCAAGGAGGGTGGTTACATCCACTAAATTCACCAACAATCTTGCTATTAAAAAAAAAAGGTAATCCAGCCAATTATATGCAATGATTTACGTCTATAAAAGGGACTTCCCATAACATTAATAACATATACTAGGAAACCCACAAGAGCACCCAAACAATTCACGGTCCTAAAAATCCACACATGCACCATGGACACCCAAAGGCAGTTTAAAAGAATAAAAATCCCAAAACACTTATTTTTAAAAAAATAATAATAATCCATTAGAAATTTAAGAAATAATGTCATTACGTAAACCACTTAACTAAGAATTTTATAAGTCTAAAAATGAGGATTCTTGTAAGAGATGCTATAGGGAACCCTCAATAGCGAGCATGTCTAAGAATGACATGAAGATGTATGACGTAAAGAAATGAAACTAACCTAACTTGGAAACAAGGTTGCAATTACCTCACGATCAAAGATATGCCTTGGATCACTTAAAATATCCCAGGCATGACAGTTCTAAAAATAAAATAGACTACGGTATGGGTAACAAAACTTATTATGAGGTAACTTTATTGTAGCTCCAAAATACTGCGTCAACACCAAATATTTGGGTTCACAAACTTGATTTTCATGACTCATCATAGGGAGTACTAATCAGCCATTGAACATTGCCAGCAAGGTTCAAAGGAAAGAACAGGGATCGACCCTGAATGAGGCATTACATTCTCCTCCCCTTATGAATGCATTGTCCTCTATATGACATTATGCTAAAGAAAGCAAAAAGGGATAAGGAAAAAGGACCTAAAAATACAAGGATTCTTCATATGGTTAAAATTTATGTCGTTAAAGCATGGCCATAGGGAATACTAGCAAATTTAGCAGATTATTACACTTTTAATATTTTGTGAAGATTAGTAGTTTAATTTTACTTCATTATTTAATTAATCTCTCTCCTATTTTTTTAACTTAAGTCCATAATATTTCATTGTTATAAATTTTTAGTCTATTCATTCTTGTAGGTTCCCAAAAGGGCTCGCTATCACAATAACATACCAGGGTCATACGCAACATTGAATATTCACAGGAAATTTCACATACAATCACAATTGAACCACATCACAAGAGTTGGACCAAAACATGGAAGGAACATACATGATCAAAAAGAAATAGTACACGTCACACGTAGATGACTAACACATAAATACTCATAAATAAGTGTACTATAACAACTTGAAATTCCCACAATTTCATAGATGAAGATTTCACACAATGTAGAACAATAGTTACAAGCACATAGAGTCAACAAGGGATTCAAGAACGTATCTACGACACCAAAACACGTAGCCAACTCACATGAGTAACACATCCATCATAACACTAATCCCAAAACATCATAACAACTATGGATACCTCCCAAAGCATCAATCACATGCACAAAAATATCTTATTCCTCCCTCAAGTCTCTTATGCCTCCCTCAAGTAGTAATATATAGACAAATTTTCCTTTTCACTCCCTGAAGAGATCGGTCACCCTATGGCCCTAGGCACATAGAGTTCAAGAACCCCTAACCCAAGTGACATAACAACTCGTGGTTCAATAACCTGCTATTTATTTGTAACTCCTTGGGGCGTACCCCCATATAACAAAGCAGTTCCATAGGTTTATCCATTCCATGGTGCACCCATGACCCTATTCCAAACATTACGATGATAGGACCAGAATAATAATCCGATTCAAATGCCAAGTGGAAATATAGAAGCCTTGGGATAGGCTATAAAGTTTTAAATTAAAAGGAAGGTCAAAATTCAAGAAAAAAAATGGCAAAGCATCCATAGTTAGTGCAAAAACCCGCATGTTAGTACAATAACAAAGGAAATGCCCAAGATATAAAACACATCAACCAAGAAAACTGTAGTCCTTGTAAAAATAAAATAAAAATTTCAATGTAGAAAAAAAATACATATATATATAAGTAGCACATTACAATGAATATGTGGCCTTATTTGGCCACCAAGGGGGTACTCAACGAGTTGCTATCACTCAGAACATCGAGCCTTAGCTTGTAAAATAACATATCAATAACACAACTGTCATCATCTCTATCTAAATCATCCCGCAACCACTTCGACAAGGCTAATAATAGTCATACCTACACTTAGGTTGCATCCATATGACAACCACATAGGGAGAAATAAAAGAAGAAAAAGTTTTCATCTACTAAACCGAAGATCAGCTTTAGTTGTTGGCCCTTGGTACACATTCCCTCACTCCAGAACATAAACTTTTTCTGATTTCCCTAAGGAACGGTTAGTGTAAGGTTCACAATATAACGCATATGCACATTACTAACACAATGGTGGTTCACACAAATTAACCATAGCATCTCATGCATGGTACATAATCAAGGTAAATCACACACATTACATTCACGGTTTACAACACACCACATTACCACATGTTGCACCCAAAGTGAAATCACTTCACGATAGGTATATACTCACCATATGTCCCTAAATCATGATATAAACCATTACATATTACACAAGTTATACTTATGATGAGCATAATTACAACATACAATCAATTTCAATACAACATGGTCTTATACACATTTCTTCACATCATAATGATGACATCACTATGTAATCCAGTTCACTAAAAACCAACCTTGTCATATAAGACACCAACACAACCACACATCACAAATGCAAAGAGGCTCCAACACTTCATAATCAACAATAACATTCCTTTCACACACACAACAAGATGGTGTTTAACACTTGATGTCTCTTTTAATTCATGAAAAGGAGAGATAATATTATCGCCTCCAACACATCAAACATTCCAACAGCTACGCATTAAGTGAAATACACAACATGTACTTTCATGATATCAAAATTACGACATAGTTCACATCACATTTAAATCACATTACTTTTCCAATCTCTACCACCACTATCAAGTAAAACCACTGTAACTCCACTCCATCCCATAGGTTTGAGAGCATGAACCTCCACTCTGATACCAAGTTTAACACCTAATTAGCACACATACCAGGACAATATGACAAGTAACAAATAATTTTTTTTGACTTTCTTGAATTTTATAAGACACCACAAGTGATCATAATGGGCTACAACCAACTCTTGGTAGGCTTGACACAACATTTACCACATAGCCAACAAAAGAGCATACGACACCCATCATGAACATTTAACTTTTATTTTCATCAAGACATATCATAATAGTCCAACCATAGGACACACTTATTATTAGGGTCATCCCACGATGAAAATCCTTTAAGGTTTCTTATTTACAAGAACGTCATTCAAATTTTAACTTACCTTCTAGAAGGTTCAAGTTGATATTCAAGAAACTTCTCTTATAGAAATAGATTTATTTTCTTTTACTGTATTGAGTAATTAGCTTAAGATCATCTCTAATACATCAATTTACTTGTTGATTTGTTTTATTAATAAATGGGATTAAAGGAAAAAATTAGGCTCTTTAACCATGAAAAGGGAATTTATACACATTACAAGAAGATGTCACTCAAATTTCCATAGACGCGGAGCAACACGAACCCTTTGAAACATCATAAAAAGGATTAAACATAGAACTTGAACGACCTAAAAGCACTCTTCTCCTAGCACACTGAAAGATGTTACAAACCAACATCCTACCACCACTCAAGTTTGATAATGTTCACAAGTAACAAAATTAATGTTACAATAATCCAACTGGTAACCAAAATGGGTAACGGGTTTAAATGTGATTCCAACTCTTAAGGTGACATTCAGGATTAGCTAGCGGTCTAAGAAAAACAACAGTTGTTAGTCTAAAAGTATTTTACCACAAGAGAAGTTGGTTATTTGAGGACACTACCCAATAAGAAAGCATAAACCAACATTGAAATATAAGGGGGAAACAAAAAGGCCAGGATAAGTTATAATTATTCAATCCCTGATAGATGGGTTTACAACGATGAAACCAAGCATACCGGCTAAGACAAGCACACAAAATTGGACTTTTATTTACATATGCTAGAAGCTGTAATAAGCGTAAGGATAAGAATTCATTTATGATTATATTTCAGAGTTCATAACTTGATAAATTAGTTTTGATGATTTCTTGACCATTTACCCCATTAACATGACTTCATTAATCTTTCCAATTTACCTTACAGTTAGTTTATGACTTAATATAATTTCGTATCTCAAAAACTATAAGGATGAAACTAATAACATAGGTTGAGAGTAACAATGTATATCTTTTGACACAAGACCATAATTTCCTTTTTTTCCACTTAAGATCTCTTACTACATCAACTTGATTACAAACTTGTATGCAAATATATGTATACATTTTTAAAACCATTATAAGGATTGATATAACATTCTATTAGGCATAGCCTTACATTATTTCCCTAATCAAGAAGGATTTACTACTCAAAGTTATCATCACAAATGTATTTACCCCCCCTTTTTTTAACATGGAAACCGAGATCACTTATCCAAAATGAAACCCACACCAAGGTAACTAAAATTATTATTCACTTGAAGTGGTGTTAACTAGATAGAAAAATAATGGTCACATCAAAGCCAAACTATCTTTAAAAATTGGAGACATACAACAAAATACTCATAACAACGAAGAGTTAATTTTATTCTATTCACAATAATGTTTCACAAGTTTTAACCTCATTCAAACACAACTCTAAATCACAATTACACAATTACTAACACACTAAATCCTTGTAAGTTTTCCAGAAAATTCTATCCCAGGACCTTTCGATAGATTTAAGCATTCGAGAAAATGGGATTCACTACCTTTTTTTTATGAGAATAAGCTATAAGAAAAGTCACAACATTTTAACCACTCAAGGACATTAATAGAAACTTAAATATACCCTAGTTCTCCATAACATTAAAACTAAAACTATATCTTCCGTTAATATGGATTATCGACCCCATACCAAATTTCACAACTATCACTAACATGTATTTGAGCCATGGTTTCACTATATTCGTTACTGTAGAATCAAAATTTACATCATATTACATCTCAAAAAATAAATACATATATATTTTCATCCAAATATTTCATAGAGTCATAGTTATAGTCAATTCTGCAACCTTCAAGGAACACAAACATACCCAAATCTGCAAAAATGAACATAGACATTACCCAAAAACAAGAGCACTAAAAAAATAGTTCCATAATCCAAACAAAAACTATTGCAAACATTTCATTATGTAAGATGTAAATAGAACAATTCGAAATGTGATAAGGAATTATTCCTACATGATACTAATGACTATAAGACAACCAAATAACGCAAGGAAATTTTGATTTCGGCACATAGAAGCATTTCTTTTCATGATATTGTTAAAGCTGACATAAATGTTGAATGGGTACTGTTTAAAATGCCTCAATAATCTCATGAAAAGGAAAACACCCACCAGGCTCTAGCAACAGTAAACTCTTTGGCAACGTTCCCTTCTTTAGCTTGGAAGAGGACCAAACTCCATTCATGACCACATTTTGACATACACAGGGGAGGAATGTGGCAACTCCCATGGAGGATGGACTTGCTCCTGTCCATCACACTTTCTTGGATATTCACTCCTTATCAACAGTCCCATAAAAAAAACTCCCCCTCAATGTAGCTCACGCAGCTGGACATGGTGCAACCAACCACCACCTTACAAGAACATGACCAAAATAAAACATCGAATAAAGGAGTGACCATTGGACAAGAAAAATATGATGTAACCTCACATTTACAAGATAGAGAAGAGTTTTAATGAGGTTCAAATCAAGGAATGGCCGGTGGCCATCAATTCCACCCACCTCCCTCCAACAAAGGACCAAACCAAGCAATATGGAGAAAATTCTTCCCCACGCCAAGCACGATTTCCACTAAAGACCAATAGGTCATAAATAAGCAATAAATGTAGTGTATGCAGCTAGAAAAGAATATTAAATGGTGAGGTGCCTTCAAAAGTGGCCAAGGAGCATTGTTACATCCACTAAATTCACCAATAATCTTGCTATTGAAAAAAACAAGGTAAGCCAACCAATTATATGACATGATTTAAGTCTATAAAAGGGACTGCCCATTACATTAATAATATATACTAGGAAACCTACAAGAGCACCTAATAAATTCGTGGTCCCACAAAGACATGTAGACACCATGAACACCTAGAGGTTGTTTAAAAGAACGGAAATCCAAAAATACTTAATTTAAAAAAAAAAAAAATCCTTTAGAACTTTAAATAATAGTTTCATTACGCAAACCACTTAACTGAGAATTTGATAAGTTTAAAAATGAGAATGCTTTCAAGAGATGCTACGGGGAAGCCTCAACAACAAGAAAGTCTAACAATGGCACCAAAAGGTATGATGGAAATAAAATACACTAACCTCACTTCACAACAAGGTCGCAATTACCTCATGATAAAAGTTATGCCTTGGATCACTGAAATTGATCCCAGGCATGACCGTTCTAAATAAATAAACTATGGTATGGGTAACAAAATTTGTTATGAGGTAAATTTCCTGTAGCTCCAAAAGACCATTTAAACACTAAATATTGGGTTCAAAAAACTGAGTTTCATAACTCATCATAGGGATTATCAATCAACCATTCAATCCCACCAACAAGGGTCAAAGGAAATAACAAGGATAGACCCCAAACAGGGCATTACATAGTTGGTGTTGGTAGTGGTGATCAATCAGCACCTAGGAGGTTTAATTTTTCATTTGGTGTATTTATGTCTACATAGTCATTTCCTATGTTTGGAGGCATATTTTATAGCACAAAATTTGGACAAATTATGAGTACACAAAACTTGGGTATCGCTTCTGGAAGTGGTGAGGGAAACACATCTGGGAGTTGTGTAATATCATAGACCATTGGCACGTAGTTTAGCACAACAATGGGTGTGACCACTTCAGGACCCTTACTAGCTACATGAGGTAGATCTAGGTGGTTAGGTCGAGTAGGAACTAGTGGACCTAGAGGATCTGGTGGGGCAAGAGCTACAAGACCCACTTGATCTAGTGTATCTGGTGGTGAAGGAAACACCAGAGGGAATCAAGGTTCAATATCATATGAACAAGGGCCTCAACCACTTTAGTAAGTATTCTTTGAAATTTCTTTTCACTTACCAGACTATAAGGGTGTTGAGGATGTTTTGGAGTATGTAAAGAAGTGTGAATTACTATGGCACATGAAGGGGATCACTTCCCTTGAGTGGAAGTCAATTCAATTTGCAATGACGTTGTAAGGGCACACAAATAGCTGGCACCAGAAGTATGAACCCTACCAAATAGTAGTAGATTATACCACATTATAATATGACTTGATCTGATACTTGCTTAATCTAGATCATTTGATCTAGTAATTGCTTAATCTCAGCAATTGAAGATAACTCAGGATGAGTTAGGTTTGAGTGAAAAATCCATTAAGGTTATCATTTTTCCATTTTGTTTTCTTCATTACAAGTAGCAAATCCCTGCCCATTTTTGTTCTTGATGGACCATGAATGATGCTAAGAACCTTTTGTAAACTCTGTGAGTGGTTTCCATGAATTTACTTTCAATTTTCATATGAGAATGAATCATCGTTATGTATTGGCATTGGTTCTACCATGTAATCTCTGGATACAACTGTATTTTCTCTGGTGACCATGAAGGCTCATTGATGCTTCGTTGTTTCATAAGGATAACACTCTGTGTATTGATTTGACATACATTCTGTGCTTCATTCTGGCCATTTCATTAGCTCTATGATCTTCGAATCTGGACACTAAAAATATTTGTTCACTCTTGGGGTCATGATATTACATTGGTTCTATGGTATACCTTTTTGAGCTATGAAAACCATTTATGGGTATTCACTCCTTCAACATCTGGTCTTCAAAGGTTGGTCAATTGTATTTAACTAGGAAAAGGGCTTGTTGAATTCTTGAGTTTGGCTTATATTTCGTGGAAGTAAACCCTATTTCCAAGCTTCTTTAACCTTGTTATGAAAACTATCAGCTTTCTGAGTCTATGTTGATAATGGCACCAAATATGGGTCATGGACATTGTTCAAGAATGTTCTTGGTCAAAAGACATCTACAATTTTATGAGATCACTAAGTTGTTATTCTCTATGATACATTTTGGTCATCTTTCTAAATTAAAGATCTTGCTTTTTGTTTCCTCCACTAAGAAGCAGGAGGTTTTGATACATGATCCTTCAACTACTTCTCATTGAATTTGTCTGATGCTCTTAAGATAAATTAAAGATCTGGGTATTCTTCTATCTCTAGTCTTCTTTATCGGAACTAAGTTTCTTCTGTAAGTTCAAACTTGTTGGAATTGCTATTTCTATTTGTACTGCGTTCTTTGTCAAACCTCTTGTTCAATACTTCAACTCTGAGTATCTTTACTTTCTTAGCTACATTTCGATAGATATCCATTAATGGGGTTTCAAAATATCTTCCTTTGATTATTCTCTGATAAACATTGGCTTTTCATTTCTTTAAGTTTTTGTGTGAATTACTTGTGGAAACCTGATTCTATGCATTTGAGATATTCAGGCTTTAAATTTTTCAAATTTGTACGTTTGTCAGATGTGGGTATTCATATTTTGCTCTCAAAAACTTCTGATTCAGTTTTTTTGCGTATAATTCTAGTTGGAACTATATTGCATGTTATTATTCCTAAATTTTTACTAATTTTCATACATTTACTAAAATTTGGCCATATTTAGCTTTTCTAGTGATCTGAGTGTTTGCTCTCCTTTTATGTTGTTGGCACGTTTCATTGGACATGCTTGTCTTTTCTTGACTTACATTCGAACTATACTTTGTATGTCTGACTTCTTTGATATGGGTGTTTTCTTTAAGTTCCCTTCATTTTCCTTTTAGATATGTGGACATATTGTGCTCTATACTTGCATCTTGGAGATTTATAATTGTGATTTTAAAAAATCTCTATCATCTACCATTGTTTCCCTTTAAAATCTATAGAAGGTAACAATATTTTATCTATACCTTGTAATTTATGTCATTTCATTGCAAAAGAAAAGATGGAACCAATTTTATGACCCATAAATATACACTCCTTCCATTCTTGAGACTTTGTCTCATTCACTCTATACGTGAACCTTTAGAAATTTTATGCTTTGTTGTTATTTGGTCATTATCTGCAACTATATAGATGTTCCTACCTTTTATTTCGCATACTTGGAGCTTTCTATTCAACTTGATTTACTTGTAAAATACATTATAAACCACAAAACTCTGGGTATGATAGTTGAAAATTTATTATTCTTTTACCTATTTCATGTCTTATCTCCTAGATGGATACTCATTTTAGATGCATTGTGATCATTGTAAAACTTCATAACATTGTACTTGTTTAAGAAAATGTCACTATCACCTTTTAACTATAATATGTGCATAAATTGAGAGCTGCATTTGCTACTATATCCTTTCTAAGTTTGAATTTCTTCAAACATTTCATGAGAACATAAAATTCTTGTGGAACTTCCTTACCTTGAATATTCCTCTTTATAGAGTATGCAGTTAGTGCCTTGTGATTTATTTTATGCCTCGATGTGCTTTCATATTCAAGATCAATGGTTATGTTTAGAACCAGTTTCCTGGCATTGACTCTTGAGTTTTTGTTCCTGCAGTGAAATATGTAACCCAAATTTAAGATTGATTTATACTGTAGCATTTGATTCATACTCCTGTGAAAAATGGTAGCATTGGTGTTCTTTTTTTTAAGAATAATTGATGAAGAATTCTGCAAGTATGTACTTTAGTGAAGATTGCAAATATTTCACTATCCTTTTAAATGAATTTGCATAGCTTATGTACAAATCTGCAATTTTCTACAAGAATGCATCCAAAAATCTATCTTAGTGATATGTTACTGGCATTGTATGCTAGATATATAATAGTCTAAGCTATCGTGAACTTGCCTCTAAACATGGGAGTCATTACACCACTCTTTCCTGACTGCATAAGGTGGCAACATTCATGGAAAAATCCAATCATTTCCATAGCTGATATTAATTTGTTTTCTTCACTTGGTGACTGTAATTGACCTTTGAAATTTATATCTTGTCATTGATTTCTGTGAAACATATGCTGAGGTGTAACTCATATAGCTTCATCTATTGTAAAATGAACCTCTTAGCTTCTAGATATTGTATTTGTATCACTAATGGATAATTTTATAGAAAATTTATTATTCTGAGCATGCTTGAGTTGTCACTTGATGGATGAAATATACAATCTTGAAGTTCATGATGAATTTTTGAAAACTTTACTTGTCTGATAATTGTTTTTCATGTGAATTGGATTCTTAAGTAGCCATATTTGAGCCTAAATGACTTTGTAATGAAAGATAATTTATTGATTTTGCTCATACCTATCTTTTAAATCTAAAATATACTTGATGATACATCCAAGTTGTTTAACCGAATTGTACCTTCATTTGAACTCTATACTTAAAAACTACAAGTTGTTCCTTATCTTAATTTTTTAAGCTGGTAGCATTATAACTGTGATGTTGGATGGTTTTCTGGTAACTTGATAAAGAGAATGTATTTTGCAAGATGAAATTTTGTCTTATCTTGAAAATTATTTATTTCTTCTCTCGATTCATGTTCCAGTAAACCTTATAAATCTGTTTTATCATAACTGCTCCAATTGATCTTCATTGATGGCTCATAATATGAAAGTCATAAGTGGACATCCATTTCATTATCCTAAAATCATTGAACTGTTGATTCATTTGTACTTGATTATCTATTTTATTCATTTTCATAGTTGATTTGGATATCTCAAAATTAAATATGTATGAGTGAATCCTTTTATGTTCTTCTTGAATATGGATGATGATTGAGAGAAATCTATATTTGATAGTACAAAATTTTAAAACATGTATTGATCTCTTATGCTACAACTTGTACCTTCACACTTAAAAAAATAGTTACAAAATAATTAGGATTCTTTCCCTCTCTTATGTTCCATAGTCTTTCTTTCTCTTTCTTTGTTGTCATGATTCTAGGAATCATATTTATTACTATAAGATACTACTTTATCAATTGTGTATATTTTACTTGGATGTACCTTATACCTCTGATAATAGAAAATCCATTTGCATGCAGTTAGATAGCACATGAGTATAGATCAAACTATGAGCTCTTGACTAATGTCATTTTCGTTATATTTTTCAGGTTCACTTGTAGCTACTAGGAGAGTTGGATAAAAGATGGAGCTGGAACTGGAGACAAGAAGCTTAGAAGGAAAACCCAAGGCAAGGATGGGTTTATTTTATACTCTTTTACTTTTAAATTTATGAACATGTACTTATTTCTTAATTAGTTATGAGTTACATCCCATGGCTTGTGCGGGAAACATTGAATTTATTCATGAATAAATAACATTAAGTTCTGTAACTGAGTTGTATACTTCTTTCTGTATTCATCTTTTATGATAGATATTTCTTGTATAACGAAATAAACAACTCAATCACATAATTAAATGTATTTAAAAATGTAGAAATAATGAGTTTTGAGGTACCTGTAACTTAATAATGAACTCTCTTCCATGTAAAATCCAACTTTTCTTGTTGTCTCCTGAATTTAACATTTCACCTAAACTGTGATTCCTACCTTTATCAAGGAAATACATCAGTCCTTTGAGGGATTTTGTGTTTCCTTGCTAAAGAGGAACATGGAATGGAAAGTCTATGTGAGGTGTTACATTTGGTAACAACCATACATAGATTGCATATTACATGTAGTTAAGTCAATTACTGCAACTGAAAAACAAAATAGAAATGTAATGCATACCCCTAATTAGGTCCATTTCATCAATTCCTTCCATTGTAAAACAAAGTTTCAAGTTTCCTATTTTTGCACAGAGTGCAAAAAATTATCAACATTTCTGGCGATCATGTGGGCAAATCTTCACGTGCTAGCTTATATACCAGTGCCTTGCTCTTGTCTATTGGGCATGGAGTTAAAGACATATAACAAAAATATTCCTTTTCTTAATAGTTGACCCTTATAAAAAAAAACTAAATCTAGGAAAGGATGTGGTGAACCAAATAACGTGCACAAGTGTACTTTGTTAAATTAAAAAACATTACAATGTGCATGAACTAAACTTATTGAAATGGAAATCCTACTCTAACAAAACACTGTAGGATTTTCAATAAGAATGTTTAATAAACATACCATTCACAGGAATGGGAATTTCCTCTCCATTTAACCTTGAAAGATTTTAAATGCATTGTGTTCTTTACAAGCATAAATTCATATAAGGACCAACTCTTGATTGTATCAAACTTCATGTGGTTTCCTAGCTTTGTACATGATCAACATTCCATTTTAACACAATGTCTCCTTCATTGAAGACTCTAAACTTAGCCTTCTTATCAAATGTTTTCTTGATCTTTCTTTTATTATTTTCCATATTTCAAATGAGCTTTATATCTTAGGTCCTAAAACTCCATTAATTCTACATAAAGAACCTGCAATGGTTCATTCTCAAGTAATTCCATTTGATGTTGTAAATCCAATGCAGGTAATTAAATTGAGATAGGACATTCTTTCCTCTCGTCCATAAACAAGCTTGTATTCCAATGAATTGCTAAAATTGTCTACTTTAGGAGTCTACTCTGTCATCCCAATGTGATAAATTTAATATTAGATACCAAGCTCTTTGTTTTTCCTCGAGTGTTATCTTCTGATGATCCTCTAGATATTTTTGTTAGTACTTTCAGATAATCCATTACCTTATGTGTAATAATTAGATGAATTACTTAATTAAATGCCATGTTTGACAACTGAATCTGTTACCGTTGCACTCAGAAATACTAAGGCATTATCTGAAATGATAGTTTTCTAGAACACCAAATATGTAAACTACTACCTTCGTAAAATTATAAGATTGAAGTCTCGTTGGCTTCTTTCAAAGATACTAATTCATTTAAACATGTAAAGTAATCCATGTAGTAGTCAAGATCCACTTCTATGTCCTTGTGACGAAGGTAGATTTATCATGCCAATGAATTCAAGACCCCACTGCATGAATGATTGATCCACTGAAATACACTGAAGGGGCAACAGAAGCTAAACATTCCTTTTCCAAAAAATAAATCACACTTCTTACACTTTCTTATCTATTCGAAGTAGTCCTTGAATATGTTGGTAAAATAATAACCAAATTTCATAATTTTGAAGGCTATAGTACATGTTGAAAAGTGACCTCTTGTAGGTCCTTAATGAAACTCGGATAATAGTTGTTGAATTCTATCATAATTAATGCATCACAACAAAATTACATTTATATCCCTTTTAAACAACACACCATTAATGGAAACATAAGTTACAACTTGTAACCTTAAATATATTCATTTATTCATGTTCATACCTTCCGGATAAGTACCATGCTACAAGTAATTAACTAAATCAGTCATCCATCTTGATTTCTAAACCTCTGGATTGATTTTTTCGTTGATGATTTTTCAGGATGTAATAACATTTTTGATTTCTCATATGTGATTTCAAGCATGTTGTTCTAAATTTTCTGATTCTATAGGCTATATTTTTCCATATCAGTAATTATATGTTAACATAAACCTTTTCCTCGAATTAGTTTTTCACTAAGGATGTCAACATCATACTCCATAGCCTTTGTAATCCAACTTTCTCTCTTCTCATCTAGTTATTTGTTCAATAAGAACACTTTAACACTTGGGTGAGAGACTAAGACATGTATCTTATTATTGGAAAGCATGTACTTGAATTTCTTTAATCCTCTAACTACTGAAAGTACCTATTTTTCAAGAAAAATGTACCTTATCTCGTAGTAATGTAAGCTTTTCCCAAAGAAGGAAATTAGATTCTCAATATTATCATCATTAACCTGAGTTAATATGGTTTAAATGGTTTCTGCTCCTGAAAGTGCATACACTGTAAAATCCTTATCAACATTTGGATTTACCAGAGTAGGAGCTTGTGAAATAGTTGACTTGATAGTTTCGAATCCTCTTCTTCTTTCGCTTGTCCAAGAGAAAGTTTTATCTTTCTTTGACATGGTTGTTAATGGCTTGACTAATGCTACAAAATATGAAACAAATCTTCTAACAAAGTTGAATATCCCAAGAAAAATTTATAGTGCCTTCTTATGATGAGCCAACGATAATTATGAAATTGCTTCAATTTTGAAAGGATCAATGGCTAAACCCTGTTTGGAAAAAATATGTCCAAGTAATTTACCTTGATGGACTGAAAATATAGAATTTTTGGGATTCAGTGATATTCCAAACTTTCTAGAAAGCATAAAATTTTGCTTCAAATGCATAAGATGATCATCATAATTATTTGAAAATACAATAACTTAATCTAACTAAACCAATATGCATTTATTTAATAGGATTTGAAAATACATGTCCATTACACCTTGAAACATTGTACCGGTAGTGTAAAGTCCAAAAGGCTTTCTTTTGTAAGAATAAGTACCCCACTTTATCGTAAAAGTTGTTTTTTATCTGTCATGTTCACACACAAGAATCTGATTGTATCTGTTACAACCATCCAAAAGGGACAGGTTATCTAAACTTGAAATTGTTCTTAAAATCTAATCCATATTGGGCAATGAATAGTGATCTTTTAATAAATATTTGTTAAGATCTCTAAAATACACACATAACCAGATTTATCCTTTCTTTTTTTGAACAGGAACAAGATTAGCTACCCAACTTGAATGTTTTAGTAGAAAGATGATACCCAATTCAATCATTTTGGATAACTCATTTCTCATCAGTGTCTCAATCTTTGGATTTAAAGGCATTTGTTTCTACATAACTAGCTTAGAATTTGGATATAACTCTATGGTATGCTAAGCTCAAATGGGATCAAAACCTCTCAGATATTGGTATTTCTAATCAAAAAAATCTCTAAATTCTTTGCATAGATTAATAAATGACTTTTTTCAGCTAAGGAACATACCTTTCCAATAAATAATTTCTTTTTATCATCCACTAAAATCTCTTCGTAGTTATCTGCATGAGTTAAAATCTTACCTTTATCCTTTCTTAACTGATCATCATAATTGAAAATATATTCTAGTTTGACCAGTCCTTGGGAAACTTATTTGTCTTCAATTGAACAATCTGGTCACCATAGAAAGGTTGTAGTTTTTTTCTATTTATTGCATAAAAATTAACTTCTTGCTACAGAAATATGTGCATTTTCTCATAATCTTTAAAAACTTGCCAATTTTCTTCATTATTAAGTACAGAAGGTCTGATAATCAACCTTATATGTGGTTGTACTTTGTTGTTTTCAATTTTTTCTATCACATCAAAGCTAGCATCAACTACTGCAAGTTTGTCTACATGTTTGTTTGCAGCTCTTAGAATAGATTGTATATTGATAGCATAAAAATCTTCCATTAAGTCTGAAACTCTATGTTTGTAAGACTTCAATAATGAATTTATATATATATTAATGTTTTTTACTTGATTAATCACTAACTTTGAATCACAAAAAACCTATAACATGTTGATACCTCTTTTTCTTACTCATTATAAGCCATGAATTAATGCTTCGTATTCAGCTACATTACAAGTACATGGAAAATACAGACCTAAAGCTGAAAAATACCTTTAGTTTATAGGGGAAGTGAGCATAAAGCCTACACCTTGTCCTTTTCGATTTTTGGCTCCATCGAAATGAAGCTTCCATAACCCTTCTTCTGATTTTTTTTTGTTTTAGACAACAAGCGGTTTGGTGCATTTCCTTCATGCAAACAATAAACGCCAAACAAATCCTCTTCTACTTCTTTGAAAGGATCATAAGCATGCTCATATTGAGTTTTTTCATCCATAAATAGATTAGAAACACCATCTAATGTAGAAACATGTGATGTAACATCAAAATTAGATTGATCTATGGATGTATAATTTGTTGCAGCATTTGAAACATGAGGCTCAATACGGAATATAGCCAGAGGCTCTGAATTAACAGTAAATTTAGTTCCATACCTTATCGTAAAGAATACAAATGACCGATCTAAAGAAAGATAAACTCCTATATTTGTTGTAGTAGACACCCTAATTTCACATTTGTCTTAAATAAATTAATTCCCCTACCCCATTCCCCACAAAAAATTAACTTTGAATTAATCGAATATAATTTGAGTAATTATCCATTTCAAATCTAAAAATAAACTAATCCTTACCACATGTCATTATTCTCCATGTTTTTCTACTATTGAATTAAAAATTCAAAATCAAATCCTCACCCACTCGTTGTGGTCCCCACTCACCTAAAATTCTCCACTTATGAATTAAAAATACAAAATCAAATCCTCACCATTCTTCCTAGTCCCCACTCACCTAACCTTTCCCACATTTTCAAACCATGATTACTTAAATTACTTAAAGTTAATCAGTTCCCCAGGCTATAAATACAGTCTTACCCCTCCCCTCTAGTACATGGATAATAAGCTTGAATTTCCTATCCAAGTTCTTGCATCCTTTTAGAAAATAACATCCTTCTACCTCGTCCTAATGCCCAAATAGCCTCATCTTGAACCACCCCAAATCTATAAGCCTTTTACTTTTTTGGTGAAAAGTAAGTGAATTGTTATTATAGGAAGGCCTTGCTCCATCTTGAAGAAAAGAACCTACATATCACACAATCAAGGCTCAATCCATGTTTCCTAGCCCATTTTGATGTTTGTTACAGAACACGAAGGAGGAGGTATTATTGTTAGTATTTTACTTCCTTGTTATTAGCGTATTTTTCCTAGCACACATTCTGGCATGCTCGGTTAGTTTTAGTGTGTTACCATTGATTTCCAAATTAGTGGTTTTGTCTGTTACTTGTTTATTATTTTTCGTTATTATCTCCTTTTATGTGCCTTATGTCTTTCTTTGGTTAACCTTCACATTGTGGTAGTGTTTTTGTTTTATGGTGTCTTGTGGGGCATCTGCAGGTTATAGTACCAATGAACCTACAATGTGCGTCTTGTTTTTGATCTCCTTGGTGCTTAGTGTTTAGCAGAGGGACATTTAACACCTGATCTGGATACATGTGGATCACGATGAAAATATTCAATCCTATAGTCGTTACAGAGTTTACATTTTAAATAGTTCTTGGTTATGGTTTTACTATTCACTCATAATTTGTAGAAACAAATGAAGTAGCCATTAGCTTATCATCCTACTGTCATGGGAAACCAATCTGGAAAATGAATTTATTTATTTAGTTTAGCTACAATAATTATTTTGTAGGAAATCAATCTTATTTACTAATCACCTTTTAGTTTTTCCTACATATTTAAATCTTAGTTTATCTAACGTTTTATTGATTTCCTTCCAAAAAATAAAGAAAAAACAACAAAAACAACCAATCGATCTTGCTTACAAACACATTTTTAACCACTTATTTTTTCAATACATTTCATTATTTGCTCAAAACCAAAAAAAATACTATCTCACTTAGCAATTTTTCTTTGTTTAGATCTCAATTCTCCCATCTCTATCATTTTTCATTTTAACTGCTATAAACATGTATATTAATTTATTAAATAAAAACAAACTGTAAATATCCTAAAATACCTACCCACAACTCCACACCCCATTATCTCTTACATCCCAATTTTTATCAACCATAAACTCATCACCCACCGATCACATCTCCTAGCTCTCCATTCACTTCCCCGTCCCCATTCAGACCTCTCCTATATGTTCAAATGCTCCCTCTGAGCTCTCCTATTCTTCTCCCCATTTCCTAAACTCCCAACAATGACCCCAATCCACACCATATCCCCAAAACCTATCACACCTCACCTTCCTCATAGACCCCTCCACCTATTTCCCCATCCCATATCCTCTTTGCCACGATTCCATTCTCCCCTCATCAAACTTCATCCCGCTTCCCTCCCCCTATTTCCCCATCCCATATCCTCTCTACCATGACTCCGTTCTCCACTCATCGAGCTTCATCCCCCTTCCCTCTCCCTATTTCCCCATCTACCCACCTTATTTCCTACCCCCTAACCTGACTACCCATGTCCTTGACCAATCATCCATCCCACATAGTTCCTCTTCCCATTTATCCCTCCTCGGCTTCGCACATATCTCCCTCCCCAAAATCCCCACAATCCGCAAGTCCTTTCTCATCCCAACCTCGACTAGCTTAGCCATTCCCCTACAATCTCTCCTCCCTTCATCCTCTCTCCCAAGCTTATATCCATATTATCTGATCTCTAACTACCAATGCTTCCCCCCCAAACCTTTACGTCATCGTACTCTCCCACTCCTTCCTCCCACCTTTGAAACATCTTCCCTACTCCTACTCCCTATCAACCTGAGCCCTTCCTATGTCCCACACCCTTGTCATGATTCTCGTAGACCCATGCACCTCGGTTTTCCACAGACAACCCTACCCATTCCACGTCCACCCCGAAACCCTACATACCCATCCACTAACCACTTCCCCTCACCCCTCATCGTGATACTCCTCACGCATTAATCCATTTCTTCCCTTCCCTACAACCTCTCCATTACACCACTTGGTAGCATGTATTCATAGTCTGTCCACCTTTCACCTGCACCCTTGACATTCATCTTCATTTTATTTATTTATTATTTATTCTTTTAATATTCACGACTCCTTTGGTGTCAACAAAACCAACTTCCACTCCACTTCAAATCGACTTTCCCTTCCTCAACTTCCACCTTTTCATCATCACAATCCACATTCTTACCATATAAGTCCATATTTTCATCTTCACAGTCATATAAGATCTTATTCAAACCCACCACATTCACACTCCCATCAAGTTGCCACTTTGTGTTATTTTCTCTTTATCACAATCTTCATAACACTCTTATTTAATTAAATCTTTTATCGATAAACATTTTTCATCACTTTTGGTAGCTTTGTGCACCATTGTTAACAATTTTCAACCATTTAATATTTATGATTGATGTAGTAATTTCTTGTGCAAAAACTTTATGATCATAAATTAACTTACTTTTTTCGAGATCCATTTTCCCACTTATCGTGTGATATTTATCGCTTTTTCAGTAATTGTTTTTCAAGATCATTTGTAATCATGTTTTGTGATTTTTAAGTCCTCATTCACCATCTCCAAATTTTAATTTATCAACATAGTTTTGTTATTTTTCACACTTTGTTCTTATAATTAATTACTTTCAGTAATCATTCTACTAACGTTGTGTGCAGATACAAAATATTCATCATTTTCTTGCAGGATCTTTTTCGAAAATACAAGACCTATTCACACCTCTCTCACAACACTTATTAGTCCTGCATTCCCCATCATCTTTTACACACTGGAGGCCACCCAGGCTCCGTAAAACAATTTTCTTTTGCCTTACATTTCAATTTTCCACAACGACACTTTTGGTAATGTTTTTAATACTCTTCTTTTGTTGTTTTTATTTTCTTTGAGAAGATAATCATTATTACTATTTCACAATCATGATTAATTGTAATAATTATTAAAAAAAATTAATAAAATTTATTTCAATTGTATCCATGTATGCTCTTTTCCTGTGCCTTTAAGCAATATGGAAAATTAGAAATGGTCATGATTGTTTAGTTTCTTGTTCTAACATTGCAGGATACATTTCCTTATTATTTTATATTTCTAGCTATCATCTGAATCGATTTTATTTCATCGCACTATTGATATTTTGTTATCTTTGGTTGTGTATGCTCTTTTCCTACACCTTCGAGCGATCTAGAAAATCAAAAACAACCACGATTGTTTTTCTTCCTAATATTTTTTTGCAGGATAACTACTCATTTTTTTTCTGAAGGACCACATCGCTAGAATATTGTAAAAAATGCAAAACAAAAAAAATATCCCGCAAAACTACTACCATTCAAAATAAAATTGTTGAAACAATTTTTTTTTAGCAAGCTCATGTACACAATTATTTTCCGCTACTGATTTATTTCAAGTTAGAAAGAACCTTGTGTTTAATCACTTCATCATTTTGTTTTTACACATAGTCAAGGTGGATTTCATCACCACCAAAGCTACACTGGTGATGTGGACTTGACTACCATGCACCAACACCATTCACATTTGCATTACACTTTGAGACATAGTCTCATCACAGTGTTTGTTATTTACCTTGCCCCTACTCTTCACTTATAGGTAATGTTGTCGTGCGGTGCATGTGAGTGATGCCTAAATAGCTGTAACAACAAAGCCTAGGCATCATCCCTGTAGATATTCAGGGAGTTATAAGGACGCCATACACATTCATCCCCACATCACCTTCCACCTTTTTACAAAACCTATTTTGGAAGTGGTGATACACTCCAAAGCATGTAAGTAACAATTGGTGAGTCTCCTCCAGTGCTCTAAGGGTTCCTCATACTAATTATGTCCTTGTATATAATTAGGTATATCAAGACTAGGGTATATTAGAGGATGCATATTTTTGGAGTGATAAGATCCTGCATCCATCATTCCATGTCATACTTGTATGATTACATGAAAAAATTACCATTCCTAAAGAATTTACTTTCTAAGCCAAAACAATTTCATATGCGTGACTGCTTGTTGATTGTGACCAAAATAGTTTACAATTATGTTTTATCATAAAACTTGGCTGATATCAATGAGTTTAATGTAAAGTTCAAACCCTACTTTTGTTCCACAAAAATCATTTCTTGACCAATTCAATACCAAGTAAAAATGTCCAAGCAATCTAGTAACGAAGACCAAAACATCGCACGAATTTCATTATTTTTCTTCAACCAATCCTCCATGGTGTGTTTTCAAGCTATATCAAACTAACATTAGGTGAATTGTGTAATTTCACTCATTATTTCATCAAATGTCGATTTTATCAAAATTTCATCCAATACAAATCCCTTCAAAGCTCATTTTGAGTTAATAATTTTTTTGAGTCACTTGTTTGAGTTACTCTTTCTATAAAAAATCCAGAGCTTGTCTAAGCCAAACCAATCAACATGTTCATCATATCTTGATTGAGTTATATCCTACATGTATCTAGTACCTTGTTTCAGTGTACTCCTTACATTGTCACCTATTAAGTTTGTTTAGGCCAAATCTAAACCATTTTCATTATATCTTGTTTGAGCTATCCCTTATTTATCTTAAGGAGCTTGTTTAAGCTTACTCCCTATAGCCTTACTTGTTAAAACTCAATTGATCCAAAACAAAGATCACAATCAATAGGTTGAGTTCTTCATCACACCTTTCATCATTCTCTCTCTCTCTCTCTCAAACACGATGAATTCATAAAAAACAACACGTAATGAGATATAAGAACAAATTAATAAAATGACAACACAACTCTCTCATATGGCTACCCAAATCAATGAACGATCACCCAAAAATCCAATCATACAACCTAGAAAAGACATCGCTTCACATAAAGTCCAACATTAGTTTACCCCCCTTGGATAAATTCTCTCAAGTGTTTTTCATCAACTAAAAGAGTCTAAATTGATTACGAAACCCTTTGCCAAAGGGGAAGCTAAGCCATATTAGTACAAACCTAACACATACTATGACTTTCATCACATTGATGGTCATCACACATATTTAATAATTACTTCCAGGACTTAATTGATGATGATATCATCTTTGTAGAGCTTGATGATAATGCTCTTGCAACCAATGACACATCCAATAGCACAAATTTCAATGAAGAGTTGACTACTGTAAAAAATTCTATACATACTGAAATTCCATGAGATCATGACAATAAAATTAAAGACTATATAATTCCCAACCAATCCATATCTTCTTCAAATTTTCTTCCATTAGTTCAAACATACATTGAACTTGTTTTGGAAAACAACATTCTTTCAACATCTGCTGAGCACTTGAACTTATTTCAAGAATCTCTTTCAACCCAAACATACATTAAACCTATTTTGGGTGATAACATTCTTCCAACATCTACTGAGAAATTAAACATATTTCAAGACTCTCTTTAAACCCAAACATACATTGAACCTATTTTGGGGGATAATATTCTTCCAACATCTACTAAGCACTTTAACTTATTTCAAGACTCTCTTTCAACCCAAACATACATTGAACCTATTTTAGGCAACAACATTCTTTCAACATCTACTGAGCACTTGAACTTATTTCAAGACTCTCTTTCAAACCAAACATACATTGAACCTATTTTGGGTGACATCATTCTTCCAACATCTACTAAGAACTTGAACTTATTTCAAGACTTTCCTTCAAGGTCCAAACATACATTGAACCTGTTTTGGGTGACAACATTCTTCAAACATATACTGATCACTTGAACTTATTTCAAGACTCTCTTTCAACCCAAACATACATTGAAATTTTTTTGGGCGACAACATTCTTCCATCATCTACTGAGCACATGAACTTATTTCAAGACTCTCTTTCAACCCAAAGATACATTGAACCTGTTTTGGGAGAAAACATTCTTCCAATATATGCTGAGCACTTGAACTTGTTTCAAGACTCTCTCTCAACCCAAACATACAATGAACCTATTTTGTATAACAACATTCTTCCAACATCTATTAAGAACTTTAACTTATTTCAACACTCTCTTTCAACCCAAACATACATTGAACCAGTTTTTGGCAACAATATTCTTCCAACATCTAACGCAATCTTGAACTTGCTTCAAGACTCCCTTTCAACCCGTGATATTACTGTAGACACTATAGAAGAGGTTCCATCAGTAAGTACCTTTAATATTGATTATATTATTCCAATATTGGCTCTTATGCCTAACATCTCTAGCTGTGTTGTCAAAACAGAAACACATTGAGTTTGGACACTTATAAAAATGCAACCTGTCATGTCCATTATGCTTTCAACGATTGATCTTGCAGGAATTTCATCACTAATGATTCTTACCTATCAATACTTCTATGTGCATACATTCTACGAGGTAAGTATACCAAAGAATATCCTTACACAACCTTTTCCATATTTGATTATGAATTTATCCTCAAATTAATTAATTAATGGACAAACATAATCAACAAACCAAATAATACAAACCATCATGGAAAATATTGTCAAACACACACGGAAGATATTGGCATACTCAAATTTACCCCGCTCTTTAGGCTTACCATACATATTACCACACGCCTATCGGAGCCACCCCATTTTCCCCGGTTTATGGTGGTGAATACATTTTACCTCTTAAAATAGAAATCCCATCATTGAGAATCTCCCTTAAATATGTAATTAATGAGGATGAATATCAACAGTCAGGGATTAAAAAACTTGAGCTTCTCGATGAAAAATGACTTAATGCCCTCGATCATCTGCAATTATATCAAAACTTAATGCAACACCGTTATCATAAAAAGGTAATACCTAGATAATTATATATTGGTGACCTTGTTTTAAAATAAAATCAAAATAATACCACTAAAGAGTGAGAAAAAGAGGGAAAATCTGAGCCTAATTGGTTAGGAACCTATGTAATTACAACCAAATTTGGCTCTAGAGCCTATACGTTGGCCATTGACATAGGCCAAGTACTTGATGAACCCATGAATGCATTCCATTCAAAGAAATTCTTTCTTGAAAGCACTCTCTATTCTTGGTGACAACCACTTGTACATTGTTCCTCTTGTCTTACTAATCTCTTAATCAATTACAATTATTCATTTTCATTGGCAGATATTCTCATTATCAAATTCACATCTTCATCTTTACCATCATGAGACAGGTGTTAATATAGATCCTATTAAGTTTGTGAGCATCATACTTCTTATAATATCTCCCATTTTCAGTCATTTTCACCTATGGTCATACCTAGAATCTTACTAATGGTAATATATTCCCTTAAAATACATTCTCTCTTTCATAACAAATCTCTAAACGTTTTTACCTAGTTCGTTTGATCATCCATCTCAATATTCAGTGTTGAACCCTCACTTCCTACTAGTTGTGTGGGGCTGAGATTGGCGGAAGACTTTCCTTCCCAAATTCAAAGAACTATTTTAAAATTCCATCAATTTAATAAATTATTAATAATTCATTATCGCATCTTTCATCTTTCATATTCTTTGGTGTTAATCCCACACTTCTTACTTGTAGTGTGAGACTGGGTATGAAGGAAGGTTCCCTTACTTGTCTACGTATTTTCTTTGTTGATAAACCCTTACCTCTTATAGGTGGCATGGAGCAAAGCGTATAGGGTCATTCTCATAAAATCATAGAAATATTGTAAAAAAATTCAAAAAAATTAAAAACATTCAAAATAAAAAAACAAGACAAAAAGGTAATTCACTCACCTATGTTTTTCCTTCAGTGATGAGCCCTTGCTTCTCACTAGTAGCATGGGTCAAGACATAGGGATTCATTTCAAAAATACAAAATCTTACAGTGCTTGCAATTATATAATCCCCAAAGAAGTAATTTCAATGCCTCGGTGAAGAGAGAACTATCTATTCACCTCATATCTTACCAATCAGAAGGCCACGTAATTGTCTAAGTCTAACACGTGGCTCATATAGTGAAATCTATTTTTGAAAGCAGTTCAGTAACGTTAAGAAGAATTGAGTCGCAATGTCCCAAAGGGATTGTTGTTAGCCTTTTTCTCTATATTCATTATCTACCTCCTATGTCCTTCCTTATTCTCAATGATGATCCCTTGCATGTTACTAGTTTTGTGAAGTTAGGAATGAAGCTGGACTTCTTTTCATCATATCATCACCAACATATCCTGCTAATGGAATGATAATTTTTTTTATTCCAATAATGAGTTACCGCAAGGAAAACGGTACATGCAGACAATATCTTTGTTTGTAACCTCTCAAAATAAGTCTACACTTTGGTCCATTACTTTAAAATTATTAAATGTGGTAAAAATACTATCATCTGAGAACATTCCACAGCTTGTCAAAAATATTTTTATCCATTAACCTTAGAAACAATGGTCATTAATGCATAATTATATGAAAATGTCCAAACAAAAAAACTCCATTCAAATAATTGTTTTATTACAAGTGAGTGTTTATATACTTTTCATAATATTTATGAAATTGTATAGTATGTTTCTATAGAATGCATTTATGTATCTAAAACAGTAGTGCACCATATGGATTTGGATAGGTGTCAAAACCAAAATAGGATTGAGTGTAAACTTTACAATGTTAAAATAACATAGTCTTAAATATGGGTATTTAAAGGGTTCATCCTTTGAGCATGTTTTTCCTAATAAATGATCCATTCAATTCTATGACAAACCAAAATTTTTTGTCACAACCAGTTGTCCTCGCGTGAATTTACTGGGTTTTTCAAGAAACATTTTGGGTCTCATTCTCTATCTTTGTTTATGCAGGTAGCTAGAAAAAATCATATTTACAGTCTAAGTCCTGTATCAACAATTGTACATTTGGGGCGCATGTGTTTAATCCTCACTGTGGACACATATTTGGGACCTGTTTATTGGATGCATTATTTTACCCTATTGGCTACAAATTACATATTTGCTCTGTTATATATTGATATATTACATTGGAAATATTGATTTATACCTATCCTGAGTGCATTATCTCTCTAATATATTTATGTCATATGATTGCGTATCACTACTAGATGAATTTCTTTACCCTTCTGAATGTGTAGTTTCTTGTTGTTTTGCTTTTATTCACTAGATGCATATTTGTAACTGGGGCATCAGGTGCTTTATTGTTATCACTGTGGTCTATGCTATGTGTACCTTTTGGATAGTACTAATTTACCCTAATGGATATGTACCTATCTTGAATTCAATTCTATTACTCTGATGGACATGTACCCTCTAAGTTGCATTCTTTTATTCACATTGGACATAGATCTATACCTTGCATGGGTACATTATTTTATCCTTTGGACATAGACGTCCATTCACCCATACTAGAAATAGTTCTCTTAGTTTGGGAGTACTACTTGATGTACAAGTTTCAAATTTATGTCAAAAGGATTCTTGAGTCGGCATTAGGTCTTCCAGCATCATAGAGAAGTGGGATGTTGAGTATGCATAGTTGGAGAGCTCATGGTCCCCCACTAGGTGAGATTACCATGTATTTAGGGCATGGCTCAAGAATGTCATGATCTACTCATGTGAAATAAAATACTTGTCAAAGATGTTTATGGTGTCTCATAATGTCCAATAATGTCCCCTCTCACCCAGTTATATTAAGGTCTTTCATGATGGTAACACTAAGTCTACTTCCCACTTAACAATCATTACTGTGATAACAAGTTCTATACTAGGATCCTAATTCTAGAGGTTTACCCTAAGTCCCTAAGTAGGATCCCGTTGATAGCTTGAGATTCTGGAGCAGAGCATGTCATCATAAGAATGTGGATCACCATCACACACATCTGTCCCATAACAGGTGTATAAAGCATACAAGGTCATATTTTAGAGGTATATTGTAGATACAAGGTCATTTTGAAGAAAGAAAGTGAAGACAAAGCTAGTTTTCATGGGTAAGTCATAATGCATGGAGAGTTTTAGATGAAATTGAGATTAGATGATTCTTGGGATAGTTGAAGACCTCCTATTATAGTGCTTTGAGACCTATTTTCATCACTCACTCTTTTCTCATCCTTCCCCAAATCTATCTTCTACCTGGTCATCCTACTTACACACTCTCGTACTATGTAAAATTCACTTGAGGGTTCCCCTTCAATCCATTTTTTCATACCATATTCCCACCAACTCTATCATGATTATTCTTCTTCTTCATCTTGGCAATCTTACTTAATCATTCTAGCCACATGGAAATCTTACTTAAGAACTCCTCTTAAGGTTGATCTGCCCTATGGCCTTCCCCCATCCCATCATATTTCCCATGTCTTATTTCTCCCTCCTCTCGTCATGGTCATCTTACTCAACCAACCTTTCCACCCTTGTACCTAATACAATTCTTTCCTTCTCCTTACATATCATCCTTGTCAGTTTGGCGATCTTACAAAACCAATCTGACGACATGAAAATCTTACTTAAGAGTATCTCTTAAGCATGACATGTCATCTTACACTCGCCCATCACTCTACATTTTCACCATCAATATTTTCTCTTCATTCCCCATCATCAAATTTTTTACCACCGTTATCACCATCCTCTTCTTATCAATATTTCTTAACTATTAACATGGCATGGTGATCTCACTTAAGATTCCCTCTTAAGGATGATCTGTCTTCTTTCCTTTCCCCATCACTACACATCCTTCACCCTTCACTTTTTCTTAGAATTACCCATTATCACATCATCTCACCTCCTCTTCCATCCTCTCAAATACAACTTCTCACTTTCCCACTTGTCATCTCTAGTGTCGCTCACTTGGAAATCTTACTTAACAACTTCCATCTCATGATAGTCTTACGTTAGGGTCCTCCCTATGCTAAACTCATCATTTTGAAATTTTTCCTCGCCTCATTCTTCGTTCATTTTTTTTATTGCTTCTTTCACCTGGTCTCTCCTACCAACCACATTTTTATCCTACCATTATCCTTTCTCCACCTATCATATCACAACATACGTCTAATATCTTTTTCCTATAATCATGTTCTTTTCCCCCATTTTATCCTTCATTATATTTCTATTTATGTGTCTTGTGACCATTGGTGAATAGATTTAAGTTCTGAACCAACTCAGTTTTGAAGACCTTGTTTTGTGCATGATCAACATGCTTAAACGAGGTGAGAGAGTTTAAGGTATTATAGTGTTTTTACCTATTTTATGGTGTTTCATGGATCTGAAGAGTGATTTTTGGTCATGTTAATATAGTACATGTTATCAATAAGTCATAACATCATGATTTGATATGTGGAGTTTCTCATTGTTGAAGACAGACTTTTAGAAACTTGAAGGCCTAATTGTGGTTGTTGTTTCTTGGTGAGTTTCTTGATGTATATGGTGGTTACATAGATTATTATATATGGATAAGGTTTATTGGAGATGTATCAGGTGTTTACAAATATGGAGGATTCATGATGATTATCTAGTGTGCCCTTGTATTTCATAGTGCATTTGTTAGACGAGAAAACTTGTGTTTTAGAGCTTATGAGCAAGTATGATTTGTCTACAATTCTTTTCAACCTACTCCCAGGTCTTTGAAGTGATTTATATCCAGATTTTTAGATTTTCCCCTATGCCCTGAAATTACAAAATCTTAATGGTCTTCATCATACATCCTGTGGACTATTTATAGGGTGTGTCAAGTCCTAGTAGGTCCTAAGTGTGTCATGGCTCATTTGAGCTAGAAAATGAATTCCAGATGTGAGTGAGCTAGAGAAGGTGGACGAAGAGGTTAGAGGGGTTGAGGGTAGAGATGAGAAGATGAATGTAAAGTTGAGAATATTAGAGTATTATGTGTTCAAGTTCATTATACCTAATTTTCAATATGTGAAGAAGTAAGTATGAGCGACCCCTTGAGAGAGGATCAGTTCCTCTAGAAGGTCTTCTGAGTGAGAGGAGATAACATAGAGATCACAATCAGTTGTTGAAGCAATAAGGAATCTCTTCAGCATGTCTCATGCATTTAAAGTCATCCCAGGTGGGTTCTTATTCATCTGTAGTACGGTTTGTATCCATATTCTTGTATGGTTTGTTCCTTACTCAAATAGACCTAGTTGATTCACTCTTCTCCCTGTAGGATTGGTGTCCTATCCTAAAATAGGGGTTGGTTTCCCATAAGTTTGTCACATTTCTTGCTCAACCACTCCTAGATTTACATTGACTCTATCACTCAAAACAATTCTGAGTGCTCTACTCTTTTTTCACACTTTCATTGCAAAGGTCACCAGGTCCTTATTTTTATACGTTCTACTTCTTCTTTCATCCTATGTTCAGCATGATCATTCAAAAATTACCCCTACTCCCACCTCGTCTTCTCCTTCTTATTTATCTTTCCCCATTTCTTTCTTTTCTCAGCTCTATCATTTCTTTCACTTTCATGTATCCCTCTTTATTATCCTTGTTACTTTCTTCATTTGGAACATTTATCTATTTCATAACTTCACCCTCTACTCTGTCATTTTCATGTCTTCTCCTTGTTTTTCCTTCATCATTCTCTTCTTCCCCTATCATCCATATCTCTTATTCTCTTCTACCTCTTTCAATCCTATTTTTTCCCTCCCCTATCTCCATAACCCTTCACCTTTCTTACTCTTCTCATAATCAACCCCCAATCCTATCCATTCCCTTTTTACTTTCCCATTGCATCTTCCCACAAACCCTCATGTAGTGCCCACACTTTACACACACAAATACAACAGTAAAAATACCAGGATAAATTTTTTTTTCTATACATTACTCATTGCAAAATGCCACAAAGACTCCAAGTAGGAAAACTCAACAACATATACGACACTTACATCAGTCATCAAATCACATAGACACATGGAAATGTCATATACCTATCAATACCACACTTTCCCCAATGAACAAATGCTAGAAATAACATGACCACAATAAAAAGGGACTTAAGGATTGACAACCCACAACATAACATTACCATGGTTACATCTAGAGTACGTTAAACATCCAATAACATTATGTAAGCATATTTATCTCCCTTTTTCCACCTACATGTTATGAAAATTCATTTCACATTTCACTTATTGTTCAACCAGTTAATTTTTCTCTTTACCCTTCTAAAAATCTTCATAACTTACATAATTATTTTCCATATTTCAAATTTCATACAAAATTCTAATTCTCTCATTCTTATGTTAAGATTATGCTTCCCAAAATGCTTATTCAATGTTTAAAATTTAACCTTACTACACAAGTGAACCTAACGCGGTGTCAAGATGACATCTTGACATTTAGGGAGACTTAAATTCAATAAAGCTTTTTCCCAAAACATTATTTGATCATGGTATAGTTATTTCCCTACCATTATCATTGTAGTACAATAACTTGCTGAATTCCAAATTTGATATATATATATATATTTTCTCAAAGTTTGATCACACCGAAAAATTCACACTATGGCCTCGTTATTAGCATCGTCTCAAAACAAAAGAGTTACGAAAGCACTAGTCTGACATCTTAAGGAAGTACATGGCTAGGAGCATTATAAACTACATATGAACACAAGTGATCTATGTTCACAAAGATCCCATTTCTTTTCATTACATGATTCCGCATAAGCAATATTATTTATTCCTTAATGCCATAAAATGACATAACAAGGGATTAAGGGACAAGATTACAATTTCTAAGGTTCTCTAGAATCAATATCTTTCAACTCAATTTCGTATGCAAGGAGTTAAATTATAGTTTTCTACCCACAAGGTAACTTCCTAATCCACTAGGGTTTATTTAAATTCCAATTTTTCACTTAGGTATTTACACTCTATTATAGATTAGAATAATATTCAAAACATATCTTCCCTATAAACTCTCTGTAAAAGATCAAAACACTATATTGTCTCTAGCCAAAGATAAGACATTTATCTACGAGGGACAAAAGAGTTTACTAACAAGAATGTCAGACATAGAACAACTATATCATGATCTCTATTTATGTCATTTGGATTCAATAGGGATTTCATTCAATGGGGAAAAAAATTACTTTTAAATCTATCTTCATAAAAACAAGGTAATACACTAGGATACGGAGGGAGGGTTAGCTCTACTTACTCCAGGTCGAGTTTGACTGTGTTCCTCCTATATGTATGGTTTATGTCGATGTCACAAAACGTACCTACTAAGACGATCAACCCATTCAGGGGATCTTATTTGCCTAAACTAGGGTGTTCCATTGAGTGTAAAGGTTCGTTTGAAGGTCATAGTTTCCTACATTAAGGGATTTACGTAGGCAGGTTAGTTATATACAAATTTTGAACCAGGATTGACTATTGTGGTTAGGTTCCTTTATTACATTTTCAAGGTAAGTAACACAACACCAATTATTAAAAAAATATTTGCACAATGAAAGTTCACTACAAGGTATAAATTTCAATTCCTTTTGACATTTGTATTTCACTTTTACCATAATAGTTTTGGGATCATAATAACATCCATAAAAGAAATACCAATTTTCTCAAGCATTTATTAATCTAGCGACTTTTACATACTACCAATTTTCAACAATAAGTCCTTCAATATAATACCAAAAATAAACAATGAATTACTCAACGCCTTTGCGTCATCATTCTTTCATCCTATAAAAACCACGTGAGCAAGATATCAGTGATAAATTACTGGCATGGCATCCACCCTAATCAATCATAATTATCATTTTTTTAGTTTCCCATTTACATAAGATAAAATTTACCATTTTCAATCAAAATAAAAAGTTTTAGACGCATGTATTTATTACATTTCATTTTGCTTCTTTTTGGTAACCCAGGAGAGAGAAAGAGAAGGGTAGAGAGAGAAAACACCATTTTGCCAAAAGTTATAATGCACACAACAAGTTACATTATAGTGTTTTAAATAGCTATTTACATATATTAAAAGTTTCCAGGGTGATTTGAAAACCCTACGAGGGTCCTGTAGCTTTCTATTTGTACATTTTCTCACTAGTTACAAAACATTCAAAACGGGCTCAGAGGTTAAGAAACTGCTTCCAAAAGTTATCTTTCGATGAGAACGCACACCATGATTAACTTTCTACATGTCCCATAGATATACCAATAATTCAAAGCAGCTGACGCAATTGAAAAAGAGTGAACGGTTTGTGTTTGGCGGCTAGTTTTCCAGGGCCACTGGTCGTAGTTCACCCAGTTGTAAAATGACAAAATTTAGCTCAAGGGCCTAGAAAACCACATCCATAACCAACGTTCGATGGATGCGCACACAACGAGACACTTCCTAATAGTTACCCTATATAAGGAGAATTCATCAGAGTCGACGAGACTAAGAACTAGAAAACCATTTCCAAATGGTGGCAAGTTGTCTGGAGTGACAAGTTGAAATTGGTCTAGTTTGACCTCGTCAAACTACAACCGGAGGCCTACAAAATGGCTTCACCAAACTATCCTGAAAAGTGCTCTTTCCTATAATGAATGTTACATGCAATTGTCTAGTGTAAACACTAGAGGTTTGCAAAGACAGGAAGTGATTTCTCTTTCCAGGTTTCAAATGGTGGTCCAAAACGAAAGCCAACTTTCTAGTTTTAACAACTTTCTACTATTGTAAACTAGTGTAACAGGGTTCCTATAAGAGCGTCAAATGGATGTCATATGTTTTTTTTGGGTCAACCAAAGGTCAAGGTGACTCCTCGTATATCAAGGTACACGAATGAAACTTCACATCTCATTTCCAGAGTTACGAAGGGTACTTAGTGAATCTTCGAAAAATGCAAAATTTAAGTATTTAAAAACAGGGAGAAGGTCAACTTTATCAATGGGAGTCAAATTCATCTGGTCGATAAAAAAAATATTAGAGTGATCAAGATGGGTAAGATTTTGCTAAATCATCTCGAAGTGAGGGTGTTAGTTCATGGTTTAAAGTGGAAGAGTTATAATGATGTTGTGAGTTACATCACGACAATTTATTGTTTTGCAACGAGTTGAAGGGACATTTAACTGTATTAAAAATCCTAATAATTTAAAATTCTATTTAGTTACAAAAGAGAACTAAAACACGAGAATTATGAGAGGTAAGGGAAGAAGGACCATGCCTAGAGAATGAATTCGGTTGAAGCCACAGGCTTCGGTTCAGCATCTTGCTTGGGCACTTCGTCAACCAGTTCACGAGCATCCTCAGCTCCACCATTTTGCATACACGTCTACCAGGGAAGTCGCATTACAAACAAAAACATCTTGTTTTCTATGCCTTGATGGTTTTCCATGCTCTATTCTAAAGCTCTTATTTTTGCACATGCGGGGAGGATGCTGACAAAGGTTGTGGAATTTGGCTTTACACGTACTAATTGCATTTGCTTGAAAATTTTCCAAGGCCTTTTCAACAAACTCATTTTTTGTTACACATCCTACAATCATTGCAGCCCATAAACCACATTCCTTTCAGGCATTGATGAATAGTTCGCATGCTTCCACATTTTTGCACATTCTCATGTGCTCATCAAACACCAACCAAACATAATGATTAATTATAGGCATGATTCTATAAGAGGCACTCATGCCATCAAAGTATTTACAACCCTCATGCACTGAACTTGCATGGATAAATGTTATTTTAAAAAAATGAAGCTTACATGGTTAGGGTATGTTCCATAAGATCACGTCTCTTGAGGAATTTTGTCAAACAGTCTAACCACCTTTTAACAAATCCATTTTGTGCATATGCTACCATCATGGCAGTCCATGAGACCACATTTATTTGAGGCATTATGTCAAACAGTTCACAAGATTCCACAATTTGCATATGTATCTGCCAAGGCGTTTGCAACTAGAACATACACAAAAAAAATCCCTTCTCCATAATGCTTTAATGGGCATCCATTCTTGGTTCCCGTGCTCATGTTTTTGGCACATGCTAGAAGTGCACATTTCCCACTCACATACAGACCTGCCGGAGCACTTGCAACTAAAAAGAAATGACTGAACCACCCTTTTGGCATAGGCCGAGAGAAAACTAGAAGGAAAAATCATATTTCCACTATGCTTTGACGGATGTGCATACTCTGTTTCAAAGCTTTCATTTGGCAAAGTCTGGTAATGTGTTGGAAAAATGTAAACACAACAGGTTGGAGACCTATTTGTTGCATGGTGAAACAGTGCGCCTACCATGAGGAAACCCATGCCTTCTGCAACTACCATTCCCAAATTCCATGAGGATTTGTCTCATTCTTTCATTTGGTCAACACAGAAAATAGTGCCCCCAAGAAAATAAGGATTCCCCTTTTTGACGCATTACCTCCTCTCATGTCTTCTCCAACATCCTGGTGGAAGAGCATGACTGGTTTGAAGCTTATCCTCCCTCAATGGTGGTAGTATTTCTTCCCAAAAAGAACAAAACCAAAAAGATGAAATACGATCCCCAATGGAGCCCAAGCCCTAAATTCACCCCATATGAGAATATCACGGCCCTTTTAATTTTAATTCTTTTAGTTCATTTTTTTTACATTTATTTTATTATTATTATTTATTTTTTTAATAAAAAAAGAAACATTACACCCCACACGTAGCATTCAGGGCTGATTGAATCATTTATCCATTTGCGCCGTGCAGTCATTCCAGTCTCTTCCACTCCATTATTGTCCTCTTCTCTACATAATTCATCTCTCCTCTTTTTGAGAGCTTTGTCATCACTTCCATTCTCATTAGCCCTCTTGAGTGGGCATCATCACATTTTTCCATAATCACATCTTCCCATGAATTTTTTTTCTTGGAGGATACCATGAAATCCATCACCCAACAACTTCTATTCTCTTTAACAAACATTCACTCTACTTTTTGCTTAAGAAATGTAGATTGAATTATTCCCCATCTCATCTACTTTCTTTGAAAGGACACTACTTTCATAGTACCCGTCGAAAGAGGGGAAAATGTAGACACCCTAATTTCACATTTGTCCTAAATCAATTAATTCTCCCTACCTCATTTCCCAAAAATATACATTTCGAATTAATCAAATATATAATTTGATTAATTATCCATTTCAAATCTAAAAATAACCTAATCCTTACCACATGTCATTATTCTCCATGTTTTTCTACTATTGAATTAAAAATTCAAAATCAAATCCTCACCCACTCTTTGTGGTCCCCACTCACCTAAAATCCTCCACTTATGAATTAAAAATCCAAAATAAAATCCTCAGCCATTTTTCATGGTCCCCACTCACCTAATCTTGCCCACATTTTCAAACCATTACTACTTAAATTAATTTAAGTTAATCACTTCTAAAGGCTATAAATACAGTTTTACCCCTCCCCTCTAACACATGGAGAATAAGCTAGAATGCATCGTCTAAGTTCTTGCATCCTTTGAGAAAATAACATCCTTGTCCCTCATCCTAATGCCCAAATAGCCTCATCCTGAAGCACCCCAAATCAATAATCCTTTTACCCATTTAGTGCAAAGTAATTGGATCATTGTTATAGGCAGGCCTTTCTCTGTCATGAAGAAAAGAACCTACATATCACACAATCTGGGCTCAATCCATGTTTCCTAGCCCATTCTAAGGTTTTCTACAGAGCGCGGAGGAGGTATTATTGTTAGTATTTTACTTCCTTGTTAGTAGTGTATTTTTCCTAGCTTACAATTGTAAAATTTCTTGACAAGCATAAGGCAAAGTAGGGAGGTAAATCTAAAATAGTAACATCTTATAAGATAGTAGCATTTAGACAAGCATGTAAAGCTACCTCCAAATTTATAATGATGCTAATTGTGTTAATTGTTATTCTGTTTAGCTGCAAAAAACACTTTTCTCTATAGGTTCATACTACAGGCCTCATTTTTCTGTAATTGCTTTAGGCATTACCGTGTTGCTTGAACCACTATCAACCATGTAGTTATGAACCAAATGATCTCCAATAATCAAATATAGATAAAAGGGTGGTGGTTTCTTGATATCATTAGTATTTAAATTTTTTTGAAGCATCTACTTAACCTCCTACATACGATATTGCTCCATTTTACCAAGAACCATGTCTTCTTTGTGAGCTTCCTTTCCTAATGGTTTCGAAAGAAATTTGCAACTTAGCAGGATTATGAGCAAGTAACTCTTACTTTCCTGGAATACTCAGGGCATCCCATAATGAAATATTAATATTATGCTTTGTAATTACCTCAATAATATTAAAAGAAGTAACAATCTTGAAAACAAATTCTATAGTTTTAGCATAAGCTTTAACAAAAAATGACTCTACTTCAACAACTTTTTAAATCTAAGGTTTGAATAATATTCTCGGATCAAGTTGCAATTGTTTTTGCTTCTCTTTAGAAGATGAATTTCTTGCCAATTTTGAAGGAACAACATAATTGTTTACTTTTTTTTTACCTATACTTGTTTTATCAGTGAGTAGGCAAAACAAGTCTATTTTGTTGTTTTTCTTTATCCCGAGACTTTTCTTGGGACCTATTTGTGACTAGAATAAAATATTCCTCTCCAAATCTGACTAGATTCTATTATGGTGGTTTCTATGTATTATTATGTTGTTGCCAGCCCTCCATTTGAGGCATAAATGATGCTTTAGATTGAGGTTGTGTAACAAGGCTTATATTCAAGAATGCATTTGGAGAATTGGCTGTTGAATGAGACTGATTACAAGGTGGACACCATTCTTCTGAAACCATATTAACTGGAATAAGAGTGCTAGATGAATTATGATCCTTTGGATCAAATTTTCTTGGCTGATATGGATGTCTATAGCTCTAATTTTGCTGGTATATCTTCCTATATTCTGCAGATTTTGTTGATAAGAAGCTTGGTAAGGCCTATTAAGATAAGCTAATTTGTTCTCAATTAATGTTAATTTATTCCCCATAGTCTGCAAATACTTAAATACATCATCTGAAGGAGATATAAAACCAAGTTCTATAATGGTAATGGGGTGTGGAATAGGTTCTAAATCTGCTATAAGAGTTATTGAAGGATTTAGTGCTAATTTTCTAGCTTGAATAAGGTTGTTTTCATCCCTAATGGAAATATTGTAAGTTGTTGGGAGAGTATCTTCTCCCATAGACTGAATCATGGCTGAAATATCACTATTTAAAGCTTTGAGATAATATAGAAATGCATGAATAACATAGGTTCAAATTATTTCCCAAGTTCTAATAAATTTGATGTTAAAACTAGCCATAAATTCATAAGCACCTCTTTTGATTGTAGACAGTTGTTCTATGCGATATAGATTATCAGAATGGTCTTAAAATTGCTTACTTAACTTCTCTCCTAACTCATCCCAAGTTGTTATACTCCCTATCTCTAAGATTTTGTATCATTGCAAAGCTTTTTCTTTAAATGATGTATCTAAAACTCTTAAGGCTACATCTTTATGAGTTATATTATGGACAACACAAAGTGTTGCAACATCTTTAATGTGTTATGTAGGAGTGGTCAGATTTTCACCAGTGAATGATGGTAAATGTTTTAGGGAAGAATCAAGTATATCATGGTAAACTAGAATTACTAAACGACTGCCATTAGGAAAGGTCACAAAATTTCTAGGTGGTTGTATAGTCATTGGAATAACAGGGATTAGAACAACAAGATAAATAGGTGGTGAAGGAATATTAGGAGAAGGGTTACAAAAACCAGGCGTATTATAAGGTAAGATATTACCAACTCTTCTTCTTCTTATAGAATTCAAAGGTCAATAAATAAAATCAGCAGGAATTCTTCTAACAGATGATCTTGTATTCACTTTAGGATTGGAACATGCTGTAAAACTGGTCTGAAATCAACCTTATAGAGTTACAAAATAAATATTTTGATCTTTAGAATAAATTTATATAGCTTGCTTCTCAAAAAGTGACTTTCTTTCATTATAAAACTTGTGTAAATTACTATAATCTGCTGTAATCCACTACAGATCTGATATGTGTCCCACCCGGCATGCCAAAAATTGTTATCTCTCAAAAGTGCACCCTAGTTGAGAGATGACAATAGGGGTTCAAATATTTCTTTGATCTCTCACTTTCATAGATATAATGGAAACACCTTAGGTCTATGGGTATACCTATTTTTGAGGCGAGTCTCTGGTATCAAGGTCGGTTCCTTACTGGTGTATCCTAAACTAATTTTTTAGGGTTTTGAGGGTAAAAAGATGACTGTAACTGAGTTTTGAAAATTGTGATACACCAAACTTGTTGAGGGATTTGACTGAATATATGGACAATAAAATTGAGAGTGAATTCTGGATGCACAAACCAATGGTTTTTAGCATAATATTAAGGCAAAACACTTATGTATTGAGGGATGAATCACAATGACACAACAAGATAAACATGTACACTAAGAATATGTAGAAAATACTAGAGTTATAGAAAGGTAAGATGATTAATCAGGGAATTAACATTCACAAGGATTAATGGAAAGATACACACCTCTGCAAATAATTGGAAAGGTAAAAATCAGTTCTCACTCAAAGCAAAACTGGTAGAAAATTTCTTCAGCACTCCTATGTCCAAAAAATCATCTTTTGTGTCTTGCTAGTGTACACAATATATAGAAAGATTATTCACCCAACCCATCCTAAAAATAGGCTAAAATTTGTACTTTCCCGTGCAAGCTAATTTTACCCCTTTATCATGAATAAATAAAGAAATAAAAATAGACATGTTGATTACAATGAAGCATTAATAGCCTTGGTTACAAAAATAAAATCAAGTCAAAGTGTAGTTGATTGATCTATTTTTAATAAAACTTGGATGAATAATTTAGCTAATAATAACTCTTTCTTCTACTTGATGTGACACCTACAATTTGATCCACTTGTAATGATAAATTTGGCACTTTTGCAATTTTGACCCCTTGGATGCACATGCAAAAATAATATCCCTATGTAAGCAAAATAATTCCTTTGTTCTTCAATACTTAGCATAAATATCCAACACCAGTATGGGGACCACCTTTGATGTGCATATGTTCAAATTTTTTCTTCATGTAGTCTTTGGGGACCACCTGTATGTTCACCACCTTGAGGGTATGAGGTTTTCTTGCAAAGAATAAGGTATTTTGTAAGTTTTAAGGTAATGATTCACCCTTCGTTTGAAAGTGGCTCCATTTGAATAAATTATCTTGGTCTTCTTTGTTTTATTATACACCATACTTTGAACATATTTAAAGGTCTCTATCATATTTTGATTAATCATTGTGCATATATTGATCAACCAACTTTTGACTTGGTCGGTATCACATAGTTTTTGAACCTTAATCATTCAAACAAATTATGAGCTTCCTTTAATTATTTTCAGGCATAGACTATTGTCGGGGCATCATCATTTGGTCTTTAAATAATAATTTCATAGACTATATCCTGAAGGAATAATGATTGACCATGGAAAATATGTCCCCTCCAACGATGCTCTGACCCTTCATGTTTTGTCGATGGAAACTGACCTAACTCTACTTAAATTATGATTAGCTGGAGGGCTTTGATTGGAATTATTGATTTGGTCTTATCAATTTGATCACAATACATTCACATATTTGTCATTGATTCTCAAACCATGGTAAGTAAGGTAGTTGGATTGTGTATTTAATTTGTACCATTTGATCTTTTCCTTTCAATTTACAACCATTGATTCTTTGGCCATGGAGTTTGCATTGATTATGGGTTACATGGATCCTGCGACTATTCCTTGGCCATTTTATCTTGTATTAGTTTGATTTTGAATTGTTGATATTCCCACCATGGAAAGTAAGGTAGTTAGTAGTGGTTTTCATATGGATCGTTTGATCTGTTACTTGCTTAATCTTAGCCATTGATGCTAACTCAAGATGAGTTAGGTTTGAGTGAAAAAATTATCGAGGTTATTGTTTTTCCATTTCATTCACTCGTTGTGAGTGGGGAAGCCTTGCTAAATTTTTGCTCGATGCCCATTTTTTATCCTTTCAAGCTTTGTGAATTCTGTTCTTTTCTCGATGGTTGATGATGAAGAAGGGTAAGATTTGAATTGGTTTTTAACATCTTAGAAAACTTAATTTTGGTGACCATTAAGCCTTTTAAGCTTTTATTTCCTTTTCAACATTGGTGAGTGATTCGAAAAGATTATGAGGTTCATTAGGGCCTTTCTTTAGCTCTATGATTTTCGAATGTCGACACCATTATTCTTCTCACTTATGGGGTTTTGATATTGTGTTTAATTTGGTAGTAATTTCTGAGTATGGTGGTCATTATTGTAATGGTTTGATCTTTGTTCTTCCTCTTTATAGATTTATTTGGAGGAAAAGGGCTTAGCTATAATTTTGTACTTCGTGGAAGTAAACCCTTTTTCTAGATCATCAATCCTCTATTTTCTATTATTATTCCAACTATGGAACCTTGTTTGTTGATATTTATATCTTTTATTTGAACCATATTTTATTGTGGGCATGTTCAGGAAGGTTCTTGTGGAAATAACTCTGCAAGTTTTACTCCATGACCACTATTTTCAATGTTTTGGTTTCTGTCTTTCATCATATTTTGTTTCCTCAAGAGGGTAATTTGATCTCTTTCTTCCATTACTTGACATTGTATTTGCTAAAATTTTAAGAAAACAAGATATAGGTTTTTTCAAGCTTTGGCTTGTTTTCATTCTATTTGAGGTTCCATTATTGTGCTATTTTGTTTTAATTTTTTTGGGGCAACCCCTTGTGCTTCTTTAACTAGATCTTTGTATTTCTAACTAGACCTCAAAATACCCATTACTGGGTTTTTTTTCCTTTGATTATTATTTGATAAATGTTGTTGGCTAATTGCTCTTTGGTGTCTCCATTACAAGGGTAAGCTTTTGGGAATTTGAGATTTGAGGCCTAAAATGTTTCTGTTAATGGTTATTGTTGGAACCCTAAAAACTCCTGAGAAGCTAAAAAACTTTGTCAAACTGACTTTCCGCCATGGAAGTAAATGAAAAACCTCCATTTTTTGGTGTATAATTCTTGTTGGCACTATATTTCATGCTATTATTCTTGAATTTGTATTGATTTTCATACTTTTACTAAAACCTAGCCATATTTAGCTTTTCCAGTGATCTAAGTGTTTGCTATTCTTTTTTGTTGTTGGCATGTTTTGTTGGCTCTTTTTTTTTTTTCATGACCTACATTAAAACTATGCTTTGTATGTCCAAATTCTTTGATCTGGGTGTTTTCTTTAAGTTACCTTCATTTTCCTTTTATTTTTGTGGACATATTGTGCTCTATACTTGCATCTTGAAGATTTATAACTGTGCTTTGAAAAAATATATATCCTCCGTCATTGTTACCATTTGAAATATGTAAAAGGTAAAATTATTTGATCTATACCTTGTAATTTCTATCATTTCATTGAAAAGGAGAACATGGAACCAATTTTATGACACAAAAGTATACATTCCTTCCATTCTTGATACTTTTGTTGTTATTTGGTCATTCTCTGCAACTATATAGATGTTCTTGCCTTTTATTTTGCATACATGGAGCTCTCTATTCAACTTCATTTTCTTGTAAAATACATTGTAAACTTCAGAAATCTGTGTATGAAAGCTGCAACTTTATTATTCTTTTACCTGTTTCACGTCATATCTCTGACATAGATACTCATTTAATATGCATTATAATCATTGTAAAACTTTGTAACATTGTACTTGTTTAATAAAAATGTCACAGTCACCTTTTAGTTGTAATATCAACATAAATTGAGAGCTGTATCTATTACTATGTCCTTTCTAAGTTGGACTTTCTTCAAAAAAATCATGAGAACAAAAAATGTTTGTGGAACTTCCTAACCTTAAATATGCATCTTTATAGAGTATGCAGTTAGTCCCTTGTGATTTATTTTATGCTCCGATGTGCTTTCATATTCAAGATCAATGTGCTCAATGGTTATTTATAGAACTAATTTTACGACCCATAAATATACATTCCTTCCATTCTTGAGACTTTGTTTTGTTCACTCTATGCGTGAAACTTTAGAAGTTTTAAGCTTTGTTGTTATTTGGTCATTATTTGTAACTATATATATGTTCCTACCTGTGATTTTGCATACATGAAGCTCTCTATTCAACTTCATTTACTTGTAAAATACATTATAAACCACGGAACTCTATGTATGATAGTTTAAACTTTATTATTCTTGTACCTATTTCATGTCATATCTTCTAGATGGATACTCATTTCAGATGCATTGTGATCATTGTAAAACTTCATAACATTGTACTTATTTTTAAAAATGTCATAGTCACCTTTTAGCTCTAATATGTGCATAAATTGAGAGTTGCAACTACTACTATGTCCTTTCTGAGTTCGAATTTCTTCAAAAAAAAATTGAGAACATAAAATTCTTGTGGAACTTGTTGGTGCTCAAAATATTCTCGCCCCATTTTGCCATTAAAAATCTATCAAGTTACGGTCTCTATCACATTTTATCTTCCCGTATTGTGCCTGAAAAGTCTCCACCTTCCTTTTGTTATTGTAATTAGTCCTTTCCTAGATTGAGGATCACATATATATCCAAATTTGTTTCCTCCTTTCTCTATTCGTGTAAAAAGTTCTGTATTTGGGTCTAAAAACTTGGGCTATCTTGTTCTTTCCATGTTCCACATTCAGGATTTGTTGTCCTTGTCATTTTTTCCCTAAATACTTGAAGAAAAATGAATGGATGTAGCTCGAAGGAATGTATTTGAGGATTGTAACATTTCTAAATTCTCCATCCTTGGAGAAAATTTGATCTTCAGACTCAAATGGTCATTTTTCTACATTTTACGGTTTGACGAGCATTTCTCCTGGTCAAATTTACATCCTTACATCAACACAAAATGTGGCCTTTTTTGGTTGGACCCAGCTTGGTTGGGTACTTCAAAAATTTCATAAATCACCTCAACTTAAAAAAACCTATCTACATGGAAGAACGATGCTCATTTGAAGATTTATTTTTTCGTTTCACCTTGGAGTTGCGCTCGTAGGACACGTGGAGGTTTCTACTACTTTTCCTAGAATTAGACAAAATTTTATGTAGTTGGTATAGTTTAGCGAAATAGGGACACATGGTGAGCCCACACTCATTTAGGGTCTCTGTTCTTAGACACCATTTTGAAATTGCACCATGAAGATACGTGGAGGCTTCCTCTAGGTCTTCCCATGCTTAGTATTTTTTTAAAAGGTTTTGAGGGGCCTGGGAAACGTGGAGGGACCACGCATGGTTGAGGACCCACCCTTGAATTTTATTTTAAAGAAGCGACAGGAGGACACTTGGAGGCCTCCACTCACTTTGCATTTTTCTTGGACTTTTCAATGGCCAAAGGAGATTGCCTCAGAGCCTGACACATGGCACCTTCTACTCATCTTTAAGCCTTCAAAGAAACTTTTCCATGCTAGGACACGTGGTGATCCCGCGCTCATTCAAGGTCTCAACTTTTGGGGACCATCTCAAGATGCACCATTATGACGGTGGTAGTTTGAAAAGTCAAAAATTAGGGGAGTGGGCCATTGGGGAAAACTTGTATTTTTTGTCTCTTAAGGATTAAAATATCAAAATGGCCCGCAAGCCCGATAAAATGGAGGTCAATTTTGGCTCTGAAAAGTCAAAGGGGCAGGGAAGCAGACCATCAAAGGTAACTTGGATTTTTGCCTCTTGTCAATAAAAGGATTACAACATCAAAATGGCCCTAGACCCGAAAAAGAATAGTAAAAATTTCACCTCGATCAACAGCAGAGGTGCAGACTTTCAGGGGAAATTTGGAAAATTAAATGCTTTTGTGGAGAAAGGAGTTAAAAGTGTAAAATGAAATTTTCTTCCACTGGGACCCATGTCACAAACTAAAAGTGGAAGGGTGGAGCTACGGATGAAACTTGGAAAATTTTCCCTTTTCCAAAAAAGGGGTGTAATAGTAGAATTTGGTCGTAGTTCCTTTGGGACCCACCTTAGGACATGTGTCATGCTCATTTCTCAAGGGCGGAGGTGCCGAGAAAAATATGAAAATTTAACATTTTTCCAAAAGTTATAAAAGGAAGAAAGGAGCTTGCATGCCCATTTTAAAGTGGATCTCCCACATGGACGGTCCAAATTCAAAATAGAAATCAATGGCAATTGTCCATCTGTATTTGATTTTATTTCCATTTTCACTCCATAGCTCCTGGGGATGCGTATTCTTACAGTTTTTTATCATTTTTTGGAGTCTCCTACATGCCAAAATGAAGAGGAACATTAATCTAGTAGCCTGGTTTGGTGGGGAAGGTATTTAAACATCTCTCACCATTAAATATGCAATCTTACTATCAGATTTGACTCGATTATTCTTTCTTTGGCACGCGAAAGACCTGTTGATATCTTGGTTTGGTGGGAAGATATAGGGACGTATTTTACAATTAAGATGAGATATAACCTTTGGGCTTGATTTGATCTTCCATTTTTCCTTTTCAGGCATGCAAAGAACTAGATTTAACATATTAGGGGTGTAAGTGGTTAGCGAGTAAAAGGAAGAGTGATCTACCAGAAGAAGGAGTTCAATGTGGGAGATGTTCGAAGAGATCTACCCCCTGCGCACATAACAACTTTTTACAGATTTGATTCTGGGAATCACGATCGGGATCATGGTGAGAAATGGTACACTCAATGTTTGGGTTTTTGTGGGGAAAACTCTGTTATAAAATGTTATAAATTTCATGAATTTATCATGTAAATGGTTGGAGTGTAAGGCGTCATAACTGATTTTCTAAGAAAAAATCTTAATAGAGCCCGTCTCTCTGAGGGACTGTTTGAGAAACCTGTATACCTCTTTTACATTAAACTTGATCACCTCAAGGTGGTTATGATTGTATATCCATTGACAAGCTCTTATATTTTTCTAGAAACTTTCCCCTGCTGATATGTTTAATCAAATTTGAGTTATTTTGTGTTGACTCTGGGAAAAATTATGTCTTCTTCATTTCTTAATGTCTGCAAATGGTTTTCATTGTTCCCTTTGCAATCTTGTATCAAAATCCCTCTCAATCACATAGATCTAAATCCTTGTGATAGTTTAGTGGCATCTACAATTTCATTTTTAGAAGAGCTTTTAGCTGGGAATGAAAGAAACGATTTAAAATCACTTTTCTTTCATCTTTTGATAGAGATTGTTTGTAAGCCTTTGGGTATACCTCAGGTATGATTTGATCTTATATTTTGATGTTTTATTGAGTCTTCTAACTTGATCCATCATGCTATAATCTCATATTTTATGTGAAAACGTGTTGATTTCGGCCTCCATTGAAGCACACATTGTGTTTAAAGGAACATTTCAGCTATCTTGAAGCATTTTGTTGTGTAAGCTTCCCATTTTGTAAAAAAATCTCAAAGATCTGACAAATAAAGTTCATTCAGCCTCACCTCCCACCAAAATATTCATTTAAAAACAACCAATCCTACCTGTATTACCCCTATTTGTCCTGTGTGTGTGAAAATGCATAATTTCTACCACAAAAACATGCAAAAACAATCAGGATTCCCAATTTCTTTAGTAACCTTTGCATTGTTTTGAGAATATATCCATAATTTTGAAGTGACAACTCGTGAGAGTCAGATTTGGTGTGTTGATCATATTTTCCCAAGGTCTTCTCTATAAAATTTGTGCAAAAGAAGGATTTACAAAGGTTACAATATAGGTTATCTTAGCCTAGTTGAAAGGCACAAACTAAAATAGTTAGGATAAGATCACAAAATTTTAAGGTGCTTCCCACTCCTTCCAAGGCCTATGTGCTAAAGATTTAGATAGACTGCTTCCTCCGCTATAAAACGACATACATAATTAGCTATCTGCCTCTGAGTGTCTTGTCAAATCTGTGATGCTACTTGGGCTTTGAAGGAGATTAAATTTTGGTACCAACATGCTTCTAGCGCTGTTGTCGGAGAAATATTGGTTACAGTTCATATTCAGATAGTGGTAAACACTTCTTATATTCTTAAAGTGCTAGTACATTATTTCAAGCATCATCTTGTGTTCAGGCCTGTAAGAAGTTTTCAAAGTTACAAGTGCTATGTACAATATTCCCAGTTTTTACAGTTATTGTAGTAAGTTTCATTGATAAATCTAGGAAAAGGAAGGTCATACATTTCCATTTCCCTCTTCTGGTGTTGACAGACATTTGACAGATCATATTTTTAGTGCATATGCACAACTAAGGTGGAAATCCTTAGTGGCGACTCCGTGTTGGTCTGATTTTTACAAGTACCAGTGTCTTAGCCTCTATCAAGTGAGATTTGTGATGATCTTAGCAAAGCTGCAAGGAAGAATATCTTTCTTTTCTAGGAATCCTATTAGGACATTATTTCCATAGCTAGGAAAAACAAAGTTAGAAGGAAGAAAATCCTGGAGAGTTGTTGGAGATCAGTAAACAAAAAAATGGATCTCCATTGATGAAAGTGATGCCTATTATTGAAGATTTCCATTGAAGTGATTCTAAATTAGGTACTCTTTTTGTGGAATTAAACTCTCCATCTTGAGAAGGGTCTTTATTTGAATTTGAAATGTTTTCTTCTCATTATGCTCCTGTGTTTTTTGAAGTTGATAGATTTTTCCAAGAGACAGAACCTTTATGGGATATCCGTTTTAGAAGTTATACTCTTGTGTTTCAAAGACCCTCTTCCCCATATCAATTTGTCTCCCCTCTAGGGTCACCTCCTCAAAACAACATGTCCTAGCCCCCACCCAAACCTCCTTTTGTTGTAAATACATTTGGTCCTATAATTTTTATAGGGATGGATAGTTATCAAAATGTAGTTTCCTAGGATGTAAGAAATAGATTACTAAAGTTCCAACGAAACAACACTATAACTAGTTAGAACAAAGTTAGAAGGAAGAAAAGCTTGGAGAGTTGTTGGAAATCAGCAGACAAGAAAAAGGATCTCCATTGATGAAAGTGATTGGCCTATCATTGAAGACTGTCATTCAAGTGCTTATGAATCAGGTAGCCTCTTTGTGGAATTGAATTCTCCAATTGGAGAGGGGCCTTCATTTGATTTTGACAAGTTTTATTCTCATTCTGCCCCTGTCTTTTCAAAAGTTGATAGGATTTTCCAATAAACAAGGCCTTTAGGGGATATCCATTTTGAGAGTTATACTCATGTGTTTCAAAGATCCTCTACCCCTTATCATTTTTTCTCCCCTCTAAGGTCACCTCCTCAAAAAAACATGGCCTAGCCCCCACCCAAACTTCCTTTTGTTGTAAACACCTTTTGTCCTATAAATTTTACAAGGATGATTGGTTATCCAAATGCAGTTCCCTAGGATGTAAGAAATAGATTACCAAAGTTCCAACGAAACAATGCTATAACTGGTGATCAAAATTAAAGTATTTTTATCAATATGATGAAAGACTTTGAGATTGAACATGAAGATGTATATATCAAATTGTTTATCCATACTTTGGAAGAGGATGCAAGGGACTAGTATAAAGCTTTACCAGATAATTCCATTGATTCTTATATAGAGATGAACAATGCATTTAGATTGCAATATGGTGATAGAACTAACCCTAGGTTTCTTCTATAAGAATTTGAAAACATCAAGAAGAATCCTAATGAGTTAGTACATGATTTCAACACAAGCTTTAACAAGACCTTGAGGAGATTTCATGTTAGCTTAAGGCCATGTGATGAATCATGTTTGATCAAATATTCATATGCATTTGATAAAAAGGCTGATTACTACTTGAGGGAAAAAAACCCTACTAATTTGAGGCAGGCCTTCACCATGGCTATGTAAATTCAGAATAACATCAAGGAAATTAGAAATCCTCCAAAAAGGGAGGGTGTGAAATTGATTAACCTAGAAAAGACTCAGGAAAGTAAGAGTGTTGATTTGGAAGAAGTTGTGAAAACTTTGGCAAGGGCTGTCAAGGAAATATCATACAAGTTAGCCTGGGTAGAAAAGGGAATTGGGAAGAGTTCACAAGGTCAGCACAAACAACAAGGCTAAGACAGGTTTATAAACCATCATAAGAATGAACAAAAGTTTGATGATAGAGGCAAGGGACCTATTAGATTTGGAAATAAACAGTCCTAGGCCAGGGAAAATAGAATGGTACCTGATCCTTTGGCCACTAGATTTGCTGTTGTGAAGGATACATATGTCATTGATTGGTGTGAAAAATGTTTCATGCCCCATGTTCCATGTGAAGAAGATCAACAAGAAGAATAATAATCTGATGATGATAATGATGATGATGTTTGCATGATGGGTTGCTCCACGAGCTCACAACAAGGGGAAAATTCAACTAAGGTAATAAGTGCTAGAAATGCTACTGATTTTTGGGATTGCATTCACTGGGTACCTATTCTTCCTCCCTCTCATGCTTTAGAAGTAGATATTGTACAAGATTTTGAATTTTCAAATAATGAATTTGAATATTTAAGATATTTAATGATAAACAAGTATGATGGAGGAATCCCATATGAGGAGGACAGACAATTATTTATGAATGTTGTTGTGGCTCAAGAAAAGGAATATAACACAAGAAGTAGGGATGTCAAAGGGACAGGGCCTCAGGCCAAGCCAAAAACTCCATTGCTTTCAAATATTCCTAAAGAGGCTCCTAAGAAAGATGCATATGCCAAAGGCCTTACTGTGCCACACAAAACTCATACCCCTCCTCACGCCCAAGATGTCAAAAATCCTGTGCCATCTAATGAATGTGTCAACTTTCCTTCCAATGCTACCTTGCCAAAGTCTGTCCCTTATGATATTGCCTAGGTCTTGAGTCAAATAAAGATCTTAGTTCCAATTTTTGAGTTGCTTAGGATTCCTAAGCAAGAAAAAGGGCTTTTGAGTATTTGGGGCTGAAAGAGGAGAATACTGCCCTAGGTAGAAATATAAACATTGTGGAGACTCCACCAGTTATTGAAGCATTAGAGACACCACCAGTGTTGGAGGAACTAGGTGAGCCACCTAAGGTTTATTTGGGGACATCCTTGGTGGAGTCTCAACTAAATGTGGATCCATTCTTCACCACTCTGATCATTAAAGATAGGTTGTTACACAACTGCATGTTTAACTCATGAATGAGCTAGATATCAAAGTAACAATAACATATGGGAAGTGAAATGCTACGGACTCCAGAGAAGTTCCAATGGTGGGATGTGTGAAAGTGCTGGTGGTGTAGCTTGTAGCTTACCTAGGTAAAAACCTTATGCTTTATTTTGTTATGGTTGATTTCCCATCCAAGTGGGGTATGTTGTTGTCTAGTAAATGGGCTGCAAGTGTTGGTGGGAGTGTCCAAATGGATATGTCCTATGCCACCATCCCAATTGAGGGCAGCCTTATCATGTTGTATGGAGAAAAGAAGATGTTGCACCTTATTGAAGATCCCAACAAACAATGCATCCTATGAAGTATTGTACACAAATGTTGATGTCGATAACTTTGTAGGATTTGCTAATGGAAAAGAGCATAAGATTGAAGAATGCAAGTGTCTTGAATAGGGAGGCTCTCCTTGTACTTCATTCTTTGATGGAGCTTGCTCCAAGTATGGAAATGGTGCTGGTGTTGTTCTGGTCTCTCTAGGCCATGAAGAGTTTGTATTTTCCTTAAAAATCAAATTTGAGTGCACTAACAACATTGTTGAGTATGAGGCACTATTGTTAGGTCTAAGAATTACTTGGAAATATGGTGTTAAATACATCATTGTCAAAGGAGATTCAGAATTAATTGTCACACAAGTCGAAAAAATATATACCACAAAAAAATAGTGAATGAAACAATACAATCATGCAGTTTGGTATTTCATTGAGATGTTTGATTCATTTAACATTGTGCATCATGATAGGAAGTTCAATGATTTGGCAGACAAACTTACAGTATTGGGATCTCAGTTTGATGATTTTACAATATCCCCATAATGTGACTATGATGTTAAAGTATTGACAAGGCCATCTGTCCCTGACAACATTAAGCATTGGCAAGTTTTTGATGATGATGCTCAGGTTAGAATATTTCTACAAAATAAAGGGGAGTTTGTTGACCAGTGTATTGATTGGCAGCTAGTGGTGTGAGTGTGTTTTCCAAAAAGTGAGGTGATCACTTGCTGCACTTGGAAAAGATGCTGATAAGATGTAGGGAGTATGGCATTTCACTCAATCCAAAGAAGTGCCATTTTTGAGTGCAGAAGGAAAAATTTCTTGGTCATATTGTGTCACAAGAGGGGGTAATGATTGATCCAGAAAGGGTAGAGGCCATTAACAAGGTCTCAATTCGACGAACCAAGAAGGGGATTTGGTCCTTCTTTGGGTAGATAAACTTTATAAGGAGATTCATATCAAACTTTGTTGAGTTGACCATTCTAATCATTGACATGTTGAAGAAGGACCACACCACCAAATGGGAGGAGGATGCAATTCAAGATTTCAATGGGATCAAAGAGGCATTAAAGCATGCCCCTGTTTTAAAAGATCTAAATTATAAGAAGCCTTTATAACTATTTTATTTTGCTTCAGAGAACACTATTAAATATGTCTTGTTGTAGAAAGATGATGAAGGGGTTGAGAGGCCAATTTCCTTTTTCAGTAAGGCATTATAGGAGGCTGAGCTGAAATACACTATTATGGAAAACCAATCATTTGCCTTGGTGAAAGCAACAAAGGTTTTCAAGCCTTACATTTTGAGTTCTAATTTTTTTGCTTATGTTCCCCATACCATGGTCAAATACATCTTATCAGAGATGGAGGTCTCAAGAAAAAATGTAGATGGGTGAACAAGTTACAAGAATATGACATGGATATCCAAACCACAAAGTTAGTGAGAGGTTTGGGTTTGGTTAAGCTTATGGCTGAGAGAAACTTGTAAAATATTGAGGTAAATGAGGTAGAAGAAGGAAGGGTAGATGTTTTTGAAAAATTGTTGAGTTCTAAGTGGTACAAAGATGTAATTTTTTTATCTCAGACATCTATACTACCCTAAGCATTTGAGTAAGAACCAGAAAAGAGCCCTTAAGCTGGGCTTCCCAGAAATATGTCATTACTGATTATGGGTTAGCTTGCAAGAACCCTGAGGGAGTCCTCTTAAGGTACATTACTAAAGATGAAGCCCCCAAGATAATTGTTGATCTCCATAGAGGAGTTTGTGGGGGGCATTTTGCTGGAAGATTCATAGCACACAAGATCTTGAGGGCTGGTTATTGGTGGCCAAATCTCTTCAAGGATACAACTCTTTTTGTTAGAAGATGTGAGAGTTGTCAGTGATTCTTTGGAAGACTAAAAGCTTCAGGCTCCCTGCCTTTTCATCATGTATCAATTGAATTCCCATTCAAGAAATGGGGAATGGATTTCATTGGTGAGATTTCAGCCCTTCAAGTGCTAGCCATAAGTGGATGCTTTTAGCCACTGATTACTTCACCAAGTGGGTGGAGGAAATCCCCACCAAAAGACAAACACACCAAATTGTCATGGACTTTATGTTGAACAATATCATCTGCAGGTTTGGGGTGCCAGTTAAAATTGTTGCTGATAATGCCATGACCTTTAGAGCTAAGCCTTTGGTGGAAATGTGTAAAGAATATGGGATTAATTTGACATATGTTTCCAATTACAATCCCCAGGAAAACAGACAAGATGAGTCCAATAATAAAAAATTACTAAAGATTATTAGAAGAACCTTGGAGCTGAACAAGAGAAAATGGGGTGAGTAGTTGAAGTTTGTTGTCTAGGCTGACCGAATTACTATTACAATAGCCACTGGAAAAAGTCCATTTGATTTGGTATATAGAACTCAGGCCCTGCTGCCCCTTGCATATGCAATTATTCTCATATCAGTTCATTCAACAACTGGAAGATCAAGAGGTAAGTCCATATGATGCTCACATTAACCAGATTGTTAAACTTGATGAAGAAAGGATGGAATCCCACCAAAGGCATGTAAAGTTCAAGGAAAAGATGAAGAAGTTGTTCAACAAAAAGGTCACCACCAAGAGCTTTTAATTTTAGAGATCTCGTGCTACTATGCGATAGCAGAAATTTTACGCATTATGGATGGGACCTTACTCCATTAACATTAAAATTGGTGAACATATGTTCTTCCTGAAGGACTCAGATGGGGAATTACTCGAATTTCCTGTTAATGGCAGGAATTTGAAACATTTCTTGGATTGATTCCCCATAATCAAGGTGAGCATCATCTATACAGTGTATAGTTTGTTGGTTTTTTTTCTATCTTTCGTGTTCTTGTTCGTTCTAGCCCCTAGTTTTGTGCTTTACAAGCTAACTCTTTTATCCATTGGATATTTTTTTTCACTTGGTCTACCTTTTTTCTTTTGGCACTCACAGGGGAGTGCCCATCCCTGAGTTAGAGCTAATGTTGGTACTCAAAATAGTCTCGCCCCATTTTTTCCAACAAAAATATATCAATTTATGGTCTCCGTCACATTTTATCTTCCCATATTGCACATGAAAAGTCTCCACCTCCCTTTTGTTGTTGTAATCACTCCTCTCTTAGACCAAGGATCACGTATATATAAGAAATTTTTTCCTCATTTCTCTGTTTATATGAAAAGGTCTATATTTGGGTGTAAAAACTTGAGTTGCCCCATTCTTTCCATTTTGCATAGTTAGGATTTACTACCCTTATCATTTTTGCCCTAAATACTTAAAGAAAAATGAATGGATGTAGCTCAAAGGAATGTATTTGAGCCTTGTAACATTTTTAAATTCTCCTTCCTTGGAGAAAATTTCATCTCCGAGCTCAAATGGCTATTTTTCCACATTTTATGGTTTGACGGGTGTTTCTTCTGGTCAAATTTACATCCTTGTATCGACAGGGAATGTGGCCTCTTTTGGTTGGATGTGGATCGACATGGTACTTTGAAAATTTCATGAATCACCTCAACTTAAAAAAATGTCTACATGGAAGTACAATAGTCATTTCAAGATTATCTTTTTGGTTTGGCATTGGAGTTGCGTCAGAAGAACACTGGAGGTTTTCACTACTTTTCCCAGACTTAGACAAATTTTTATGTAGTTGGTACTATTCGGTGGGACATGTACACATGGTGAGCCCATGCTTGTTCAGGGTCTCTGCTCTTGGGCTCCATTTTGAAATTGTGCCATAAAGACACGTGCAGTATTCTGCCGGGTCTTCCCATACTTAGTCTTTTTTCAAAAGGTTTTGAGAGGATTGGGACACGTGGAGGGACTGCACATGTTTGAGGACCGAGCCTTTAATTTTTTTTTAATGAAGGGCCAGGAGGACACTTGGAGGCCTCTGCTCACTTTGCATTTTGTTGGGAATTTTCAATGGCCAAAGTATATTGCTTCGGACCCTAACACATGACACCCTTCTGCTGAGCTTTAAGCCTTCAAACAAATTTTGTCGGGACAAGACACGTGGTGTGCCCATGCTCATTCAAGGTCTCTACTTTTGGAGACCATCTCAAGATGCGCCATTATGAAATGTGGCAGTTTGAAAATTCAAAAGGGTGGGGAAGTAGATCATTGGAGGAAATTTTTATTTTTTCCCTCTTGTCATCAAAAGGATTAAAACATCAAAATGGCTCGTAAGCCCAATAGACGATAGTCAAAATTTTATCGATTCAACCTAGGAGGTGCACACTTTCAGGGGAAATTTGGAAAATTTTCCTTTTGTGGAGAAAGGAGTAAAAAGTGTAAAATGAAGCATGGTTCCACTGGGACCCATGTCATAAACTAAAAGCGGAAGGATGACAATGCAGGGAAAACTTGGAAAATTTTCCCTTTTTTAAAAAGGAGGTGAAATAACAGAATTTAGTCGTGGTTCCTTTGGGACCCACCTTAGGACATGTGTCAGGATCATTTCTCAAGGGTAGACGTGTGGAGAAAGAGGTGAAAAACTTACATTTTTCCAAAAGTTTGTAAAAGGAAAGAGGAACCCACAGGTTCACTTTAAAATGGATCTCCCATATGGACAGTCAAAATTCAACATAGAAATATTGATGGCAAATATGCATCTGTATCTGATTTTCCACCATTTTTTCTCCAAAGCTCCTCGGGATGTGTTTTTCTTATGGATTTTTATCATTTCTTGGAGTCTCCTACATGCCAAATGAAGAGGAACATTAATTTGGTATCCTTTTTTAGTGGGGAAGGTCTGTAAATGTCTCTCACCATTAAAGATGCAATCTGACTGTCAGATTCAACCTGATTTTTCTGTACCTAGCACGCGAAATATCTTTTGATATCTTGGTTTGGTGAGGAAAATCCTAGGACGTATTTTACCATCAAGATGAGATCTAACCTTTGGGCTCGATCTCATCTTTCATTTTATTTTCTTGGGCACGTAAAGAACCATATTTGATAGACTAGGGGTGAAAGTGGTTAGTGTGTAGAGGGAAAATTGATCTACCAGAAGAAGGAGTTGAATGCGGGAGAGGTTCGAAGAGATCTACCCCCTGAGCACCTCACAACTTTTTACAGATCTGATTCTAGGAATCGATATCGGGATCATGGCGAGCACTAGTACACTCATTGTTTTTATTTTTGGGGGGAAAATTCTATTTTAAAATGTTATAAATTACATGAATTGTTCGTGCAAATGGTTGGAAATGTTGGGGTGTTAGAGGTCAAAAAATGATTTTCTGAGAGAAAAGATTCATAGAGCCCATCTTTCGAAGGGACTATCTGAGAAACCCGTATATCTCTTTTGTGTTAAAATTGATCATGTCAAGGTTGTTGCGAGTGTAAATCCATTGACAAGCACTGAGATTGTTCTAGAAAGTTTTCCTTGCTGAAAAGTTCAATCAAATTTGAGTTGTTCTATGTTGAATCTGAGAAATTAGTGTCTGCTTTGTTTCAGAATGTCTGCAAATAGGTCTATTTGTTACTATTTCAATCTTTTTACTGAATTTTTTGTGAAATCACATAGGATCTCGTCCCTATGATAGTTTAATGGTATTTACAATTTCATTTCAAGAAGAACCTTCATCTTAGATGAGATAAACAAATTTAAAATCAATCCACTGTCTTTTGTTGATAAATATTATCTGTAAGTCTTCAGGTGTACCTTAGGCATGGTTAATCAGAAACTATAGTGTTTAATTGAGTCTTCTAATTTGAGCATTCGTATTGGAGTCTTAAAGATTATGTGAAAACGTGTTGATTTGGGCCTCCATTGAAGCATACCTTCTTGTTGAAGGAACATCTTGACTATTCTAAAGCTTTCTATTGTGAAGTTACTCAATATTGTAAGCTCCCTCCAAATATCTTGTATAATCAACTTTATCCTTCTTCACCTTCCACCAAAAATTCATTTAAAAAACAACCAATCCTGCCTATACTACCCCTGTTTGTCATGTGTGTATACAAATGCTTAATTTTTACTACCAAAACATGCAGAAACAATCAAGATTCCAAATGCCTTTAGTAACCTTTGCCTTGTTTTGAAAATATCTCCATAATATGGAAGTGACAACTCGTGAGATTCAGATTTGGTGTGTTTAACATATTTTCCCAAGGTTTTCTCTACAAAATTTGTGCAAAAGAAGGATTTACTAGCATTCTTCAATAACAAAGGTTACAAAATAGGCTCTCTTACCTTGGTTGAAAGGAACAACCTAAAATAGTTAGGATAAGATCACATCCTTTTAAGGTGCTACCCACTCCTTCCAAATCCTGAATGCTAAAGGGTTAGATAAACAACTTTCCTGACTAAAAAATGACATACATAATCATCTATCTACCTCTGAGTGTCCTGTCAAATCTGTGATGCTACTTGGCCTTTGAAGGAGATTAAATTTGGGTACCAACAGAACTTCCTTACCTTAAATATGCCTCTTTATAGAGTATGCAGTTAGTCCCTTGTGATTTATTTTATGCCCTGATGTGCTTTCATACTCAGGATCAATGTGATTAATGGTTATTTGTAGAATCGGTTTTCTACCATTGACTTTTGAGTTTCTGTTCATGTAGTGAAATCTGTAACTGTACTTTAAGATTTATTTGTAATGTAGCATTTTATTCATACTCCTCTAAAAAATGGTAACATTGGTGTTCTTTCCTTTTAATAATAATTCATGAATATTCCTACATGTAGTTTGGTAATGATTGAAAATAGGTCACTGTCCTTTTATATGAATTTGCATAACTTATGTAGCAATCTGTAATTTTCTACAACCATGCATTGAAAATATGTCTTAGTCCTATGTTACTGGTATTATATGCTATATATATAATAGTCCACTTTGTCATGAAATTTCCTTTGAACTTGGGAGTCATTACACCACTCTGCCCTGACTGCATAAGGTGACAACAATCATGGAAAATCTTGTGATTTCCATACCTGATATTATTCTATTTTCTTCACTTGGTGATTGTAATTGATCTTTGTAATTTATATCTTGTCATTGATTTATGTGAAACATATCCATATTTGTAAATCAACCTCTTAGCTTGTGAACTTTGTATCTATATCAGTAATGGCTACTTTTTTAAAAAAAAAATCTTCTGAGCATGCTTGAGTTGTCACTTGTTGGATGAAATCTACAATCTTGAAGTTCATGATGAATTTTACAAAACTATACTTGTCTGAAAAGCTACTTTCATGTGAATTAGATTCTTCCGTGGCTTGATTTGACCCTAGATGACTTTATAATGAAAGATCATTTATTTATTTTGATCATAGCTATCTTTTAAATATGAAAGCTACTTGATGATGCATCCAAGTTGTTTAATAGGATTGTACCTTCATTTGAACTCTGTAATTGAAAACTACAACTCGTTTCTTATCTTACTTTTTTAAGCTGGAAGCATTATGGTTGTGATGTTGGACTATTTTTTGGTAACTTGATCAAGAATCTATATTTTGCAAGATGAACTTTTGTCTTCTCTTGACAATTCTTTATTTCTTCTCTTGATTCATGTTCTGGTAAATCTTATAAATCTATTTTATCATAACTTCTCCAATTAATCTTCATTGATGGCTCATAATCTAAAAGTGATAAGTAGATTTCCATTTCATTATCCTGAAGTCATTGTAATGTTGATTCATTTGTACTTGGTTATCTATTTGATTCCTTTTGATAGTTGATCTAGATATCAAAAAATTTAAAATGTATGATTGAATCCTTTTCTATTGTTCTTGAATATGCTTGATTATTGAGTGCAATCTATATTTGATAGTACAAAATTTTATAAGATGTAGCGTAAGTGCACCAAGATGGTTAAAAATTAAGTGGAAAAAAACACCTAAAATTTAGGTATCACTCTTGCGGTACTGTTTTTATAGGCTCGGTGATTTTTGAACCTAAAATCACAATTACGGTTTACAAACCATGAGTGTGGTTTTAAATTATGCTCACGGTTTCAAATCATGATCTTGGTCCTCTGAGACAAAAAATATAGTTTCACAACTCCTCCATTTCCCTCATTTTTCCTTTCTAACTACGATTTATCCTACACCTTTGGCTCTTGCGCTTTGGAGCATGGTTTTAAACTATGCTCGTAGTTTCAAACCGTGATCTTGGTCCTATGAGACAAAAAATATAGACTCGCGACTCCTCCATTTCCCACATTTTTCCTTTCCAAGTATAATTTCTCCTACACCTTTGGCTCTTGCGCTTTCGAGCATGGTTTTAAACCGTGCTCGCGGTTTCAAACCGCGATATTGGTCCTATGAGACAAAAAATATAGACTCGCAACTCCTCCATTTCCCTCATTTTTCCTTTCCAACTACGATTTTTCCTACACCTTTGGCTCTCACGCTTTGAATACCCCCTAAAAATTACTGTTTGGACTTGTGGATCATGATAGTTTCAACCATGTTGCCAAGACAAAGAGGTAAGCCCTTTTATTTTCATCAATTTGTTTGCATTTTAGGTTTTTTTGTGATTTTCATGGGTTTTTCAATTTTTCTGTTTATCTATACAATTTTTTGTTTTGTCAGTTTCTCAGCAAGCTCGTAATCCTGCAAACCATCAAAATATTCCTCAAAACCCTACAAACAATCCTCAAAACCATCCAAACATTATGGAAAACCCTCCTCCAAAAATAGATCTCCCTTCTATGGCTCCTTATATCCCCAAAAAACCAACAGGAACATAAGTTGATATTGTTGCAAAATCCTACAAAATAAAATTGCCATTGAGAACCTTATTCAGAATATAAGACAAAATCATGCCACAAATTTGTCCCGCATGACTTTAGCCAACACGTTGCAAACATTGATTGGCAAAGTTGACTCTGCAACCAACCAAATAGATAGATGGAATACCTTTAGAGGTGATTGTAGGTATGGTATGCAAATAACCTATCCCATGCGGCTGTAAAAGAAAATAAAATGGAAAATACCGCATTTGTGCATTATTTACTGACCCAAGAACCAATGCCCCCCCACAATTACTTGCAAATGGTTCCCATTCCACTGGTGCCATGATGACCGAATTAAGAACAATTTTTAGAACCGATGGTGGATGGTTTTTGATTATCCACCATGCAACAACAATGAGGTTACCCTCTACTTTTTGAAGAAATTATATTGCGACTTCGTCCTTAATAAGGTCTCAAATTATTTTGAATTTTCTGATTTTTATGGGCGAGGTGGTGGCTCTACACAGAGCAGACCTGGTGCATGCGTAGGTCAACCAAGGATCCCCCATGCCCCAAAACCCCAACTGCCTTCAATTATCCCTCCTACAGTGAAGGAGGTTGTGGATATCGACACAATACACGCATTGAGGGAGCTCACTGACACTCTGACCGAACATAGTGAGAAGATTGCATCTGGTGATGTTGGTGGAGGTGTCAATTCTATCCCACCACACCACTGTGGATCATGTGGTTCTGTATGCACTATGGTCGAGACATCGTTTGCTAGATCACATGATTTATTTTCTCTAGATGAGATGATGGCAGATGTTTTTAGAACTGGTGCAATGGATCTTGGTCTTTCATAGGTAAATGTCAAATATATATATATATATATACAATAGTTTAATTCATGTTTGATATTTTAATATATATGTATTTCATTGTACGTTATGTACATACATGTAAAAACTAATTTTTTATTTTATTTTAAATAGTAAAATCCGGTGAAGGAAACATCTGGTGTCAACATGCTAGCTACTACAGCTGGGCATGTTACAAAAGTAATTTTCAAGTTGTACTTAAATTTCAAATTTCAATTGATTGCCCACTTTTATTATTATAATGTTTCACCTGTACATGTACATATTAATATATTTTTGTCTTTTATACATGCAAGAGCCTGGCCGGTCATCATCTGCTTTGTGAACTAAGGCTATTGACATGCCTCACGTGACTTTTACACAGGTTAATTTATCTTTACACTTTGGTTCTAATTGTGGAAGTTCACGTGGATTATGATTTGACTCTATTATGTGGCAGTCATGTAGATTAATATTTATTTGTACATGTTTTTGTATAGCTTATGATTGTCAGAGAGACTCCTCCATATATGTAGACTATGGAGTCTACTGTAGATATTGTCATAGCATCTGCAGATCCACTAACTGAGGTACAATTTTTCAAATTTGTTAAATTTATTTAGGAATTATTTCTTATTACTTAAATCTACAATATCAAATTTTGTACATGAAATATTTAATTTGAAATTTAATTATTTGTATGTAGCTTACCTCTCATGAGTCTATTGTTGTCCCTGCCATACGTCAACGACAAATTGATAGGGATCATGAAATTGCAGTAAGATTTCACATGCATTTTAACTAAATTCTAAGTTTATAAATTTTGAATGTATTTTAAAAATATGGGTGTTAAAAACTTGTTGTTTATGAATGTGTAAGTTAGGTTACAGGCATGCTTAGAGGTGCCTAGGACCACATGGATGAAATCTGTAGTGGCATCTACCTCCACTACATCCCCGAGTCATGGAAATGATACTTCTAGTAGGGAGAAGAGAGGGAACATGTTTCATGATTAGATTCATAGGAGGTGGATGTACATAGATATATATATGGGCCAGCTAGTCCTAGTTCATGATTCTTCATAGGACATTGTATATAGCCTTATGTGAACGCATGTGGTATTATATGTATGACACACTTGGTTCAAGATGTACACATGTTATGAAATTATATTTTCAGATACGTGCATTCAGCACACTTAGTTTGATACATTATATATCCATGTGTTGTTTTTCATAATGATATTACTTCTATGTTTGATTCGAATTCATTGCACATGATATCCTTCTATGTATGTATATTCTATGTATATTAATTCTATATGTATGTTTGATTTAAAATTTAAAAACTATGGTGCAACAATAAGAAGAAAATAAGCATATATCTCATGTACCATATTCTAGTGCAATAATAAGTTTTATGTATGTTATGACATGTACATGTCAAGGACTGAAATTTCACATGTTGTTGGAGTTTTTAGTAGATTTGAGGAAAATCTAAGTAGAGAACATTGTTCAACAGTGAAGAGGGAGTTATTGGTGATTCAATTTGTGGATATTTTGATTCATATTTTGTAAGTGATTTGGAAAAACAAAGATCAACTTCTAGTTATGTTATTACACTTGTAACTGGACCTATCAGTTGGATTTCAAAGCTTTAAAATATTACAATTTTTTCAACTACTGAGGTAGAATATGTAGCTGCCTATCATAGTTGTCAAGAGGTAATTTGGGTAAAAATTTTATTGGATGAGTTTTGAAGATATCAATAGAAGATGAAGGTATTGTGTGACAATCAAAGTGCTATTTAACTATACAAGAATCTAGCTTTTCACAATAAGACAAAGCATATTTTAGTTAAGTATAATTTGGTTATACATGTTATTGATGAAGGGATAATAGCACCTGACAAGGTACACACCATAGAAAAATTTGTTGATAGGCTCACAAAAATAACTTGCTATTATAGAAGCAAAAATGGTGTTTATCTTCTATTCATTTGCAGAAAATGTGATAAGTTGGTCATGTAATATATAAAGTGGATTGGTTATCAAGGAATTTATTATAAGATATATGAAAAAAAAGTTAAATTTTATATCCCTTTGTATGAAAAAATTGTTAGCTCACTTTCCAAAGTTGAAAAAATTGCGTAGTTGTTGAAAAGGTTGTAATTGTTGAAAAAGTTAAAAAGGTTGTAATTGTTCAAAATTTTGAAAAAGGTGGGTCGTGGAATGCTAGACACGTCTGGGTGGCAAGGTGAACACTAGAGGAGGTGTCGTTTTGGTGCGCGACAACATCATTTCTTCCGGGCTACCTCGTTTGGGTGTAGCCCCTCAAGAGCCTTGAGACAAAAACATTGTTCAACTTCCAGGGGTGACTACGCACACTCCGTGGCACCTAGAGACATCTTGTCTAATCCAACATCTTAGCATAGGGACCCTCTACAATAGTCTGTCTCAGTTTTTTCCTTCTCCAATCAATGCTCTCGCTGCCCTATTTTTTGCAAACGTGCCAAACAATGTAGTTTGAGATAGTGTAAGGTTGTTAAACAATATATTTTGTAAACGGTGGGTCATAGAACTGAACCAACTATGTGGAAATGTCTGGGTGGCCAGGTGAATGCTAGAGGAGGCATTGTTTCAGTGCGTGAAGACGTTGTTTCTTCCGGGCTACCTCATTCAGGCATAGTGACTTAAGAGCCCTGAGACCAAAAAAATGTTGTTTGATTCTACACCGCAGTGTAGGGACCCTCTACAATAGCTTGTCTCTATTTTTTCCTTCTCCAATCGATGCTCTCACCGACCTATTGTTTGCAAACATGTCAAATAGTGTAGTTTGAGACAATATAAGGCTGTCAAATGGTATATTGTGTAAATGGTGGGTCATGGCACCGAACCAACTGCATGGATACATCTAGGTGGCTAGGTGAACACTAGAGGAGGTGTTATTTCGGTGCACAAAAACATCGTTTCTTCCAGGCTACCTCGTTCCGGCGGAGTCCCTCAAGAGCCTTGAGACCAAAAAAATGTTCAACTTCCATGGGTGACTATGTGCACTCCGTGGCACGTAGAGACATCTTGTCTTATCCTAAACCTTTCCGAGGGGACCCTCTATAATAGCCTATCTCCATTTTTTCCTTATCTAATCGGTCCTCTCGCTGCCTTATTGTCTGCAAATGGGCCAAATAGTGTAGTTTGAGACAGTATAAGGCTGTCAAACATTATATTGTGTAAATGGTGGGTTGTGCCACCAAACCAAATGTGCGGAAACATTTGGGTGGCTAGGTGAACACTAGAGGAGGTGTCTTTTCAGTGCGCAAAAACATCATTTCTTCCAGGCTACCTTGTTCTGATGGAGTCCCTCAAAAGCCCTGAGACCTAAAAATTGTTCAAGTTCGACAGGTGACTAAATGCACTCCATGGCACCTAGAGATGTCTCATGTGATCCTAAACCTTGGCATAGGGACCCTCTGCAATAGATTGTCTCAGTTTTTTCCTACTCCAATCGGTGCTCTCGCTGCCTTATTGTTTACAAATGCGCCAAATAGTGTAGTTTGAGACAATGTAAGGCTGTCAAATGGTATATTGTGTAAACAAAGGTTTGTGGCACTGAACCGAATACACGAACATGTCTGGATGGCCAGGTGAATGCTATAGGAGGAATTGTTTCAGTGCATAACAACTTTTTTTCTTCTCGGCTACCTCATTCATGCGTAGTCCGTTAAGAGCCCTGAGACCAAAAAAATCGTTCAACATCCACGGGTGACTACCACACTCTGTGGCACCTAAAGATGTCTTTATTGATCCTACACCTTGGCGTAGGGACCCTCTACAATAGCCTGTCTCTATTTTTTCCTTCTCCAATCGGTGCTCTCACCACCTTATTGTTTGCAAACACGTCGAATAGTGTAGTTTGAGATAGTATAAGCCTATCAAATGGTATATTGTGTAAACGGTGGATCGTGGCACATAACCGACTATGCAGACATGTTTGGGTGGCCAGATGAACACTAGAGGAGGCATCATTTTAGTGTGTGACAATGTTGTTTCTTCCGAGCTACCTCGTTCCGGCGGAGTCCCTCAAGATAAGATAAGATAAGATAAATATATTAATGTCCGGCGAATGACCACAAAAGTACGTCAATGGGATTATAGCCCAAACAATGTAAAAAGTGCAAGTGGGGAAAACTCAAAATGAGTTCCAAAAAATAGAAAAGAAAATAAAAGACAACAGAAAGGAAACCCAAAGCCAATACCCCCACATGTGAGGGCAATGGCGCAAGCGAGGAAGAAAAAATCGTTCAAATTCCTCAGGTGACTACGCGCACTTCATGGCACCTAGAGACGTTTCGTCTAATCCTACACCTTGCCATACGGACCCTCTATAATATCCTATCTCAGTTTTTTCCTTCTCCAATTGGCACTCTCACTGCCCTATTGTTTGCAAACGCATCAAATAGTGTAGTTTGAGACAGTGTAAGGATATCAAACGGTATGTTTTGTAAACGGTGGGTCGTGGAAAAAAAAGGATGTGTGGAAGTGTCCAGGTTAATAGGTGAATTCTAGAGGAGGCATAGTTTTGGTGCACAACAATGTCATTTGTACCGGGCTACCTCGTTCGGACGGAGTCCCTCAAGAGCCTTGAGACCCAAAAATCGTTCAACTTCCATGGGTGACTATGCACACTCCATGGCACCTAGAGATGTCTCATTTGATCCTACACCTTGGTGTAGGGACCCTCTACAATACCCTATCTTGGTTTTTTCCTTCCCCAATCAGTGGTCTCGCTGCCCTATTGTTTGAAAACATGCAAAATAGTGTAGTTTGAGACAGTGTAAGACTTTCAAATGGTATATTGTCGAAACGATGGGGTCATGGCACATAAATGACTGTGCGGACACATCTGAGTGGCTAGGTGAATGCTAGAGGAGGTCACGTTTTGGTGCGCGACAATGTCATTTCTTTCGGGCTACCTCGTTTGAGCAGAGTCCCTTTAAAGCCCTGAGACAAAAAAAGCATTCAAATTCGACGGGTGACTACATGCACTCCGTGGCACCTATAGATGTCTCGTCTGATCCTACACCTTAGCGTAGGGACCCTTTATAATAGCCTGTATCATTTTTTTCCTTCTCCAATTGGTGCTCTTGCTGCCTTATTGTTTACAAACACACCGAATAGTGTAGTTTGAGACATTGTAAGGCTGTCAAATGGTATATTGTGTAAACGATGGGTCGTGGCACCGAACCGAATTTGTAGACATGTTTGGGTGGCCAGGAAAATGCTAGAGGAGGCATCTTTTTGGTGTGCGATAACGTTGTTTCTTCTCGGCTACCTCGTTTGGGCGTAGTCCCTTAAGAGCCCTAAGACCAAAAAATCGTTTAACTTCCACGAGTGACTACGCACACTCCTTGGCACCTAGAGACATCTATTTTTATCCTACACCTTGGTTTAGGGACACTCTACAATATTCTATCTCAGTTTTGTCCTTATCCAATCGGTGCTCTCACCATACTATTGTTTGCAAATGCACTGAATAGTGTAGTTTGAGACAGTGTAAGGCTGTCAAATGGTATATTGTGTAAATGGTGGGTCATAGCACCAAACCGAATGTGTAGATATGTCTGCATGGTTAGGTGAATGCTAGAGGAGGCATCTTTTCGGTGTGTGACAACGTCATTTCTTCTTTGCTACCTCGTTCAGGCTTAGTCGCATAAGAGCCCTCAGACCAAAAAATTGTTTAACTTCCACAGGTGACTACGCGCACTCCGTGGCACCTAGAGATGTCTATTTGGATCCTACTCCTTGGTTTAGGGACCCTCTATAATAGTCTATATATGCTTTTTCCTTCTCTAATCAGTGCTCTGATCACTCTATTGTTTGCAAACGCGTCAAATAGTGTAGTTTGAGACAGTATAAGCCTATCAAACGGTATATTGTGTAAAAAGGTGGGTTATGCCACCAAACTGACTACACAGGCATGTCTGGGTGGCTAGATGAATGCTAGAGGAGGAATTTTTTAAGTGCGTGACAATGTCGTTTCTTTCGGGCTACCTTGTTCGGGCGGAGTCCCTCAAGAGCCCTGAGACCAAAAAATAGTTCAACTTCCAAGGGTGACTACGCACACTCTGTGGCACCTAGAGATGTCTCGTCTAATCCTACACCTTGGTGTAAGGACCCTCTACAATATCATAGCTTAGTTTTTTCCTTTTCCAATCAATGCTCTCGCTACCCTATTGTTTTCAAACGCGCTAAATAGTGTATTTTGAGATAGTGTAAGGATCTCAAATAATATATCATGTAAACGGTAGGTCGTGGAACCAAAAAAACTCTATAGAAATGTCTGGGTGGTCAAGTGAACGCTAGAATAGGTTTCATTTTGGTGCGTGACAATTCTGATTATTCCGAGCTACCTCGTTTAGGCAGAGTCTCTCAAGAGCCTTGAGACCAAAAAATCATTCAACTTCGATGGGTGACTACGTGCACTCTGTGGCACCTAGAGACATCTCATCTGATCCTACACCTTAGTGTAGGGAACCTCTACAATATCATGTCTAAGTTTTTTCTTCTCCAATCGGTGTTCTTTCTGCCCTATTGTTTACAAACGCATCTAACAGTGTAGTTTGAGACAGTATAAGGTTGTCAAATAATATATTGTGTAAATGGTGGGTCGTGGCACCAAACTGATAGTGCGGACAAGTCCGGGTGGCTAGGTGAACACTAAAGGAGGTGTCATTTCTATGCATGAAAACGTCGTTCCATCTGAGTTACCTCGCTTGGGCATAGTCCCTTAAGAACCTTGAGACCAAAAAAATTTTTAACTTCCACGTGTGACTATGTGCACTCCGTGGAACTTAGAGACATGTTGTTTGATCCTTCACCTCTGTGTAGGGACCCTCTAATATAGCCTATCTCTTTTTTTCCTATTCCAATCGGTGTTGTTGCCGCCCTATTGTTTGTAAAAACATCAAATAGTGTATTTTGAGACAATGTAAGGATTTCAAACAGTATATTGTGTAAACAGTGGGTCATGGCATTGATTCGACCTCACGGAAACATTCAGGTGGCTAGGAGAATGCTAGAGGAGGAATCATTTTGCTGCGTGAAAACATCATTTCTTCTGGGCTACCTTGTTTGGGTGGAGTCCCTCAAGAGCCTTGAGACCAAACAAAATTTCAACTTCGACGGGTGACTACGCGCACTCTGTGGCACCTAGAGACATCTCATCCAATCCTAAACCTCGGTGCAGGGACCCTATACAATAGGCAATATCATTTTTTTCCTTCTCCAATCGGTGCTCTCGCTGCCCTAATGTTTGTAAATGCACCGAATAGTGTAGTTTGATATAATGCAAGGCTGTCAAATGATATATTTTGTAAACTGGTGGTTGTGGCACCAAACCGACTATGTAGACACATTCAAGGGGCCAGGTGAACACTAGAGGAGGTGTTGTTTTGGTGTGCGGCATCATCGTTTCTTCCGAGCTACCTCGTTTGGGCATAGTCCCTTAATAGCCCTCACACCAAAAAATTATTCAAATTCCACAGGTGACTACGCGCACTATGTGGCACCTAGAGATGTCTCCTCTAATCCTACACCTCGACATCAGAAGCCTTTACAATAGCCTGTCTCGGTTTTCTCATTCTCCAACTGGTGCTCTCGCTGCCATATTGTTTGCAAACACGCCAAATAGTGTAGTTTGAGACAATGTAAGGCTGTCAAACGATATATTGTGTAAATGGTGGGTCGTGGCACTAAACTGACTGTGTGGACATGTCTGGGTGGCTAGGTGAATGCTAGAGGAGGCATCGATTTGGTGCACTAAAATGTTGTTTCTTCTGGGCTACCTCGTTCGGGTGAAGTCCCTCAAGAGCCTTGAGACAAAAAAAATTATACAACTTCGACGAGTGACTATGCACACTCTGTAGTATGTAGAGACATCTTGTTTGATCCTACATCTTAGCGTGGGAACCCTCTATAAGATCCTATCTCGGTTATTTCCTTATCCAATCGGTGATCTTGCTACCCTATTGTTTGCAAATGCGCTGAAAAGTGTAGTTTGAGACAGTGTAAGGCTGTTAAATGGTATATTGTGTAAACGGTGTGTCATGGCACTGAATCGACTGTGCGGACACGTCCGAGTTGCTAGGCGAACACTAGAGGAAATGTCATTTCAGTGCACTACAATCTCGTTTCTTCTGGCCTACCTCGTTCAGGTGGAGTCCCACAAGAGCCCTGAGACCAAAAAATTGTTCAACTTCCACGGGTGACTACGCGCTCTCCATGGCACCCAGAGATGTCTCATCTGATCCTACACCTCGGTGTCAAGACCTTATACATTATCCTTTCTCAAATTTTTCCTTCTCTAATCATTTCTCTCGTTGTCCTATTGTTTGCAAACGTGCTGAATAGTGTAGTTTGCGATAATGTAAGGTTGTCAAATGATATATTTTTTAAACGGTGAGTCATGTAACTGAACTAACTACACATACATGTCTAGGCGGCCAGGTGAATGCTAGAGGAGGCATCATTTTGGTGTGCACCAATGTCGTTTCTTTTGGGATACCTTGTTTGGATGGAGTCCCTCAAGAGCCTTGAGACCAAAAAATTGTTCAACTTCCATAGGTGACCACGTGAACTCCATGGCACCTAGAGATGTCTCGTCTCTTCCTACACCTCGGCGTAGGAAGCCTCTACAATAGCCTGTCTCAGTTTTTTCCTTCTCCAACCAGTGCTCTCACTGTCCTATTGTTTACAAATGCATTGAATAGTGTAGTTTGAGACCGTGCAAGGCTGTCAAATAGTATATTGTGTAAAAAGTGGCTCGTGGCACCAAACCGACTTCAGGCACACGTCCGAGTGGCCAGGTGAAAACTAGAGGTGGCCAGGTGAACACTAGAGGTGGCCAGGTTCAACTTCGAGAGGTGACTACATGCACTCTGTGACACCTAGAGATATCTTGTCTGATCCTACACCTCAGCGTAGGGACCCTCTACAATAGCCTGTCTCAGTTTTTTCCAACTCCAATCGGTGCTCTCGCTGCCCTATTGTTTGTAAACACAATGAATAGTTTAGTTTGAGACAGTGTAATGTTAGGTAATAAGGGATAAAATATGCGGAATAATCCCTCACAGAATCACAACAGTAGAAACTAATATGTAGAAATTATTACAAATCTCAAATAAAATTGCAGAATAAAATAACACAACACAAAGAGACAGTATTTAACATGGTTCAACCCAATTTGGGCTACGTCCACCAAGAATCACTTGCTCAGATTTTATTTCAAGCCACCGCTCTCTCAATACAATACCCAGATCCGTTTGGAGCTATGCTCAACAAACTCTACAGAATTCACAGCCAAATTCAAAACACATCTGCAATATATTTGCTTATACATCTATCATACGCATAAGACCATATAAATAGACCATTGCTTAAGCAGTTTTACAAAACCGTGGGTATCAAAACCATGGAAAAAACCCGTCCCATAAACCTATGGGTCAAAAAACTCGCCCATATGAGAAAAGCACGTTTCCTGATATGTCGGGTGCATTTTTCGAGGCCAAAAATTTTACACCTAATTTTTTTTTTTCGGGGGCTGCGCCCTCGAGCCCCTGCTACTAGGGGCTACCGCTCAGGGCCCGGCCTGGCCCTGAACCCCGGTGAGGATACATGAAAAGTGTACAATACTCTTAGTGTATAGTCTTCAACACTTTCACACATGAAAACAAGCTCCACAACCTAACAATCTGCCACTTGGAGACTAGTTTTCCTCTGAGCAAGCTTCTCAACCCTTCACTAGTTTCTATGAAGACCAACCAAAGTTGAACACAACTTTAGTTTTTCCCTTGTGACCACCTTGGTCATCATGTCTGCAGGATTCTGACTAGTATGAATCTTCTCCAACTTCAACTTCTCTTCCTCTGAAGTTGTCCTGATAAAATGGTACCTTAACTGTATATACTTTGTCCTAAAGTGGAAAGCAGAGTTCTTAGCTAGGTGTATAGCACTCTGACTATCACTATGCAGCTTACTTTCCTCCTGCTTATGCCCCAACTCCTCAAGCAATTGTTGTAACCAAATCATCTCTTTTCTTTCCTCTGTGGCAGAAACATACTCAGCCTCGGTGGTTGACAAAGCCACTAGCTTCTGTAGTCGTGAAATCCAGCTCACTACTGTCCCAACTACAGTGTAAATATAACCTGTTGTGCTCCTCCTGTTGTCTACATCTCCAGCCATATCTGAATCTACATAACCACGTAAAGTGGTGTTTGATCCACTATATCACAAAACTATCCCCATGGTCCCTCTCAAATACCGAAGGATCCCACTTTAATGTATACTTCCTAAGATAAAGTCAACTTCCGTTCCTTCCTATCCCGAGATATCCTCATACCAAGGATTTGTTTGGCTGCACCCAAATCCTTCATAGCAAATGATTCACTTAGCTGCTTCTTGAGTACTTTTATTTCCTGCATGTTTTTACCTGCAACCAACATGTCATCAACATACAAACACAGGATAATATAACTTCTATCCACAAATTTCTTTGTATACACACAATGGTCAGAATGACATCTGATATAACCTTGCTCCATCATGAAGCTGTCAAATTTCTTATACCATTGACGTGGAGCTTGTTTCAGGCCATACAAGCTCTTCTTGAGTTTGCACACCATCTCCTCTTTACCTTTGACTTCATATCCTTCTGGTTGCTACATATATAGCTCCTCCTCCAAATCGCCATGGAGAAATGTAGTCTTTACATCTAACTGTTCTAAGTGCAAGTCTTCTACTACCACTATTCCAAGAACAGTTCTGATAGAAGTCATTTTTACTACAGGAGAAAAAATCTCATCAAAATCTATACCTTTCTTCTGTGTAAACCCCTTGACCACCAACCGGACCTTGTATCTTTTCTTGCCTCCTTCCTCTTTGACTCTAAACACCCACTTATTCTGTAATGCTCTTTTTCCTTCGGGTAGCTTTACCAAATCCCATGTTTGGTTCTCCATGAGAGCCCGATGCTCCTCATCCATGGCTTGCTCCCACTTCTTCCTGGCATCTACCTGCATTGCTTCATTAAAGCTCTCTGGTTCTCCACTATCAGTGAGTAATAAATAATAAAGAGAAGGAGAAAAACGTTCAGGTTCTCTTCTTACCCTAGAAGACCTCCTCAATATAGGAGTTTGGGGTTCCTGTTGAGGGGGTTCCTGAACTAATTCATGTGTCACTTTCCCATCTGGAAGATCCTCTACCACTGCATATTCTTTCTTGGATTCTTCCCTATTTTCCTGCAACTGCTGCTTATACATGACTTTTTCATTAAAGACCACATCCCTAGATCGAATGATTTTCTTGTCCTTAATGCTCCAACATTTATATCCAAAGTCATCACCACCATAACCAATGAAAGTACATTTTTCTGATTTATTCTCTAGCTTAGTCCTATCATCCTTGTCTATGTGAACAAACACCTCACATCCAAAGACTCTAAGAAATGAATAATCAACTTTCTTACCATACCATGCCTCCTCAGGTATGCCTCCATCCAAGGCACTTGAGGGTCCTCTGTTTATCAAGTACATAGCGGTGCTCACCACTTCTACCCAAAAAGAAAGAGGTAGTTCTGCATGTAACCTCATGCTCCTAGGATGTTCCATTATTGTTCTGATCATCCTTTCTGATACCCCATTCTGCTGCGGAGTTCCTGGAACTGTCTTTTGCCTACGGATTCCATTCTTAGAACAGTAATCATCAAATTCATTGCTGCAATACTCCCCTCCATTATCTGACTTGAGACATTTTAGCTTAAGACCTGTTTCATTCTCTACCAAGGCTTTCCATTTAACAAAAGTGTCAAATACATCAGATTTGTTTCTAATACAATAAACCCAAACTTTACTTGTTGCATCATCAATGAAAGTAACATAATAACTTGAACCCCCAAGAGATGATACCTGAGCTGGGCCCCACACATCAGAATGCACCAGCTCTAACTTACTCTCTTTCTTTGTAGGTCCAACCTTGAGAAACCTTACTCACTTTTGTTTCCCATATATGCAGTTCTCACATAAATCCAAACCTATTTCTGTATATCTAGGTATATTCTTCTTTATGATGTTCATGCTCTTATGGCTCATATGACCGAGCCTATAATGCCATAATGTTGTATCTGCATCTGAAGCCACAAGAATATAATCATTAGTACTATCAGTGGTTAAATACAAGGTTCCAACCTTCTTACCTCTTGCCACCACAAGAGAACCCTTGGTAACCTTCCAAGAGTTAGCTGTAAATATCACAGTACAACCATCACTTCCCAATTACCCCGCCGATATCAAGTTTCTCCTTAATGTAGGCACATGTCTGACATCCTTTAATAGACATGTATTTCCATTCTACATCTTAACCTTAACAGAACCTTTTCCAACTATGCTGCAAGGCTCATCATCACCAAGAAAAACATGCCCAAAATCCCCTTGAACATAATCAACAAAATAATGCCTATGTGGAGAAGCATGGAAAGAAGCCCCTGAATCTAAAACCCAAGATTCAGTAATATTGTGCAAAGAAAGAATCAAAGCATCCTGACATACATTACCCATTGCCACATTTGCCTCCTTTTTTTCTTCCTGTTGTTTCTTCTTATCCCGAAGCTCCCAACAGTCCTTCTTTGCATGCCCAGGCTTTCCACAATTCCAGCATACAATATTGTTCTTGGATTTCGACCTTGCCCGATCTTTTGATTTTCCACGGTTTCCACGGTTTCCTCTATTCTTCTGTCTCCCTCTAGTTTCCACTGTCAAAGCATTCCCTGAAGTAGAAGATTCCCCAGAGCTTTTTCTTCGCATTTCCTCACTTAGAATCACCCCTACAACATCCTCAAACTTCAACTTCGAGTTAGCTGGAACCAAGTTACTCACCGCCATTACAGGCTATTCCAACTCTCAGGTAAAGAGCACAAAATTAGCAAAGCCCTAACTTCTTCATCAAATTCTATTGTAACTGAAGCTAGCATATTCACTACCGTATTAAAATCATTTAAATGATCTACTACTGAACTATTCTCAAACATCTTCATATTAAACAACTTTTTCATTAAAAATATCTTATTAGAGGCAGAGGGTTTTTCATACAACTTCCCTAATGCATCCATTAGATCTTTTGTAGTCTTCTCCTTTGAAACATTAAATAATACCGAAGATGCAAGACTCAGCCGGATCATTCCAAGTGCCTTCCGATCCAAAAAATCCCATTCCGCATCTGTCATACTCGAGGGTTTGTTCACCTTCTCAGACAATGGAGTATAAAGATCCTTCTGATAAAGGTAATCTTCCATCTGCATCTTCCAAAGACTAAAATTCTACCCATTGAATTTATCAACCTTAGATCTTCCTTCATCGGCCATGGCTCCCACTCAAGCTAAAACACTTTCCCTGCGATTCAACACTTCAGCAAACCAAACCAGGATCTGATACCAATTGTTAGGTAATAAGGGATAAAATATGCGGAATAATCCCTCACAGAATCGCAACAGTAGAAACTAATATGCAGAAATTATTACAGATCTCAAATAAAATTGCAGAATAAAATAACACAACACAAAGAGACAGTATTTAACATGGTTCACCCAATTTGGGCTACGTCCAGCAAGAATCACTTGCTCAGATTTTATTTCAAGCCACCACTCTCTCAATACAATACCCAGATCCGTTTGGAGCTATGCTCAACAAACTCTACAGAATTCACAGCTGAATTCAAAACACAACTGCAATATATATGCTTGTACATCTATCATATGCATAAGACCATATAAATAGACAACTGCTTAAGTAGTTTTACAAAACCGTGGGTATCAAAACCATGGGCAAAACTCGTCCCATAAACCTATGGGTCAAAAAACTCACCCATATGAGAAAAGCACATTTCCCGATATGTCGGGTGCATTTTTTGAGGACAAAAATTTTAAGCCTAAAAAAAAAATTCGGGGGCTGTGCCCTCGAACCCCTGCTACTAGGGGTTTCCGCCCCTGGACCCATGTTCGGGGCCCGGCCCGGCCCGGAACCCTGGAAAGGATACATGAAAAGTGTACAGTACTCTTAGTGTATAGTCTTCAACACTTTCACACATGAAAACAGGCTCCACAACCTAACATGTAATGCTATCAAACTGTATATTCTGTAAAGGGTGGGTCATGGCACCAAACCGAATGTACGGACATGTTTGGGTGGCTAGGAGAATGCTAGAGGAGGCATCGTTTCGGTGTATGACAACTTCGTTTCTTCTTGGCTACCTCGTTCATGCGTAGTCCCTTAAGATCCCTAAGACCAAAAAATCATTCAACTTTCACGGGTTACTGCGCACACTCCGTGTCACCTAAAGACATCCCCTTTGATCCTACACCATGGTGTAGGTACTCTCTCCAATAGCTTGTGTCTATTTTTTCTTTCTCCAATCAGTGCTCTCGTCGCCCTATTGTTTGCAAACATGTCGAATAGTGTAGTTTGAGACAGTATAAGCCTGTCAAACAGTATATTGTGTAAACAGTGGATCCTGACACCGAAACAACTGTGTGGACACATCTGGGTGTCCAAGTGAATGCTAAAGGAGGCATCATTTTGGTGCACGATAATGTCATTTCTTCCGATCTACCTCATTTGGGTGGAGTCTCTCAAGATAGTTTAAGATACGATAAATATATCAATGTATGGCGATTGACCACAAAGGTAGGTCAATGGGACTGTAGCCCAAAAATGTACAAAGTGCAAGTAGGGATAGCTGAAAATGAGTTCCAAAAAATAGAAAAGAAGATAAAAGAGAACAGAAAGGAAACCTGAAGCCAATACCCACACACGCGGGGGCAATGGGGCAAGCAGGGAAGAAAAAATCATTCAACTTCCACATGTGACTACATGCACTCTGTGGCACCTAGAGACATCTCGTCTGATCCTACACCTTGGTTAAGGGACCCTCTACAATATCCTATCTTGGTTTTTTCCTTCTCCAATAGGTGGTCTCGCTGCCCTATTGTTTGCAAACGCACCAAATAGTGTATTTTGAGACAGTGTAATGTTGTCAAATGGTATATTTTGTAAATGGTGGGTTGTGGAACTGAAATAGGTTTGTGGAAACATCCAGGTGGCTAGGTGAATGCTAGAGGAGGCATAGTTTTGGTGCATGCCAATGTCATTTCTTCCGGGCTACCTCACTCAGGTGGAGTCCCTTAAGAGCCGTGAGACCTAAAAGTCATTCAACTTCCACAGGTGACTATGCACACTTCGTGGCACCTAGAGATGTCTCGTCTAATCCTACACCTTGGTGTATGGACCCTATACATTATCCATCTCAGTTTTTTCTTCTCCAATCAGTGCTCTTGCTGCCCTATTGTTTGTAAATGCATTGGATTATGTAGTTTGAGACAGTGTAAGGTTGTCAAACGATATATTTTGTAAATGGTGGTTCATGGAACCAAACTGACTACACGGACACATCTGGGTGGCCAACTGAATGCTAAAGGAGGCATCATTTTGATGCGTGACAACGTCATTTCTTCCAGGCTACCTCGTTCGGGCGGAGTCCCTCAAGAGCTTTGAGACCAAAAAATCATTCAACTTCCACAGGTGACTACGTGAACTCCGTTGCACCTAGAGACGTCTCGTCTCTTCCTACACCTCAATATAGGGAGCCTCTACAATATCCTGTCTAGGTTTTTCCCTTCTCCAACCGGTGCTCTCACTACCCTACTATTTTCAAATGCACCGAATAGTGTAGTTTGAGAAAGTGTAAGGTTGTCAAATGATATATTGTGTAACTGGTGGCTTGTGTCACCAAACCAACTTCACACACATGTCTGGGTGGCTATTTGAATGCTAGAGGAGGTGTCATTTTGGTGCACGAAAACATCATTTCTTTTGCACTACCTCGTTTGGACGGAGTCCCTCAAGAGTCATGAGATGAAAAAATCATTCAACTTCAACAGGTGATTACACGCAGTCCGTGGCACCTAGAGACATCTCATCTAATCCTACACCTGAGTGTAGGGACCCTCCACATTTTCCTGTCTCGGTTTTTTCCTACTCCAATCGGTGCTTTCACTGCCCTATTGTTTACAAACACATCGAGTAGTGTAGTTTGAGAAAGTGTAAGGTTGTCAAACAATATATTGTGTAAATGGTGGCTCGTGGCACTGAACCAAATGTGCAGACATGTCTGGGTGCCAGGTGACTGCTAGAGGAGGCATCATTTAGGTGTGCAACATCTTCATTTCTTCTCGGCTACCTCTTTCATGCATAACCCCTTAAGAGCCCTGAGACCAAAAAATCATTCAACTTCCAAAGGTGACTATGTGCACTCCGTGGCACTTGAAGATGTCTCATTTGATCATAAACCTTGGCATAGGGACCCTCTACAATATCTTGTCTCTATTTTTTCATTCTCCAATTGGTGCTCTCACCGCCCTATTGTTTGTAAACACGTCGAATAGTGTCGTTTGAGATAATGTAAGGATATCAAATGGTATATTTTGTAAACGGTGGGTCATGGAAAAAAAAATGCTGTCTGGAAATGTCCAGGTTAACAGGTGAATGCTAGAGGAGGCATAGTTTTGGTGCACGACAATGTCATTTGTACCGGGCTACCTCGTTCAGGCGGAGTCCCTCAAGAGCCTTGAGACCCAAAAATCGTTCAACTTCCATGGGTGACTACACACACTCCGTGGCACCTACAGATGCCTCGTTTGATCCTACACCTTGCTGTGAGGACCCTCTACAATACCCTATCTTGGTTTTGTCCTTCCCTAATCGGTGCTCTCGCTGCCCTATTGTTTGAAAACACGCAAAATAGTGTAGTTTGAGATAGTGTAAGACTTTCAAACGGTATATTGTCTAAACGATGGGTCATGACACATAACTGACTATGCAGAAACGTCCGAGTGGCTAGGTGAATGAAGAGGAGAGTTTTGTTTGGTTGCACGACAATGTCATCTTTAGGCTACCTCGTTCGAGCGGAGTCCTTAAAAGCCCTGCGACAAAAAAATCATTCAAACTTCAACGGTGACTAGAGCAATCCGTGTTTTGGCACCTATAGATGTATCACTCTAAAACTTACACCTCGGCAGTAGGGGACCCTTTATAATAGCCTATCTTATTTTTTCTTCTATAAAGGTGCTATTGGCCCTATGTTTACAAAACACCACCGAATATTGTAGTTTGAGACAGTATAAGGCGGACCCGTTTAAACGTATATTGTGTAAACGATGGGTCGTGGCACCGAACCGAATTTTACAGACATTGTCTGGGTAGCCAAGCGAATGCGAGAGGCATATTTTTGGGGTCGCGCGATAACTGTTGTTTCTTCTCGGCTACCTCTTTCATGTTCACCCCATTAAGAGCCCTGAACCAAAAATCATTCAACTTCCAAGGTGACTATGTGCACTCCGTGGCACTTGAAGATTGTCTCATTTGATCATAAACCTTGGCAATAGCGGCCCTCTTACAACTATCTTGTCTCTATTTTTCATTCTCCAATTGGTGCTGCTCACCGCCCTATTGTTGTAACACGTCGAATAGTGTCGTTTGAGATAATGTAACGGATATTCAAATGGTATATTTTGTAAACGGTTGGTCATGGAAAAAAAAAATGCGGTCTGGAACTGTCCAGTTGTTAACTAGGGTGAATTGCTAGAGGAGGCATAGTTTTGGTGCACGACAATGTCATTCTGTACCGGGCTACCTCGTTCAGGCGGAAGGTCCCTCAAGAGCCTTGAGGACCCAAACATCAGTTCAACTTCCATGGGTGACTACACCACACTCCGTTTGGCACCTACAGATGCCTCGTTTGATCCTACACCCTTGCTGTGAGGACCCCTCTACAATACCCTATCTTGGTTTTGTCCTTCCCTAATCGGTGCTCTCGCCTGCCCTATTGTTTGAAAACACGCAAAATAGTGTAGTTTGAGATAGTGTAAGACTTTCAAACGGTATATTGTCTAAACGATGGGTCATGACACATAACTGACTATGCAGAAACGTCCGAGTGGCTAGGTGAATGCTAGAGGAGGTTTTGTTTTGGTGCACGACAATGTCATTTCTTTCAGGCTACCTCGTTCGAGCGGAGTCCCTTAAAAGCCCTGAGACAAAAAAATCATTCAACTTCAACGGGTGACTACGCGCACTCCGTGGCACCTATAGATGTCTCATCTAATCCTACACCTCGGCGTAGGGACCCTTTATAATAGCCTATCTTATTTTTTTCCTTCTCTAATCGGTGCTCTTGCTGCCCTATTGTTTACAAACACACCGAATATTGTAGTTTGAGACATTATAAGGCTGACAAACGGTATATTGTGTAAACGATGGGTCGTGGCACCGAACCGAATTTACAGACATGTCTGGGTAGCCAAGCGAATGCTAGAGGCATATTTTTGGTGTGCGATAACGTTGTTTCTTCTCGGCTACCTTGTTTGGGCGTAGTCCCTTAAGAGCCCTAAGACCAAAAAATCGTTCAACTTCCACGAGTGACTACGCACACTCCTTGGCACCTAGAGACATCTATTTTTATCCTACACCTTTGTTTAGGGACACTCTACAATATTCTATCTCAGTTTTTTCCTTATCCAATCGGTGCTCTCACCGCACTATTGTTTGCAAATGCGCCGAATAGTGTAGTTTGAGACAGTGTAAGGCTGTCAAACGGTATATTGTGTAAATGGTGGGTCATGGCACCGAACCGAATGTGTAGACATGTCTACATGGTTAGGTGAATGCTAGAGGAGGCATCTTTTCGGTGTGTGACAACATTGTTTCTTCTTGGCTACCTCGTTCGGGCGTAGTCCCATAAGAGCCCTCAGACCAAAAAATTGTTCAACTTCCACAGGTGACTACGCACACTTTGTGGCACCTAGAGATGTCTATTTTGATCCTACTCCTTGGTTTAGGGACCCTCTACAATAGTCTATCTATGCTTTGTCCTTCTCGAATCAGTGCTCTCATCACTCTATTGTTTACAAATGCGTCAAATAGTGTAGTTTGAGACAATATAAGCCTATCAAATGGTATATTGTGTAAAAGGGTGGGTTATGCCACCAAACTGACTACACAGGCATGTCTGGGTGGTTAGATGAATGCTAGAGGAGGCATTTTTTAAGTGCGTGACAATGTCATCTCTTTCGGGCTACATTGTTAGGGCGGAGTCCCTCAAGAGCCCTGAGACCAAATAAAGTTCAACTTCCAAGGGTGACTACGCACACTCCGTGGCACCTAGAGATGTCTCGTCTAATCCTACACCTTGGCATAGGGACCCTCTACAATATCATATCTCATTTTTTTCCTTCTCCAATTAGTGCTCTCGCTTCCCTATTGTTTGCAAACTCGCCAAATAGTGTAGTTTGAGATAGTGTAAGGATGTCAAACAATATATTATATAAATGGTAGGTTGTGGAAACAAAACAAATATGCAAAAATGGCTGGTTGGTCAAGTGAATGCTAGAATAGGTGTCATTTTGGTGCATGAAAATTTTGATTACTCCGGGCTACCTCGTTCAGGCAGTCTCTCGAGAGCCTTGAGACCAAAAAATCATTCAACTTTGATGGGTGACTACGCGCAATCTGTGGCACCTATAGACATATCATCTGATCCTACACCTCAGTGTAGGGACCCTCTACAATATCATGTCTCATTTTTTTCTTCTCCAATCGGTGCTCTCGCTGCCCTGTTGTTTACAAACGTGTCAAATAGTGTAGTTTGAGACAGTGTAAGGTTGTCAAGCAGTATATTGTGTAAACGGTGGGTCGTGGCACCAAACCGATAGCGCGGACATGTTCGGGTGGCTAGGTGAACACTAAAGGAGGTGTCATTTCTGTGCACGACAACGTCGTTTCATCTTAGTTACCTCGTTTGGGCATAGTCCCGTAAGAACCTTGAAACAAACAAATCATTCAACTTCCACGTGTGACTATGCGCACTCCGTGGAACCTAGAGACATGTCATTTGATCCTTCACCTCTGTGTAGGGACCCTCTAATATAGCCTATCTCTTTTTTTCCTTTTCCAATCGGTGTTGTTGCCACCCTATTGTTTGTAAACATGTCAAATAGTGTATTTTGAGATAGTGTAAGGATTTCAAACAGTATATTGTGTAAACGATGGGTCATGGCACTGATTCGACCTCACAGAAACATTCGGGTGGCTAGGAGAATGCTAGAGGAGGAATCATTTTGGTGCGTGAAAACATCATTTCTTCCAGGCTACCTCGTTCGGGTGGGGTCCCTCAAGAGCCTTGAGACCAAAACAATTTTCAACTTCGACGGGTGACTACGCACACTCTGTGGCACCTAGAGACATCTCGTCTGATCCTAAACCTCAATGCAGGGACCCTGTTCAATAGGAAATCTCGGTTTTTTCCTTCTCCAATCGGTGCTCTCGCTGCCCTAATGTTTGTAAATGCACCGAATAGTGTAGTTTGAGACAATGTAATGTTGTCAAATGATATATTTTGTAAACGGGTGGTTGTGGCACCAAACCGACTATGTAGACACATTCAAGGGGCCAGGTGAACACTAGAGGAGGTGTTGTTTCGGTGTGCGACATCGTAATTTCTTTCGGGCTACCTCGTTCGGGCATAGTCCCTTAAGAGCCCTCACACCAAAAAATTGTTCAACATCCACGGGTGACTATACACACTTCGTGGAACCTAGAGACATCTTGTTTAATCCTAAACCTTGGCGTAGGGACCCTCTACAATATCCTGTCCATGTTTTTTCCTTTTCCAATCAGTGCTCTCACCACCCTATTGTTTGTAAATGCACCTAATAGTGTAGTTTGAGATAGTGTAAGGCTTTCAAATGGTATATTGTCTAAACGGTGGGTCGTGGCACCAAACCGACTGTGCGGACACATCTGGGTGGCCAGGTGAATGCTAGAGGAGGTGTCATTTTGGTCCATGACAACATTGTTTCTTCCGGGATACCTCGTTCAGGCAGAGTCCCTCAACAGCCTTAAGACCAAAAAAATTTTCAACTTCAATGGGTGAACATGCGCACTCCTTCGCACATAGAGATGTCTCATCTAATCCTACACCTCGGCATAGGGACCCTCTATAATAGCCTGTCTATGTTTTTTCTACTCCAGTTGGTGCTCTCGTTGCCCTATTGTTTACAAATGCACTAAATAGTGTAGTTTGAGATAGTGTAAGACTATCAAATGGTATATTGTGTAAACGGTGGGTCGTGGCACCAAAGCAACTACGTGGACATGGTCGTGTGGCTAGGTGAATTCTAGAGGAGGTTTCGTTTTGGTGCATGAGAACGTCGTTTCTTCTAGGCTACCTCGTTCAGGCAAAGTCCCTCGAGAGCCCCAAGACCAAAAAATTGTTCAACTTGCATGTGTGACTACGCGCACTTCCTGACACCTAGGGCCATCTCATCTTATTATACTCCTCAACATAGGGAACCTCTACACTAACCTATCTCATTTTTTTCCTTCTTCAATCAGTGTTCTTGCAGACCTATTATTTGCAAACGTGGCAAATAGTGTAGTTTGAGATAGTGTAAGGATGTCAAATGGTATTTCATGTAAATGGGTGGTCATGGAACTGAACTGGCTACATGGACATGTCTGAGAGGCCAGGTGTATTTTTGGTGCGCGATAACGTCATTTTTTTTGGGCTACCTTGTTCAGGCAGAGTCCTTCAAGATCCCTAAGACCAATAAATCACTCAACTTCGATGGGTGACTACACGTACTCCATGACAATAGCCTGTCTAGGTTTTTTCCTTCTCTAATCGGTGCTCTTGTTGCCCTATTGTTTACAAACGTGTCGAATAGTGTAGTTTGAGACAGTATAAAGTTGTCAAATTGTATATTGTTTAAACGGTGGGTTGTGGCACTGAACCGACTACGCAGACACGTCTGAATGGCTGGGTGAATGCTAGAGGGGGCATCATTTTAGTGCATGAAAATGTCATTTCTTACGGGCTACCTTGTTCAGCCGTAGTCCCTTAAGATCCCTGAGACAAAAATATCGTTCAACTTCCACGAGTGACTACACACACTCCGTTGAACCTAGAGACATCTCATTTGATTCTACACCTCGGTGTAGGGACCCTCTACAATAGCCTATTTCTATTTTTTCCTTCTCCAATCGGTGCTCTCACCGCCCTATTATTTGCAAACACAACGAATAGTGTACTTTGAGATAGTATACGGCTGTCAAATGGTAAATTGTGTAAACGGTGGGTCATGGCACCGAACCGACTATGCAGACACATCTGGTTGGCTAGGTGAATGCTAGAGGAGGTGTCAATTTTGTGCGTGACAATGTTGTTTCTTCTGAGCTACTTCGTTCGGGCGAAGTCCCTCAAGAGCCCTGAGACCAAGAAATCTTTCAACTTCGACGGGTGACTACGCACAATTCTTGCCATCTAGATATGTTCCATATAATCCTATGCCTTGGTGTAGGGACCCTATAAAATAGGTTGCCTCAGTATTTTCCTTCTCCAATCGGTGCTCTCACTGCCCTATTATTTATAAACATGATGAATAGTGTAGTTTGAGACAGTTCAAGGCTGCCAAATTGTATATTGTGTAATCGGTGGGTCATGGAACCAGACCGACTACACAGACACGTCTGGGTAGCCAGGTGAATGTAAAGGAGACATCATTTTGGTGCATGAAAATGTCATTTCTTTTGGGCTACCTCGTTTGGGCGGAGTCCCTCAAGAGCCCTGAGACGAAAAATTATTCAAATTCCACAGGTGACTATGCACACTATGTGGCACCTAGAGATGTCTCCTCTAATCCTACACCTCGACATCGGAAGCCTTTACAATAGCCTGTCTCGGTTTTCTCATTCTCCAACCGGTGCTCTCGCTGCCATATTGTTTGCAAATACGCCAAATAGTGTAGTTTGAGACAATGTAAGGCTGTCAAACGATATATTGTGTAAATGGTGGGTTGTGGCACTAAACTGACTGTGTGGAAATATCTGGGTAGCTAGGTGAATGCTAGAGGAGGCATTGATTTGGTGCACTAAAACGTTGTTTCTTCCGGGCTACCTCGTTCGGGTGGAGTCCCTCAAGAGCCTTGAGACAAAAAAAATTATACAACTTCGACGAGTGACTATGCGCACTCCGTAGTATGTAGAGACATCTTGTTTGATCCTACATCTTAGCGTGGGAACCCTCTATAGGAGCCTATCTCGGTTATTTCCTTATCCAATCGGTGATCTTGCTGCCCTATTGTTTGCAAACGCGCTGAATAGTGTAGTTTGAGACAATGTAAGGTTGTTAAATGGTATATTGTGTAAACGGTGTGTCGTGGCACCGAATCAACTGTGCAGACACGTCCAGGTTGCCAGGTGAACACTAGAGGAGGCATCACTTCACTGCACAACAACATCATTTCTTCTGGGCTACATCGTTCGGGTGGAGTCCCACAAGATCCCTGAGACCAAAAAATTGTTCAACTTCCATGGGTGACTACGTGCTCTTCATGGCACCTAGAGATGTCTCATCTAATCCTACACCTTGGTGTCAAGACCTTATACATTATCCTTTCTCAGTTTTTTCCTTCTCTGATTAGAGCTCTCGTTGTCCTATTTTTTGCAAACATGCCAAATAGTGTAGTTTGAGATAGTGTAAGACTGTCAAATGATATATTTTTTAAACGGTGAGTCATGGAACTGAACCGACTGCACATACACATCCAGGTGGCCAGGTGAATGCTAGAGGAGGCATCGTTTTGGTGTGCACCAATGTCATTTCTTCTCGAATACCTTGTTTGGGCAGAGTCCCTCAAGAACCTTGAGACCAAAAACTCTTTCAACTTCTACAGGTGACCACGTGAACTCCGTGGCACCTAGAGACGTCTCATCTCTTCCTACACCTCGGCGTAGGAAGCCTCTACAATAACCTGTCTCAGTTTTTTCCTTCTCCAACCGGTGCTCTCACTGTCCTATTGTTTACAAATGCACCAAAGAGTGTAGTTTGAGACCGTGCAAGGCTCTCAAATAGTATATTGTGTAAAAAGTGGCTCCTGGCACCAAACTGACTTCATGCACACGTCCAAGTGGCCAGGTGAACACTAGAGGTGGCTAGGTTCAACTTTGAGAGGTGATTACATGCACTCTGTGGCACCTAGAGATATCTTGTTTGATCCTACACCTCAGCATAGGGACCCTCTACAATAGCCTGTCTCAGTTTTTTCCTACTCTAATCGGTGCTCTCGCTGCCCTATTGTTTGTAAACGCAACGAATAATGTAGTTTGAGACAATGTAAGGCTGTCAAACTATATATTCTATAAACGGTGGGTCGTGCCACCAAACTGAATGTGCGGACATGTATGGGTGGCCAGGTGAATGCTAGAGGAGGTGTCGTTTTGGTGTATGACAACTTCTTTTCTTCTTGGCTACCTCGTTCATGCGTAGTCCCTTAAGATCCCTAAGACCAAAAAATTGTTCAACTTTCATGGGTTACTGCGTGCACTCCATGGAACCTAAAGACATCTATTTTGATCCTACACCATGTTGTAGGGACTCTCTCCAATAGCATTTGTCTATTTTTTCTTTCTCCAATCAGTGCTCTCATCACCCTATTGTTTGCAAACATGTCGAATAGTGTAGTTTGAGACAGTATAAGCCTGTCAAACAGTATATTGTGTAAACGGTGGATCCTTGCACTGAACCGACTGTGCGGACACATCTGGGTGTCCAAGTGAATGCTAGAGGAGGCATTATTTTGGTGCATGATAATGTGGTTTCTTCCGAGCTACCTCATTCAGGTGGAGTCTCTCAAGATAGTTTAAGATAAGATAAATATATTAATGTATGGCGTTTGACCACAAAAATAGGTCAATGGGACTGTAGCCCAAAAAATGTACAAATTGCAAGCAGGGACAACTAAATATGAGTTCCAAAAAATAGAAAAGAAGAGAAAAGACAAGAGAAAGGAAACCTAAAGCCAATACCCCCACATGCGGGGGCAATGGGGCAAGCAGGGAAGAACAAATCATTCAACTTCCACAGGTGACTACATGTAATCTGTGGCACGTAGAGACATCTCGTCTGATCCTACACCTTGGTGAAGGGATCCTCTACAATATCATATCTTGGTTTTTTCCTTCTCCAATAGGTGGTCTTACTGCCCTATTGTTTGTAAACGCACCGAATAGTGTATTTTGAGATAGTGTAAGGCTGTCAAATGGTATATTTTGTAAATGGTGGGTTGTGGAACTAAAATGGGTGTGTGGAAACATCCAGGTGGCTAGGTGAATGCTAGAGGAGGTATAGTTTTGGTGCACGACAATGTCATTTCTTCCGGGCTACCTCGCTTGGGTGGAGTTCCTTAAGAGCCCTGAGACCAAAAAATCATTCAACTTCCACGGGTGACTATGCACACTTCGTGGCACCTAGAGATGTCTCGTCTAATCCTACACCTCGGTGTAGGGACCCTATACATTATCCATCTCAATTTTTTCTTCTCCAATAAGTGCTCTTGCTGCCTATTGTTTGTAAACGCATTGAATTGTGTAGTTTGAGACAGTGTAAGGTTGTCAAACAGTATATTTTGTAAATGGTGGGTCATGGAACTAAACCGACTACAAGGACACATCTGGGTGGCCAGTTGAATGCTAGAAGAGGCGTCATTTCGGTGCATGACATCGTCATTTCTTCCAGGCTACCTCGTTCAGGCGGAGTCCCTCAAGATCCTTGAGACCAAAAAATCATTCAACTTCCATGGGTGACTACGTGAACAACGTGGCACCTAGAGACGTCTTGTCTCTTCCTACACCTTAGTATAGGGAGCCTCTACAATATCTTGTCTAGGTTTTTCCCTTCTCCAACCAGCACTCTAGCTGCCTATTGTTTGCAAACGCACCGAATAGAAGATAAAAGACAACAAAAAGGAAACCCGAAGCCAATACCCCCACATACGTGGGCAATGGGGCAAGCGGGGAAGAAAAAATCGTTCAACTTCCACGGGTGACTACGCACACTCTATGGCACCTAGAGACGTCTTGTTTGATCCTACATCTTGGCGTAGGGACCCTCTATAATATCCTATCTAGGTTTCTTCCTTCTTCAATCGGTTCTCTCACTGCCCTATTGTTTGCAAACGCACCGAATAGTGTAGTTTGAGAGAGTGTAAGGCTGTTAAACGGTATATTTTGTAAACGGTGGGTCATGGAACTGAAACGGATGTGTCAAAATGTCTAGGTGGCTAGGTGAATTCTAGAGGAGGAATAGTTTTGGTGCACAACAATGTCATTTTTTCTGAGCTACCACGTTTAGGCGGAGTCCCTCAAGAGCCCTGAGACCAGAAAATCATTCAACTTCCACGGGTGACTACACACACTCCGTGGCACCTAGAGACGTCTTTTTTTATACTATACCTTATCTTGATTTTTTCCTTCTCCAATTTTTGGTCTCGCTGCCCTATTGTTTGCAAACACGCTAAATAGTGTAGTTTGAGAAAGTGTACGACTATCAAACGGTATATTGTGTAAACGGTGGGTCATGGCACAAAACCGACTACGTGGACACGTCCGGGTGGCTAGGTGAATAGTACATGAGGTGTTTTTTCTTTACACGACAATGTCATTTCTTCCGGGCTACCTCGTTCGGGCAAAGTCCCTCAAGAGCCCTGAGACCAAAAATTCATTTAGCTTCGACATGTGACTATGCGCACTTCGTGGCACCTAGAGACGTCTCGTCTGATCCTACATCTCAAAATAAGGACCCTCTACAATAGCCTATTTCAATTTTTTCATTCTCCAATCAGTGCTCTTGATGCCCTATTGTTTATAAACCCACCAAATAGTGTAGCTTGAGACAGTGTAAGGATGTCAAATAGTATATTGTGTCAACGGTGGGTTGTGGCACCAAACCAACTACACAGACATGTCCAGGTGTCTAGGTGAACCCTAGAGGAGGCATCATTTCATTGCGTGACAAATCTGTGGGATGTTGTCATCCTACCCGAGCTGCTTCCACGGCGAGGGTGGGCCATCACATGCCTGTTGGATGACAAGCACAGGACGCTCCCCTTATGGGGGCTTTCCCTAGGCGGTGAACAACTAACTCAGAACTAGTATGGATAAGGGGAATCTGACTATTTAATTGAAACAAATCATTGCGATGGTCCCTGCGGATGCTGACACAATGTGATTTCTACCTAGTGCTCTGAATTTCAAAGTGATGAAATTCAACCAAGCACGAGTAAATGGCAGGAGTGACTATGACTCTCTTAAGGTAGGAAAATGCCTTGTCATCTAATTAGTGACACACATGAATGGATTAATGAGATTCCCACTACGCCTATCTACTATTTAGTGTAACCATTTCCAAGGGCACGTGCTTGTTGGAATCAACAAGGAAAGAAGACCCTATTGAGCTTGACTCTAGTCCGACTTTGTGAAATACCACTACTTTTAACGTTATTTTACTTATTCCATGAGGCGGGGATGGGGAAATGCCCTCATTTTTCACCTTAAGGTGTGTCAAGGTGTGTCGATCTGGGTGGAAGACATTTTCAGGTGGGGATTTTGGCTAGGGTGGCACATCTATTAAAAGATAGCGTAGGTGTCCTAAGATGAGCTCAACATCAACAAAAATATCATCTGGAACAAAAGGGTAAAAGCTCATTTCATTGCTGCTATGTTTTGGATTATGACTAAACACCTCTAAGTCAGAATCCATGCTAGATGTGGTGCATCTCTCTCTCTGATTGCATCGTGACCCATAGTAGGGGTGCTCTTGTACCCCCAGGACCCATGACATTGGCGACCTCTGGTTGGTGTAACAACCTGTCTGATGAAACCTTGTATAACAATTTCAAGTGGTTGGTGAGAAGAATCCTTTACATATGACTTAAATAAGCGATGGTATATTTTGAAAACAATGGGTCATGGCACCGAACCGACTGTGCACATGCGTAGGGATGGTCTTGTAAACACTTGGGGAGGTGTCGTTTTAGTTCTCTAAGCTACAAGTCCTTCTGGGCTACCTCCTCTAGAGCCAAGAACCCCCTTCATATGTATAAAAATCATTGTTAATTGCTTCTCTTTTCTTGTAAAACAATGAAAGCTTCTCTTAGCTTTGAGAAATTATAATTCTCTACTAATACTGCCAACCACGTGAAGGTGGAAGCTTTTCTGGCACCACTAACCTACATATAAAAGTGTTAGTCAAAGAAATTTAAGTTTCAAATCAAAACCATACTAGATATATACAAAATACACAAATTTAATAAAATATTTGAACTTAAATATATCTAACAGACAAATTTATATATACCAAAGAAATTATATATACCACACATGAGAATTATAAATTCATTGCAATGAACCATCAGGATCTACTCTGAATAGCGGACACGATTGCTTCATGATCTGACTCTCAAACCTTCCAAAGAATCTTGTTATTAGGCCTTCCTTGATATCTATAAAGTTGAATATTTGTCGCTAGAACTAGATGCGGATATAAGAGTATTTTCCTGTGTGTCTCAAAGTCTTCAAACACCCAAATAGAGGTGTTTTTTAATGGATACCGCTGAAGCCAAGTTTTAGTAAATACCACTGACCCTTTAGGGTACTCAATATCTTTGCCATCTATAACAAGAGAAGTCAACTTCTTTCTTTCCTCGATGCAACGACATAATAAATAGTCTGTTCCTTCTTCATTATCTTCTGTCACAATAATTGCAAACACATGTCCTACAAAAAAAGGTTTCAACTCAAATTTAAATTGTACATATTCAAATTTCAATGGACATAACTCAATACAAAAATTGTAAATAACTATAAATACCTTGTCACACCAAAATCAAAATTTGGTCAAAGTCCTTAGATGTTGCAACTTCATCTGTAGAAACAAGTCATAATGCTTTTGGAGGTTGATAACTAGCAAGCAGAGTTAGAGGCCTACAAATCCATCCATCAACCCATTCTTGTGAATCACACTCAGCAATGATAAATTCGATATAAGATGCACAAAAATATGTCAACTTTCTTGTCCATGTGGCCCACGAAGTAGCGTCTGAGCTACAAAATGAGTGCATATCACTAGACCCAGTGAGTGTTATACAATCCTCACAGTTAGCAATTTGTTGTTCCTCTATCAACTAAAAATATCTGTGAACTGTGGAAATTTCTTAGGAACCTCAGGCCATGTTGTCAATACACCATTCCACTATGCTCTTTACATCTTTCAATTTAGCACCATCTTTGTACTTCAAGTCTTCTCTTGCAAGAGCTCTTTTCACACATTCCCCTGCATCGTCAAGCTCTCCTTTTATATGTCCGGCCTCAGTGAAACTTCAAATATGTTCCACACCCATCTTGACGTGCATTATTCTCATCCAATAAAACATTTGTGCATTCTTAAACTAAGACGTGTAATTATCTAACCATATATAATGTTGTTTGAAGTGGATGTCGCTATCAGACAAGTTTCCATAAAATAACTAGAAACACCCTTGCACAAATTCAGTAGAATGAGTACGATCATCACTGATATAAAAGTGGTACTCTCTTTAAAAAAATTTATCATTCTCTGTACTGTCAGGAGAATGTATAAATTTTATATGCACAAAAATGGCAACTTGTACTGAGTTGCAATATTGTGATTAAACCTCCATTTGTGGTTGCAATGTGTAATTCTCTGCAAAATTGACCACTGAAACAATAGTACCAATAGGAAATGTGTCTTTGCATATCTTGAATTGTTCATCCAACCATTGAGCTCTATGTGTATGCCTAGCATACTCATAAACAATTTCTTCCTTAAATTTTCTCATAAATTAAAAATAAGCATATGTTCTGTAACTAGCTCACACTGTTTAGACTCTTTTCCATCTTTCAACTTGTATGCAAATGATTTATATTTATCAAACTCAACTAAATTATTTCCTATTGCACCTTCAATTTTCTCATGGATGCAACTTTCCAATTTAGGTAATTCGCCACATGTACCACAACTTCCATCTAAACAATCCTGACTAGAAAAAAATTGTCCAAATTCGTTTTCACAAAATATCATAGGAATGAAATCCCTAGAAGATATTGGTGGAGCTTGAACACCACATTCTGATAACATAGTTTCAGAATACAAAATAGAACGAATACATAAAAATTTACCATAATGTATAGCAAATTCAACATGTTGCCTACAACAACAAGTGGTGCGAGCGTGGTTGATTTTCACATAGAATGGTTTTAAATTTTCAAAAAAACGTTGACTAATTTTAATTTCTAGATACTCTTGTTCAAACTTACGAAAAAATTGAGTTTGATTCATATCTAAGAAATGCTTTGGATGTGGTTCGCGATTAATAGAACCAACTCTCTGTTTTACAACATCTCTTGTATTAGGTGAAACTCTAGTGTTATCATGCCAAAATTGAATAACAACTTCTCTTATAGCATCAGTATTATATTTTTCCTTACGTGGTGCTCTAGCAGAAAAATGCCCAAAAATTGGTGTTATTGAGTGATTGAAGGATATTATGTCTTTCAATTGCTTTCATAAGATTTTTTTGATTAACTTGCAACATTCGACTTGTTTTTGTAATCAAACATTGTTTTTTTATTGATTCACTTACAACACTCGTAGCAAGTACATGACGCACAATATTACTATCCCTAGTGCGTCTCTTGACACCAACAGTGTAATATGCATCATGAAGGTTTTCAACAATTGTAGAGGTTCAACCACATATATTATATGTTGTCAATCCTAAGGTGTTTAATGTAGGTCTCATTTTATTCAATTTCATTAAACTAACCAATAACTTACATCTTTGGAAATCAATTAAAATTTTAAAATGATTATCCTAAATTTCAGTGGCTTTTCTTCTGTTTTTTCGTTTAGAAAGTTTGTCACACATTGGTTTCAAAATGTTTTCATCAATTTCAATAAAGTAATTAGGTTTCTTACGAAAAAATCTTAGGAGGTGTTTTTGTCAAAAATAATTATCTACAGTTTCCACCTGAATTTCTTTATTCACATTTTCATTATTTCCTTCAATTTCAACATTTGCTACATCATGAGTATTTAATTCTTCTTCAACATTGACATTAAAAACATCTTCATCACGAGTATTTAATTCAACTTCAACATTGACAGTAGAAACATTACTTGGTTCCTCATTGCTTACAATAGTAGGGGTTAAAGATGAACCTCTTCTTGATTGATGAAGATTCTACATTCACTCAACATTTTCAAATTTGTTTGCCTCTAATTCGTTTAGTGTTTTTTTACTTAATGACTTCCTTTTTTGACTTCGTTTCTTATCTCCCATGATATTTTACTTCTGGTGACAAGAAAAACGTGTAGAAAATGAAATAATTTCGCAGTAACTCGTACAGTAAAGTCAAATAGTAAAAATCACACGGTAATTAGAACATTGGGATGCGTATAAATATGATTTATAAACAGCGATCGTGCTTTATAAACCGCGCTCGCTATTTATAAAGCACAATCATGGTTCTTGTTTAAAAACCCACAACCATGGTTTATAAACCACGAGTGCGGTCCTATCTGTATCTTCAAATTCGACCCTAAGGCTCGGGAAATCTTTCTTTTTCCCCAACCAAAGCTATGGAAGGTCATTATGAAGTGTAACGGGTAAAAAGACTTTAAATTTTCTCTTCCACAGACTTAAACCATGCTAAAAAATTGAAAACATTTCACAAAAATGGTTCCATTGTGTAGGGGAGACTATTAGCTTCGTAGAAATATTTATTTTAAAGTGAATAGAATAAGAGAAATATCATTTTATAATTTCTTACTAACAATAGGTCTTTAAGACAATTTTTTCCCATGAATGTCCATGTCTACGTTTAAGACTACAACTTTTTTTTCACTTATGAAAATGTGCTAAAACTTATACCATCCCAAGTGTAGAGAAATTCTATACACATTTAAAATATATATTTGATTTCAATATTTTTTGATATAGTTATGGTGGGAAAATGGAAAGCGCTCCATTTTCTAAATCTTTTTAGACCACTTTCACAAAAAAAATCATAAAAAAAAAATTGCTCAAAAAAATACAAAATAAAATCCATCCCAAGATAGACAACTACATCTAACTTTTCACCAAAGGAAAAAAAAATAACAAGATTTGGTCATCCAAATCGCAGGAAAACGAACTACAATCTTATAGGTTTTTTCAAAAACAAAAACCAAGTCATATAATTTTAAGTGTTTAATATAGCTAAACTTGTCTGTTTTTAAAAAAAATATTATTTTAGAAACTAGATTCCAGATGCTATGATTCATATTTATATAATTTTTTCTAATTTTGAGTGCACGTATTGCTAATAATCCTTACAAGTTGAGATTTTGTTGTTTTTTGCAAAATGACGTCCACGTATGACCCCTTTTTTGTCCATCAACTTGGTGCACTTACCCTGTATTAATCTTTTTTGTTGTAACTTGTACCTACACACTTAAGAAAATAGTTAGAAAATAATTAGGCTTCTTGGTCTCTCTTATGTTCCATAGTCTTTCTTTCTCTTTCTTTTTTTATGATTTTGGGAATCATATTTAACACTTTAGGATACTTATTTATCAATTTTGTATCTGTTACTTGGATGTACCTTATGGATCTGATATTAGGAAATCCATTTGCATGCAACTAAATAGTACATGAGTACAGATTAAACCCCGAGCTCTTTATTGATGCCTTTTCTTTCATTTTTTAGGTACAATGTAGTTATTGGGTAGCACGGGTGAAAGATGGAGTTAGAACTGGAAACAATTGATTAGAAGAAAACCCAAGGTAATGATGGGTTTCCTCTATACTCTTTTACTTTTAGCTTTATGCACATGTACTTCTTTCTTCAATAGTCATGAGTTACATCCCACGACTTGTGTGGGAAACATTGAATTTCTTGATGAATAAATGACATTAATTTATGTAACTGAGTTGTATACTTCTTTCTACATTTAACTTTTATGATGAATATTGATTGTATAATGGAATAAACAACTTAATCACATAATTAAATGTATTTAAACATACAGAAATAATGAGTTTTGATGTACCTATAACTTAATAATGAACTCTCCTCAATTCCATGTAAATCAACTCTTTTTGTTGCTCTTGAATTTAACATTTCACCTAAACTGTGATTCTCGCCTCCATCAAGTAAATGCATTAGTCCTTGAAGGCTTCTATTTTTCCTTGCTAAAGATGAACATGGAATGGTAGTTTATGTGAGCTGTTAAATTTTGTAATAGCACACATAGCTACAGATTACATGTAGTTAATTAATTGTTGCAATTTAAAAACATAATAAAACTCCATGAGTCCCCCTAGTTAGGTCCATTTCATCATTTCCTTCCATCAGAAACAAAGTTTCAAGTTTCACATTTTTGCACAAGTGTAAATATTGTCAACAAAACCGTTGGATCCTGATTCCAACAATCTATGTATCTCTTTTGGGAATGAAGTTGAATCCTACTATCAGGACCACACCCTAATATGTAAATTTAAGGTCTTTTGGCCTCATTTACTATTTCTTCATGATTGGATTTTAAAGTAATGGATTCCTCTTTTAGACAACAAGTTAGATCTTTATCCTTGTGTTAAATTAAAATTTATTATAGTATTTTCCTCAATAGTTGATTAGAACACCATAGATGGGGATTTATGGGTATGTCAATCAGATTACCTTGTAGTAAAACCATGTTTGTCGTAATTTAACCCAACCACTAAATCATTTTCTTGCAAACCAATCTGGATTAAACTGGCTCATTTTCTTCTACAATTCTGGGACCATGACTATCTAGTTTCCATTAGAAATGATTTGTGTAATATTTTAAACATTGACTCGGAAACAATTGATTTTACTCACACAACCTATGCAATAATTCTTGTTGAGTTTGATACCTCAACTAACCTTCCCACTAAGATTGAGCTT